>JAREIK010003458.1:1200000-1640000 GCA_029783825.1 Sapria himalayana
GCCCCATTTCGCTAACTTTGTGAGGAAAAAGACAAGGCAACAATTTATTGGATCATCTACGCCATAATAATAAAAATAAAAATAAAGCCGACACTTGTCACATCAACTTTTAAAAGATTATGTGACATTTTTTTTTATATTTTATTTTTAAAATATCATATTAAATATTATATTTATTAAAAGATTATGTGACATTTTTTGTACACACACACGCACGCATAATCAAAATTTATTTAATATAAAATAAACAATTTGATTATTAATAAAATCAAAAAAAAATTATTTTATTCAAATTAATTATTTTGATTATATAAATACATATTCTCTAAACAAATAAAGAAACTTTTTAAAATATTTCTTATGACACTAGATAAAGCTATGGAATGGATCGTGACTTAAATAATATCTCGATGCCCAATATAAATTATATTGCATAATAATTTACATTAATTATATTTCATATCGCTTCAGAGTTATAATTACACTTTCTCACTTATTCAAAATAATTCATGTCATTTATTATTCAATACTTATATTAACTCCTAGTGTTAGGATAATATATACCCATTAATTGAATTAAATTATTGACAATTCATTTAAATCAATTTCTTATGCATTACTTCGAGACCTTTCACTTAACTTATTTAATATGCCAAATCAATATTCACCTGCATGATTGAAAATATCAAAACGTATAAGTATCATCAATAGGGTATCATCACTCCATTTTATAGGACATAAATTCTATAAATAATCAATATTCACCATGTAATTAATAAAGTAACTATTAATAATTAATGTGTTTATTAATTATATCAAGATTGAGAGTAATAGTATTTGTAATAATGATAATGTATATTGATTTTATATGTCATAAAATAATTATGCCACTTTGGTCTCATTCAATATACTCAAGTACACTAACACTAGAAAATATAATTTTATGATGTCACATAATAAAGATAAACTTACTAAAATCTTATACTATAATCTTACTAATAGAATGTCTAATCTTATCAAGATTGTGAATAACAAACTTATATTCTACAAAAATTGATGATTCAATCTTTTGTACCTAAGTTGAAATCAACACACCAAAAAATCTACTATGTAAAATTAAGAGCATATATTCATTTTATATTTTAAACATAATCTCAACTCATTACAAATTAAAAAGAAAAACAAAATACATCCAAATAACAACAAGAGTGAAAAGTAATAAAAAATTAGCGTTTAGTATAAAATGGTTCTTATAGTACCAAGTCAAGTACCAAACCATTCCTCTACATGAGTTGGGTCGAGTGACGAGAAACAATTTGTCTCACTAATGGATGCCTCTATATCACATTGACTTCATCAAAATTTTTAAAAATTACATTGGTAAGTGAGAAATATTTCACCCACATCATTTTCTAATATTAAAAAGCATCATGATTTTTAACTTGTATTCATTAAAGACTTATACGCATCTTGGGACACTTCCACTGATATTCTTCTATAATTTTGAGGTCCTTTCATTGATACACATTAAAGGCTTATACACATTACAGGTTTATATTTTTTGATTATTCAAATCTAAACAAAGTATATTAGTCTTGATCACCTATGACAATAAGAATGATTATTGGTGTTAATGTAATTGGGTTTGTCCTGGTTTGGGGTTAACCAAGTTGTTTTATTTTTGGTTTATTTTTTTTTTTGTTTTTATTTTCCATTTGTTTTTATGTTAATTTAAATATAAATGATGTTGGGTAATTATGCTTCCAATGTTTGTAATTTTATAGATTAGAAGAAGAAGAAGAAAATAACAAATGATATATCCACATTCACAATATATCAAACCACAATCCAACAAACCATGATAGAAAATCAAACTA
Source organism: Sapria himalayana (assembly GCA_029783825.1). NCBI lineage: Eukaryota > Viridiplantae > Streptophyta > Magnoliopsida > Malpighiales > Rafflesiaceae > Sapria > Sapria himalayana. The sequence goes on from JAREIK010003458.1 coordinate 1,201,878, forward strand.
CACCAGAAACATAAAAAATAAGTGGTTTACTAGTCATTCAACAAGACTAGCTGCATCTACCAGAAAAATATTTATGCATTTGTAGATTATAACCAAAATCAAAGTCTTACAAAGACAGCAATCGTGAAAAAAAATCACACAGAGAGGAGAGACGAAAATGAACAGTTCCAAAAAAAATTGATAGCAGTGAAAAATAGAAATAAAAATTAATTTATATTAAACAGTTTTTTGATATCAATAACAGAGCAGGTTTGATCACTTGGATTGACTGGGTTGTGCTCTAAAATTTTCTTTGGCGCACTTACCGGGCAGCAAGACCCCCGTTATTGTACTATTGTTGCATTCTCAATCTCTTAATATTTTTTTTCCTACACTAATATTAAAAATATTGAAATAGAAGATAATTTTAGTAATACAAAATAGTTTATCAAAACAAACTATATACAACAAATTAGTATGAGTACACACATTTAATGAGATGTACTTAACATTTAAAATAAAATGGTAATTTTTTTATTATAAATATTGATTTGAACACACTCAAAAATATGACACACTAAGACATGCTAAAATGAAAAAAAAAGAAACATGATCGAGTGTGAATAAAAAAATTTGAAAGTCACATGGATTATGATCCTTCAGAAATTCTTTTTGTGTGCATGGGTATCGATATGTTTTAGGTTTTGCTTTTCTAACTCAAAAATGTTAAGTTTTGTATCATGTTTGAAATTTTTTTTGATACTATTCTGCAATATAATTGAGAGTGACATTTAATTCTATTCTCTTCTATTCGAGGACTTACAGAGAAAGAACTAGGCTTCATGTGGTGTTCGTGTGGTATTCATGCGGGCTTTGTGTGGTAGACATGCAATGTTCATGTGAAGTTTATGAAAAGAATATTCATGTAAAGTTCATGCAATGCTCATGCTATGTTCCTAAAAATATCATTTGTGCAAAGTTCATGCAGTGCTCATATTATGTTCGTAGTGTTTTGATATCTTCAATAACATTAGAGAAATTAAATACATAGTTTAAGGTGTTTGTATTTCATTTATTCTCATTATTTAATTGTGTTATATAGATTTTGGAATATTTTAAATTGCATATTTTAATTTTGTTTTTATTTTATCAATTTTGAGGTCATAATATTTATTTATAATTGTAAGTGGTTGTTTTAGTAATTTATAGTTTAATATATATATATATATATTTATACATATGTTGAATAAAATACATACATATAAAAAAATTTGGACAGATTCTTTCTTGTGTGTGTGTGTGTGTGTGTGTGTGTGTGTCATACATAAAATTTATAAATCTAGAAAATTTGAAATTCTATGTGTTTTTGGGTAAAATTTTTTAAGGGGATAATTAAAATATTTTTAAAAATAAATATCAAATTAATTAATATTATTGGTCCAAAGAAAAGTTCCGACACTATTCTTGATTTTCGAGCTGTATCTTGGCTGGTCCCCAATAGATGTTATATTCTTCGAGATGAACATTTTTAGAGTTTTTATCTTAATGTTCTTGAGATGAATTATTAGAGATGTTATTCGTTCAAAGTTTGATTGTGCCGCTCATAAGTGATATAGTGGAATAAGGATCTTCTATGATTATTATATTATTTATTAGTAGGTTTCAAACAATAATTTTTTACTTTATTCGAATCTTCTAATAATATTGGATTTCTATTAATTTAAAACAAAATTATGACTTCAATAGTCACACAAATGGTAGGTGAGATACTATTCATCTCTAAGTATATACAATAAGTTGTGATATGTAGATTATTAATTTGATTCTAGTGAAACTAAATGACCATGTAAAAGATAATATTGATATTGATCTTGCAATTACTCTATAATAAAAATAATAAAGTCATGCTTTGCATTTTATCTCATATATTTTCTCATGATGTTGAATTTCTTCTTATACTTATTTGTGTATTCTTTTTATAGTATTAAGATATTTAGAGAGATTTGTGTTTTGATGTACAAAACACAAAATATTTGTGTTTTAGTAGCCCAAATTTTCCATAATTAAAAAACTACATCAGATTCTAAAATAATTAAATTTTGGTGCACCAAACTTTTCATAATAACAAAATGTATTAGATTTTAAAATAATTAAGTTTTTCCTTTTCGTGCACTAATATTTATTAATCCAATTTTACCCACTAAAATTTGGAAAATAAAAATAAATTATGTTTTAATTATTTAGTAAACTATCATTGGATCTTGGGAAATTATTTAACATTGCATAAGGGTTCAGCGTGGGATTTAAAACCATGTCTTCTACTTGCCAAAACCAACCAAACCTAATAGTCAGACATTTATTATCATTTGGTAAGTAAATTGAAATACTTATATACAAATAAAAAACAAATGGAAGCACATAATAAGTATACATATACATATATATATATATATATATATATATATATATATATATATATATATATATATATATATATATATATATGTAGATATATAAACATATATTTAGATATAAAAACATATATATAATTCAACACACACACATACACACACTTATATATACTTATATAAACATATATGTATATATATACATGCATAAAAACATATAAATAATATATATATATATATGTTTATTTCATGCAAACATACACAGACACACACAAACTTACACACACACACACACACTTATATATATATATATATATGCACATACATACACTACAAGAAAAGATGCAATTAGAAATGCCCAATTCCATTTCTAATTCCATCATAATATTCAAATAGTGATGTAAATAGAATCGAAAAGAATCTTTTTAGAAAGTGATGCTTGCTAAATTTTAGACATTAATAAAAGTCGGACATTTCTAAAATGTGTGACATAATTTTTTGTCACTAATTTTGGTGACGGAAATGGGATTTTAGATTTTAGTGCTAAATTAGTAATGAAAGAAAATAGAAATATAAGACCAATTTCTAAATTAGAAATGAATTTTGAAACTCCATTTTCTATTTCTATTATCTGTAATATCAACATGTCTCATTTGTGTAGTTTCTATATGCTATATATAATATACAAATACATATAGAAACTATACAACCTACAATCATATAAGTACATGTAAATATTATTCATCAAATGACATTCTCGTATCATCTAATATAGAGTAAAATATCAGATGACAAAACATAGAAGTCCTTCAATTATAATACACATTCATAACTTAATTAAAAAAACAATAATAGAAAAACCAAAATTTTACAACGAAAAACTTTCGTTGCAAAAAATTAATAACACAACATCACAAATAATTATGAGTCCTTGTCTAAATGAGTATTGTCCTCCAGAGATCTGGATGGATCCTCTTCAAAATAATGAAAAATAGATGATGTCTCTACTAACTTGCACATTATTTTTTCCATCTTTAAAAGCTACTTTTGTATTTTATCCTCTCTTTTATTTCTTTCAGCCTCACTTTTTTTTTTATTTCTTTAATTTCCTTTTGTATCTCTTCATTCTTTTGTTGCATCTCTTCTTTTTTTTGTTGCATCTCTTTATTTTTCCTTTGTAATGAATCCTAAATGTATTGTATCTCTTTGTATAATCTCTCATCAAACATGTTATTGTAATTGAAAGATAATGATAAAGAACTTCAAACAAAACCTAAATAAAATGTAGATGCATTGATACCAAGATTTGTATACTTTCTATTTTTTCGACTCCACTCCGATAGCCTAAAGGAAAATATGTTCAATATCAATCTCTGTGATCCATGTAGAAGGATATGTCAACTATAAAGCAATGACAATCATATTCTTCTCAACTTCCCACAATTGTTAAAATATAACATAACTCATCATTACTATATTTAAATCAAATGTATACTAGCACATGAAACTGTCATCACCCAACTAAAAAATAATATAAAAATAAAGTTAGTTATTACATTTAATGAGTCCATATATAATAACTCATGAGTTATGGTGAAAAAAAAATACTTGAGTTTGCATATTAATTATAGTGAATGCCAAAAAAGATTTTTTTTAAAATATTTTTATTCATTAATTGCAATTTACATATGATACTATAAGTACAAATTAAGAAACTCATATTATTATAATTTGACTGTTTGTTTACAAATGATATATTCTTATTCTTGTGCATTAGTTTGAATACCTCATATGATGTTGGTAGATGTCCCAACTCAGCCTCTTGAAAATAATAATAGTTACTATAAATGTACATGATACATTATCACACATATATTAGCATTTGTAATCAAAAGATTCAAATAATAAATTATGAAAGACATTATACCAAGGGCTTGTTTGATAAACTAACAAAATTAAGTGCTGAAAAATAAATACAAAAAGAATTTAAGTGTTGAATTTTATAAGTGAATTTATATTGTAAACATGTTTGATAAGTTATTGACAATTAAATACAAAAGATAAATATATTGTTTGATAAGTGTAAATACTAAATACTAAAAATTATGTATTTTACATATTTATCCTTATTATCATTGTATTACATATATACCAAAATAAATAGAGTAATAATATTTTATTTTTCACTATAATTATTAATTATTATTTAAAAGAAAATCACTATAAACATATCCATAAATAAATCATAATATCCAAAAAAAGACATACATATTTTTAAAAAATAATCAATAGAATCTAATCTTTTTAAAACTAGCCAAACTTTTACTATAAAAATAAAAATTAATGACAGCTAGTTGATTTGTTATTTCTTCTCTTAAATTAATCGTGAAAGAGGGTTTGGGTTAGGGTTTGAGGTGGTGAAGAAAGGAGGAGGAGGAGATAGATTTACAAATTGAATTGTAGCATCAATCAAAAAATAAAAAAGAAAGAAAAAATGGCTAAACGGACACTTTAAAAAATAATTTTGTTGAAAATTTTATCCATTCAACGATAAGTAGGCCTCTACCTACTTATTATTTTCAATGATTTCTTATTTAAAATTTTTAATTAAGTAATTTCTAAAATTTTATATCAAACACATTGAAAAATTAAAACCATTAAAAATTTTCATTTTTAATAGTTTGAAAAAATTTATTGGTTTGTCAAACACGCCCTAAATCTATTGAATATCAATTGGTCACCTTTAAATCTCCAATATATATATAAGGTCCTGATCCTTTATCTACTTTATTGGATTAATGATTGTGTGAGGCTATCTGGGACAATGCCTTGAACTCTTCCCTATTTCAAAATTTGCCACCACTTAATCCAAATATTTTGGGAAATACTATTAGGCTTTGCATCTTTACCATACTTTTTTCTCAATTTGTCAAGCTTATCATTTTATCTCACACTTGCCAAATGTCCCCTTGTATCGTTCAATGAAACCAAAAAAGTGTTAATCCATTTGTACTTTTTTCTACAAAAACCAAATAAAATAACAATACATTGTAATACATTTATTTTAATATTATTTTATATTAGACCAAATTCAAAAACAAATGAAAATCGTACCTCAAATTCTTCCAATAAATTCATTCATATTTCGGGATACTTTGCTCCACTTTATACACTCCACAATTAGTTTTTCCTTAAATATCTTCTCGATTAAATGAGAAGCAGAAAAAATAAACCTATGAGTAATTTAAAATCATCACATACATATACATATAAACAAAATACATCCATTTTTTTGCTACTAAGTTAATATTTAATTCATTTTTATTTATAATCCAAAACTTTGTAATGCAATTATTATTTTAATTCTAAATGATAATGTTCGATAAGTATCAATATCATATATTGTTATTAATTGAAATTACCATATTTTAACCATGATCGTTCCCTTAAAATTTCATTCAAAATTGTTAATTACATTTTTTTTCAAACGAAAATAATGAAAAATGGTAATGCATGCATGTTATAAATTTAAGAAAACTGTATACTATTTATTATCAATTGCAAATGAAGATTTTCTCATAACTTGACATGCAAACTATGAATTGTAAATATCCAACTAGTCTCAATGTTGCAGTACCAATGCATGAGTCTCCTAAGATATGTAGGATGAAACTAACAATACCTTCTAATGCAAAATGAGACAAAGTTAGAATATTAGTAGCAATCAATCCATGTGTATTATGATGAGGTGTGCCAACGTATCCTCTATACGTGTAGGAGAATGCAGAGAGATAATTATAGTATTGTCATCATTGAATACATGTAGATTTCCTCCTCCATGAACTATTAGTTGACTTCCTCTACCCTTGCAATTGTATTGAGATCCTCATCCACTTGAATGGTTACCCCTCATACCTTAATTAAGTTATATAAATATCAAAAAATATAGAGACAATAAAAATATGTCATGAAAATATCATAATAATAAAACATAATGATAAACACATTGATATTCACAAAAGCATAAAAATTTATTTAACATCTAAATTGTAACAGTTACAAAATAAGATAACATAACATGGAAGTCAAATAATATCTAGTCATCATAAGAAATTTCTAACAAATCCTCTCCATCTATATATTCATCATCATCAGATTCTGTAATTAATTCTTTCTCATTATCTTTTTCAACATGATCATCATCAATATCCAAATAGTTTTCATCTTCACCAAGCAATGCTTGAAGCCCATCATCTATCCCAGAAATGATTGGATGAAGTTCTACATTATTCTTTTGAAATGAGAGTATATGTGATGCAGTGATAATAACATCATTTTCAATAATTTTCAAAGCTGATCTATGTTTTATTTTATATATTTCCCACTAGTCATAAGGATTTCTTCTTGTTGTTAGATAAGTAGTGAAATACACTTATTCAGCTTGCACCACAAGAATATATGGCTCGTACTTATAATAATATTTCTTATGATGTACACCCACAAGATTATATTGATGATTAATTCTAGTACCTAGATTTGGAATAGGATCAAATCATTCACACTTAAATAAACTTATTCTCTTATTTAGTAAAGCATGATACTCTACATATAAAATTTCAATTAGTCTACCATGAAAATCAATAGTAGATGCAGTAGAATTAGTCCCCTTGATGCATATACAAATATTCATTGTAGTTCTATTTGAACCATGTTTTAAAGTATGAAATTTGTATCTATTTACATAATATATGCGAAATGTCTGTACACTTCATAATGATCCTTATTCAAGATCTTTTATTTGTCTATTACATATATTTGACGAAGAAAATTATACATGCAAAATAATAAAAGATAAAATCATAGTTATATAATATTGCACTTTACTTTTTAGAACCATGAAAGATAAGTTATATGCTAACAAATATTTCAAATTAAATGGTTAAATTTTTTCAAGCTTTGCATCAATTGAAGCATCATCAATATGTAGTTTTTTTTGCCTTATTCCTTAGTATAAATTTTTCAAAAACTACATTGTAAGATATTTTGAATAATTAAAAAGGTATATTGTAAATCATGACAAAGAAATAAGAATATAAATATATTATAAATCTTACTCGGTATAGTGTGTAACTTCTTCATAGTTCAATAAGATATATGCGTGTGTAGTATGATACTCCTGGTCAACCAAAAAATATATTAATTTTGATCTACCATACGATTGACCCGCATGTATAAAAATAGAAAGCATATCATTTTGATTCATCCCCCAAACTATAATCATTATTTAGTGATATTTTGATATGCAGATTATACAATTGTAGCCGAAAGTAGTACACATAAAATGTCAAAGCCTCTTCAACTAAGTAGACATTGTAAATTGATCTTTCCACTTTGGCTTTATTTCGTATAATATTTTCTAATTTTCTAAGATATCTGAAAAAGAAAATCTTAATTAGAAAAAAAATATTTGTCGAATACATTTATATATTTAGATTAACAAATAAAAATTATATAACCTCTCAAATGAAAACTTGCATCTGTATTGCACAAGGCCTGCATCATGGATTCAATATTGCTTCACATGCATTATTGGGGTTGACATATTCCATTGTAACAGTTAAATCAATACTTATGCATACATAATACTTTGTTATTTGTGGCATAACTATTTCCCCATGTTTATACCAAACTTAAGTCTATAACAAATTCATTTTTTGCTAGATGATATCGCACTATGTCTACATCTTAGAAACTCTGATTTTGATATTTATGGTCATTACATGGACATCTTATTTTTGTTTTATCCATAAATTCAGAATATTTTTTAGCAAAGCCAATAAACTCCTTAATCTCATCTACAAACTCATTAGTTAAAAACTTATCTTTTAATCTTACATTCATCCAATGATGATTAGGCCATATAATATTTTTCTTTCCTATAACACATGGCACATAATATTTTGAATTATAAAAATGTAGATAAAGATATATTTATAATAAAGTTGCAGTGAATAATTTATGATATTACATAAATATAATAATAATTTTATAGTCACATCATTATTAATAATTTTAGATTAAAATAAGATTAAGGCTAGTTGCTTCAATCTTTTAGATATTTATCAAAAGCCCTAAGTAGTAATTTTGTCATATAAATAAAACTAAATACTAGATATTTATCTATATTGGATGAAATTGTATTAATTAAGCAAAAAAAAAACATAATGTGATAATTCATGATTTCAAAATTAATAATATGTATTAACTAGTTAGACAAAGTCATTTTATTTTATAGAAATCCTAAAAATAATTGTAATTCCAATGCATTTTTTATGTTATTACATTTCAACTATTTTAGTATTTGTTAAAATATTTATAAATTATTCTTTGTTAAAGGTGCACCATTAGTATAAGTAGTTCATTTATAAATTATTATATTTCAAAACTAAGTCCACTTTAATTAGTATAAACTAAACTATAGGTAAATAATGAAACACACAAAAATTTCATACCTCAATTAGGTAACCCAAAAATTTAACAAATCCTATATTCAGTAAAAAAATATAAAATATATAATTTATTAATTAGAATGATATAAATTCAAGAAAATAAAAAGAGAGAATTCCATGAGGATGTTAAACATGAAAACAAAAATCTATAGGTAACAATACAATGCACAAAAAATATAAATCCCAAATATAATACATATAGAAAAATTCAAAAAATTAAATTTGAAACCTCAATTATAGATGATTAACATGACGAACAGTAATTGGAGGAAAGTAATTCCAAAAATAAATCGAACGAACTCAAAATTGAAAATTAAAAATCCTCAAACCCTAATTTTTTTAAAAGTTTAAAAGTGTTTTTTGATAAATTAATATTCATAATTTAGTAAATGAATTTGTTTCTATTTCTAAATTAGCGATGAAATATTATGCTATTGAATTTTTTAAAATCAAATAGCAATGGATCGATAAGATATTTCACATTTAGTGGCGGTAATAATTTTCATTGCTAAGTATAGAAATGGATGAGAATTCTATTTCTAAAAAAAACATAGATACATAAATTTTCATCGCTAAATATCATGTCCGCATATCTACCCAATACAGTGCATTACAATTATAAATTAAAAAATGTTTAAAAGTCTATCACTAATTAGCAATCAATTTTTTTTCCATTTCAAATTTTTTCATAATATATCATTTCTATTTCTAATCCATTTTAATTTTGTGAATTGAGCATTTTTAATTTTCATTTCTAATTGTATATTTTCTTGTAGCAATATGTGTGTGTGTATGTGTGTGTGTACACATATACACATATAAACATATATATATATATATATAAACACACACACACACACACACATATACACATATAAACATATATATATATATATATATAAACACACACACACACACACACACACATATATGTTTATATATGAATATATATATATATAAGTTTGTCGATTGTCGATTTATATATATGTTTTTATATCTACGTATATTTATGTATACTTATATATGTGCTTCTATTTTTTAAAATATATAAGGATATTTCAATTTGCTTCTCATATGATAATAAATGTGTGACATATTGGTTTGTTTGGTTTTGGAAAATAGAGGATAAAAGTTTGAATATCATGTTGCCCCCTACTATAGTATGAAATAATGTCATGGTTTTCAATGATAGTTTACTAAATTATTATACAATAAAATTTATTTTTTACTAAATTTGGGACTAAAAATTGGATCAATGAATTTTAGTGGATAAAAGCTTAATTTTTTTAAATTCTGATGTACTTTTTTTTTAATTATGAAAATCTTGGGGCAAGAAAACTTAATTATTTTAGAATCTAGTCCATTTTTTTATTAAGAAAAGTTTGGTGTAATTAACCATAGATATTTTGTGTTTGTTAAACCAAAATACAAATCTTTCAGATATTTAACTCTTTTTTTGAGATACCTTCTCATATTTAAAGACAAGAAGTCTTATCATAAATGATAAATATCTTTTATTCTAATAGAATCCAAAGATTAGTCTCCCATTTTTAAAATATTGATTGTTGCAGGATACAAGTGGGTTTTTACTATGAAGAAAGACCATGACGGGATGATAGATCAACTTGAAGCTTGATTGATTACAAAAGATTTATTATAATGATAAAAAGTTGATTATTAAGATATTTTTAAATAAGTACTTAAAACAATCTCAATTTGTATTACATTTTTTTACTGGCCTTTTGATATTATATATATTTTTTGTGCATAGATAGTGATTAATTCATAATTCTATATATTGATTACATAAACATCTTATATGGGATGATGTAGTAATCGAACTTGATTTAATAAAATTTTAGTTGACTTTATTAGGGTCACACAAATTTGTTTTTTTGGTTTTTTCTTTATTATTAAAAAATAAGCATAAGGCAAGATGTTTATGTTGTTGTTGTTGTTGTTATTATTATTATTATTATTGAAGATAATTAATTTAAATTACTTACAACCCTTTAGAGATTGTTCTTTTCTAACAAAATATATCATAAATATTTATATAGTATTTGGAATCTTTGTGTATCAATAGAGATGTTGATTAAACAAGACAAAGTGATAAATTATTTTAGTTGATATAATTACTTCTATTGAATCCATTTGATATATAATCATTATAAATAATTTTAATTATTTTAGTTGATTGAACAAGACTTGAGAAATTGTATGGTGTCAACATAATGAGTCATTTTCTTTAATTTTATTGTCATATACATATGAATATTATTATCCGCATTGTCTTATATATCATATATATTTGAAGAAATATCTTCGACTTTTATAAAAATTATACCTAGCTAGCGGATTATTCAAATTATAGTTAGATACTAACATAAAAAAATATTTTCTAAGAGACAATATTGTCTCTAGGAAAAATAATAAATAGACAATTTTTTTTTCTTGATCCAGGTAGAAGAAAAATAACATACTATGATCATGCAACTTGTGAGATTTTTTTTTTAAGAGAAGTTTTTTTTTATCTTTCAATGATTTCTCTTTATAGTGATACTAAGAAACCCATTAATATTACTTTCAATTTGATTTAAGTGAGTACATCCATAGTTGATAGAAGTCAACTTGCACTTTATCAATGAGAAAAAACATGAATAGTTGATTGCTAAAATTAATTTCTCTACTGAGTTAAATTATGAATTTATTTACAAATACCCATTGGTGATCAATATATATATATATATATATATCTAAATATATCTAAATATATCTAAATATATTTATGTATACTTATGTGTTCCTATTTATAATTATGTGTATATTTAAGTATTTCAATTTGTTCCTCATTTAATAATAACCTAATAATTGAGTTGTTTGTTGTATTTTTGACAAATGGACGACATGGGTTCGAATTCCACTTTGAAACTTATATAACATTTATTGTGCTTCTAAAATTAAAGTTCAAGAAATTATATTTTCTAAATTCTAAAATGTGGTTTCTCCATTCGTAACAACAATTTTTTAATTATCTAAATCAATTTTTTTTTGTTTCTAAATTTTGGAGGATAAAATTGGGTTGATAAATTTTAAGCAACAAAACTTAATTATTTTAAAATTTGTTGTACATATTTTTAATATTATGAATAGTTTGATACACTAAAACCAAATATTTTATTTTTGGTATACCAAAACATAAATTTACCATTTAATTGTATTACCTGATTATATATGAAGTATTTTTTGCATAACTAATTTTAATATGTAGAAAATAATCATCCATACTGAAAAAAAAATGAAATTCTATGTTTCATTTGTTGGAGGAGCAGTGCATTATGTCATGTAAAAATCTAGAATATGAACAATTGAGCATGTTTTGACCTTTTTATAATACTACAAAATCAAGCAACCCATAATTGTCATAACTTACTAAATTCTTCCAACATAATAAAGCAACCAAAGCGTCAAATTATGTTTAGATTCTTTCAACATTAGAGTTAGCAACTAGATATGTGATATTTAAGCGAAAACATCACTAAACGGCACTAAGTTTTGCATATAATAATTACACACACACACACACACACACACACACACTGTTAATCCACACTATTTTATTTAAGGATGAGCAACATTCATTTTGTTTTATTTTATAGTTTTGTACGAAAATGCTTTGTTTAAAATAAAATATAATACGTGTTTCAAAAATATATCCAAACTAGTGCATCTAGAAACAGAGTGACAATTACTATCGTTGTGAACGATGGTCATTGCCACGCTATTGATTTTTTAAAATCATAGGCCGGCGTTATAAATTATGGCTATTGAAAATATTGAAGGGATCCCATTATACCCCTCGCCATGATGCTCCGGTGAGCTCCACGAAGGAGCGAGGGGCGAGGGGCGAGGGGCGTGGGCGAGGTGTAGGGGCGAGGGGTGAGGGGCGAGGGGTGAGGGGCATAATGGGATCCCTAAATTGTTTTCATTTATCAATAGCCGACATTTACAACGTCAGCCAATTATTTTAAAAAATCAACAGTGTGGCAATATTTGAATTTCACATCGACGACAATTGCCATGCTGTTTCAGACGCACTAGTTTGGACATATTTTTGAAACACGTATTATATTCTAGATATTTTATTTTAAACAAAGTTTCTGTACAAAACTCTTTTTTTTTAATATAATGCATTTAGTAATTCAAGCTGGGGAAATTATGTTTAAGTATAATTCATTAGAAATAATATTTATCATTAGACCTATAAAAAAATACATATTTAATGAGAAATACATGAGATTTAATAATACATAAAAATATATTTCTAGTAATATGTAACAAGATCTTTGGATCATTTTTTTAAATAAATCATATTTCCAAATTAATAAAAAATAATGGGGTGATTGTGTTTTGATACAATCCCCACAAAATATTTAAAAAATAAAACTTAACTTTTTTTATTTGTAAAAAAGCACACTAAACACTTACCAAATTAATTTTTTTGTTCTAAAATAGAGTAATCCTAATTCCCAAATTACCCTTAACAAATTAAATTAAAAATCAACTAAAACTCTTCCCTCACCCTCGAAAAAGCTCCATCGAGCTCCTCGGGTGGAGCTTTGTTGAACTCGTTGAGCTACACCGACGAGCTTGATGGAGCTCATCGAGCTTTATGGAGCCCATCGAGCTCCACCAATGAGCTCGTGGAGCTCTATTTAGGTGTTCGTGGAGCTCCTCCATGGAGCTCGCTGGAGCTCCATGGAGCTCTACGAGCTCCACAAAGGAAGTTGAGGAGCTCCAACTAGCTCCTCCACCTCGATGGAGAGGGTGCTGGGAAAGAGTGATGGACTAGGAGAAAGGAATGGCCTAGGGGAGAGGGCAACGGGTGAGTGGATAGGGGGAGTAAAAATTAATTAAGGGTATATTAATATTTATATGTTTGAGTGTAACAAATTTTAATTTGTTAAAAGTTTGGTGCATTTTTTTCAAATATTAAGACGAGTTAAGTTTTTTTAATTAATTTGTGGGGAATGCAAAAACTAAATCACTGAAAAATATTTATGATTTTATCATTTTTAAGCACTCAAATTCTTATACCATAATTATCCTTGAATTATTAAATATTTTAAAAAATATATATATAAGGGTGAATTATGCTTTGGTACACTCCAAGAAAATAATTGGAAAAAAACTATTTAATAAATAAAAAAAAATACACTAAACTCTTACCTAATTGATATTGGAGTACTCAAATTTAGCAAACCCAAAATACCTTTATCGTAATCCAAAACACCTAATTAATCAATTCTTAATTAATTTTAATCTCACTCACCCCTCACCCTTCTCTCTTCACCCCTCTCCCCTCTCTCCTCACCCCACTCCCATGTAACTCACCCCACTCCTGCGTAACTCACCCCTAGTTGAGCTAGATTGAGTTCCTCGTCGAGCTCCAGGAGCTCGACCAAGAGCTCCATGCAGCTCCTTGTCGAGCTACATGGAGTCGAGCTCTTGGAGCTCAACCACGTGCTCCATAGAGCTTGACATGTTCCATGGAGCTCTTGTTCAATCTCCATTTGAGCTCCAGGATATCCTATTTGAGCTTCATCGTACTCTAGTAGCTCTTTTTCGAGCTCTAGGAGCTTGACAAGTTCATGGAGCTTTGTCAATCTCAATGGAACTCCTTGTCGTACTCCATAGAGCTACTGGTTGAGTTCCTAGTCGAGCTACTAGCCATGTTCCATGTAGCTCGACGGGTGATGAGAGAGGTGCGAGTGGCAAGTTACATTGGAGAGGGGCGAGATGAGAGGAGAGAGTTAAAGGTATTTTTTGGATTAGTATATTTGAGTGCACCAAATATCAATTAGTTAGAGTTTGGTATATTTTTTTAATTATTAAATATTTAGTTCATTTTTTTAATTATTTTCTTGGCAGTGTACTAAAACATTATTCTACCAAAATATAATGCCTACCATAATATAAACTTTATGCATAGCATCATTTTTCTAGATAATGATTTTTTACATGACAAATAATGGTTAAACTCATTTTTATGTATGAGTATAAGTATAAAAGAGTTAATGCATAAACAAGTTTTCATGCCACTGATGCGTAAGACATTGAGTTGGACTACTTTCCTTCTGGTAATGCCTTTCTTTCCCTGCCTTGCCCTTCTCTCTGTGTCCCTGAGCGGGACCTTTGGCAAGGTTTGAGAGTGGATTTCTTGAGGGATACATAAACTCATTTTACTATATAAAAAGTTTGTGTATAAACTTGTTTATGTATTTATGCATAAACATGCATAAACATGCATAAAAACGAGTTTATGCATAAACATGCATAAAAACGAGTTTATGCATAAACATGCATAAAAACGAGTTTATGCATAAACATGCATACTAACGAGTTTATGCATAAACATGCATACTAACGAATTTATGCATAAACATGCATACTAACGAGTTTATGCATAAACATGCATACAAACGAGTTTATGCATAAACATGCATACAAACGAGTTTATGCATAAACATGCATACAAACGAGTTTATGCATAAACTCATTTATACATAAACATGCATAGACATTCATAACCATGCATAAGCTCGCATAAACATGCATAAGCTTGCATTAACATGCATGCAAACAGGTTTATGGATAAACTAAAAATTCCTCATGCATAAACGCATTTTTATGCATGTTTATGCATTCGTGCATAAACATAGATAAAAACTAAGTATGCATAAAAGCACAAATGAGTTTATACATAAGTCATAAACTCATATCCATGCATTAAAACGAGCTTGTGCTTAGCTTGATATACTTAAAGATTATTTATGCATAAACTCGTTATACATAAATTTGTTACGCATAAAAATAACTTTATGCTTAACGTGTTTTGCAAAAACTCGTTATGCATAAACTCGTTATTCATAAGCTTGTTTTTATGAATACCAAGTCATGCATAACTTATTTTAATGCATATGCAATTAAGTATAAACTCATTTTTATGAATAAAAGAGTTCATGGATGAATTTTGATGTATCCCAAGCTATGCATAAGCTCATTTTTATGCATAAAAGAGTTTATGTTTAAAAAATATGCATAAACATGCATATAAACGAGTTTATGCATGATGAGTTCATATGTTTGTGTATGAACTTGTTGACATGTTCATGTGAGTTAATATTTTGAACTTACTAATTCAAGTTTACTTATTTTTAATTTATTTATAATTTTGTGATTTTTTTAAATATTAAAATTTAAGTTTCTAATTTATAAAAATTTCTAGGGAATCAACCCTAAAACATAATTCCCATTTGTTTATTATTCAAACTGAACAAGAGTAACAATAAAGACAATTGCTTCAAGTGGCGTCATTAATAGTTCAAAATTTCTTAATTTACCAATTAACTACTATATGATGATGATGCTATCAATACGCAATAAAGAAATCAAACCTACAAAAAACTACAAAAACTACAATGAAAGATGCAACGAAAGAAAGAATAGTGGGCAGTCAGGGCGGATCAATCACATACGTCATCAGAAGAAGAAGCAAAGACAATGTTTCAAGCCCTAAAACAGCCAATATGGTGTTGGTGATGATGATGCAAATGAGACTGTTGGCTACTGATTGCGTCTCGCACGCACATGAACTGCTCGACATGACAATGGATGGCGATGGTTCCTTTTTGATCAAACCCGTATTCTTCTTCCGTTACTTTCAACAACTGCATGAACAAAGGATGATTGAAGTATACCACAGGAATCACGAATCTCTTCTTCTCACCTCCCTGCCCCACCATGACAGCCAAATACCCCTTCGAAATATCTCCAGCCTGCTTATTGCCATCCAAATGGTGATGGTGATGATGTCGGTGACTCATGTGAAGTAGGTGAAGAGGAAAACTCCTCATGCTCTTGTGTCGGCAACTCTTGAATCGGAATCGATTTCGAATTGGATATCAAAACCCTAATTTTCAAAACCCAGCGCGAAGATTTATAACGAGAAAACTCCAGAAACAAGATATATATGATGGAAAAGGATGGAGATTAAGTATCTTGAAATCGTTAATGGCGAGTAAATCGCTAACAAGAATACCAATGGCCGTTAAGAAAGTAATCGACATTGAAGACGAGAAGGATTGGAATTTGGAATTTGAAACTTGTAAGCGAGAGCGATTTTAAGGAGCGCAGTTGGCCTTTAATACCGCGAAGTGGGATAGCCTCCACTCCACTGCCATTAGAAGAATTTTCAGTCAGTTAGTGTGGCGTTATATCCAACTTGGAAGTGCGAGCGAATAAATTCGAATTACGAATTAAGACTTTGGAGTCTTGGAGATCGAGTAATTTTTTTTTTTATTTAGATTGATTAATAAACTCTTCTTCTTAAGCGTCTAAGCATTTGGGTTTTTATGTTTGGGTGCACCTGATAAAAAAATTTTAAAAAAAAAATCTCCAAATTTTTAATATTAAAAAAATATACTAAAACATAAATATTTTTATGTTTTGTTATCCTAAAATTCGAACACTTATTTTAGAGTGAATTATGTTTTAGAGTACTTCCATAAATATTTAAAATTTTAAAACTAATCTTTTAAATATTTAAAAAAAATTACCAAATTATTAAGAAATTAAAATTTGAGGCACTCTATTGTATTAATCCGATATTGCCCTTCACTAAATCCCATCGGTAATTCGGCATTCATCCTCTCCTATCGGTTCTCACCCTCTCTCATAGACGAGCTCCATCGAACTCTATGGAGCTCCAACACGAGCTCGTTGTTGAGCTCCATTGAGCTCTTGAAGCTCGACAACGAGCTCAAGGAATTCAACCACAAGCTCCATCGAGCTTGTCGTCGGGCTCCATCGAGCTTGTCGTCGAGCTCCATCGAGCTTGTCGTCGAGCTCCATCGAGCTCAAGGGAGCTCAATCATGAGCTCCTGTAGCTCGGTGATGAGCTATAAGAGCTCGACCACGAGTTTCATCGAGCTCCATCAAGCTTTAGGAGCTCATCATGGAATTCCATTGAGCCCTTGGAGCTTGACGGTGAGCTCAACCATGAGCTCCTGATGCTCGACAACAGGCTCGTGGTCGAGCTTGATGGAGCTCGACGAAGAGCTCCTGAAATTTAACGATGAACACTTGGAGCTCATGGTCGAGCTCCATTGAGGTCAACATCGAATTAACCACGAGCTCTTAGAGCTCGATGAAGCTCGACGACAAGCTATAAGAGCTCAACCATGAGCTTCTTCGAGCTCTAAAAGATCGATCTCGAGCTTTAGGAGCTCTTCGTTGAGCTCGACGATGAGCTCCTGAAGCTTGATGGATCTTGTGTTTGAGCTCGTCATTGAGCTCCATCGAGCTCCTCGATGGGAGAGGGAGAGGGTTGATGGGAGAGGGCGAGGGTCAAATGGCCAATGGGGGCAATTTATAATTAATGCAATATAAAGCCCTAAATTTTAATTTCTTAATAGTCTTATGACTTTTTTCAAATATTAAAAGATTAGTTTCAAAATTTTAAATATTTCTGGGATAGTACCCCAAAACATAATTTTCCTAATATATATTATCAATTGATTTGATTCTTGACGTTAGATGATTACAAATACATTTAATTTTTAATAATCATGAAAATTAGTGCCAGCTTGTATGCACATCAATGAATTTCATGTGCCATGAAATTAATGACTAGAAAACCCTTTAATAGACCTAGTGGGTGAGACTTGAACTTGTGATCATTAAGGAGCAATTGTGAGGCCAAAAATATTATAAAGTTTTTCAATTTAAGTTTTTGATATGAATGAGTCATGTTGGTCAAATAAGCAGAGATATAGTTGTTAACATTTTTTTTATATTTAAAAATTATTTAGAGATAAAAAATAATGAATAACTATACTGAATTTACTAGATTTGAAGTTTTAGAAAGAAAGTTAGACCATATTCAACTGTAATGACAATTTAGTCATTTTACAATAAAATAAAAGATAAAATTTCCATTTCTTTTATTTCTCTTTCGATGTTATGACTTCGTATATGTTTCACTTCTTTATTCTCTTATTTCATTAGTTATTCACTATTTCATCACCAAAATCATTGAAATAAAATATAAAATTTATGATTTTTCATGAAAATATATTTTATGAAGTGATTAAATTCAATAAACCCTTTATTTCAACCAAAAATATTTATGAAATGGTTCGATCTCAACAAGGAAGGTTAGTGTTGAGGTTAGGTATTCTTATTTTTCTTGCTTGATTTCATAAATTAGGCTTAAAGTTTAGAAAATTCTCAATCATGACTAATTAGGAATTGCTTAAGTTAAGGAGAAGTGTTACAAAAATTTTTGAAGATGTTGACAAAATGCAATTTGGCTAAGGAGAATTGTTAAAGATATTGATGATGAGCAGACTGATGCAATAAGGATTTACTATAATAACTAGTCATCTATTTCCATTGTTCAAGATTATGTTATTCACAACATAACAACATACATAACATTGAAGAATCACTTCATTAAATAAGTAATCGAAGAACTTGTATGTTTGAGTTATTGTAACACTAATGAACACAAAGCTCTGATGATCATAAAGGGTTTTCAAACTAAAACCCCTAATTAATTCTTAATAATTTTTCTTTTTTTGCTTATTCCTTTATTATTTTTATGTTATTTTTTTTTTGCCCTTATTATATAGCCTTTTTACTACCTCTCAAGTTGATTTTGGCCGATGGAACAAGCTCTTTAATCTTTCAGGGTGGGATGTTGCCAAGGCTTTGTCAAAATGTCTACAATATGATCAAAAGAGAGAACGTGATGAACTAGTAATTATTTAGTCATCACTTTTTCTCTGAAAAAATGTAAATCACTTTCCAGATGTTTTATTTGTGAGTGTATTATTTGTAGAGGTGTCAAACGTGCCGGGCCGGGCCGACCCATTTTTTTTGAGCATGAGCGTGCCTTCGTGCCGTGCCTGGCCAGGCATGGTTTAAAAAAGCCGAGCTCGGCACAGCCCACATGCACGGTAGGCCGTGCCGTGCCGGGCCCGCTCAAGCCCGCCCTGCCCGCACGGTTCGAGCCTCATGGGACCGCGGGTCGGGTCCAATCAGACCCGACCCGCGGTCTTTTTTTCGGGAGGGGCGATCGCGGGGTAAGGCTTGGGGGACACCCGACACTGGACGAACCCATGCTAGTGTGCCGTGCCACGGGCCGAACTGTGCCGGGTTAGGCACGCCACGACACGGGCCAGGCACGGCTCGTGCCTAACCCGGGCACGTGATTTTTCCGTGCCGGGCCAACCCAGGCAAGGCTGAACCATGCCGTGCCTCGTGCCGAGCTGGGCCGGCCTGGCTCGGTTGACACCTCTAAGTATTTGATTAAGTTTGAGTATCAATAGATAGAAGACAAGGAAAAAGCTTGGACATTCAACAAACACAACAACAAACTACTAGCATCGATATTCCACTTGCCCAAATCCATTGAAATATAGGGCTACTCAAACACACTTGCTTATAAGAAAATAGATCTGCCTTATAATGGAAGGTATGGCACATAGATAGACTGATGAATATTTTTGTAGTGACATGGATTCCCAGTTATGCCATCCAACATCAAGAGGAAGAAAAATTGGTTTCAAGGTATGATATCCTCTAACAAAAGATATTTAGTATTGAAAAGCATTGATATTTTCTCCCTTATATACTATAACTTTCAAAGATGGAAGAAAGGATAACGCCAATTACTAGTGAGCAAGTGTTAATTTCTTCAAAAGGAAATTGTGAGCTATGATGCCCAAGAAGACTTAATTTCCTCAAAAGAAAGTTAATTGTTAACCCCAATCACTCCTTTCTTTCCCTATCTTTAAAAAATCATTAGAATATTCACTATTCTAAGTTAAACTAACATCCATTGCTCCTTCCTATCCTTGCTTATTGTGACTTCAATCCCCACCAACTAGTTTCCTTATAACCAAACTCTATCTTAGTGAAACTCTTTGCTCATGATAGTTCCATTCCATCCTACCTAATGTGCAATCACAAAATATAAGTTAGAAGCTCAATGTTTTACTTCTGCCACTCATCCATAAGCCATGCCTTTTTTGTTGGGTTAGAGAGAATATGAAGTTAGTTAGGAAGGAAATGTTTGCTCGGGAAGGTAGTTGATTGATTTGCAAAAGACAGGGAATGAGCACTTTTGCTTCAATGTGACTCATGGTGGTCTATGTTGCATTATACTTGGTTTTCTTCTTTTTTTTATTCTTAACTCATACCAAAGAAACATCTTAAGAGAAGAATGATATTCTATCTTCTTTGTGACTTTCTTCTAGGTCAAGGCTTCCACCACCATGGTCTTGGTCAAGGAATAACACACTTCTTCTTTCCCTTTCTTCGAGATAGGTTATAATGCAGTTGACGATCTTACACTCCTTTCTCTGATTAGTTGCAATTGATTTTCTAATGACTTGGATCCTCCTAGCTCAGAGGTTGAATATCTCAAAGTTGAAGTCTAAACCCTTGTGGGGAGTCATGTCTCCTTCTAATTAAGAGGCCATATGAGTTTCAATATGTGATTGATTGATTTCTTCCAAGAAACTCAATCTTGATGCATTACCTTTTGTAGCTAATCTGGATGGAACTATAAAATGATATCCTAAATGTAGGTCTTATTTTATCTAGAGTATCAATATCTAATATTAAATATTCTATGAATAATCAGAATTGGAGGGGATGTAATATAACTCTAACTTTCTGGAAAAAGACTAGTACTTACTAGGATGAATCTTACTATTGCAAGAAGGCAGATGCCCCACTATGGAGACTTCTTACAAGAATATCCTTGGTCAAACCTCATATGAAAACCTTACTATTTGAGAGACTATCCGACAAGAAAAATATTGTATACCAATCTATAATCTCACTATATGGAAAAAAGGTATCCTTTTCTTCATATGGACTATCATCAAAACACATTCACCCTAGTGAGCGGACCACCTAGTGAAAAATAAGAACTATTGGTTTATAAGCACTTGGACATTAACTCCTAAATGCTATACCTTGTTCAAGTTTGAAACCTACCCTGATTCAAATGAATTGAGTTGAAACTGCTTATTTTTCCCATAAGGAGACCTGGATGCTTGGTTTTTTAATTATGATAATAAGCTTTGTAACCAAAAAAATTCAGCAATCACATGGACCAATATTCAATATTCAACCTTAATAGAAGAATTTGAGATGATTTTTTTAAGTTTAAGCTTCAAGAAATTAAATTTCCATCAAGAAAACACAATAATATAAGATTTATTTTTTTTTTCATTTGAATTCATGCATAGATAGCATCTAAAGAACTTGTTGAGGTAAGGGAAGAAGGTGCACCAACAAACCATGAAATGTCATCCTTGAGATATCAAAATGTCCACTTAACATCCTTCCAATGATGTCTACAAAATTTTGCATGAACTTACATACATTGTCTACACTAGAAAATTTCAAGCCTCATAATAGTAACATAATACATGTCACTAATGATACTTTTAAACATGGGCGGATTCTCAAAAGGATCACCTACTTTGGTAGAAAATAGAGAACTAGTTATCTTTATTTGAGATTGGTCCAAAATAAATTTGTTTGCTTGATTAAGTAGACCTTGAATATATATTTTTTGGCTAAGAAGTAAACTACTATTATGCTACTTTTGAACTTCAATGCCAAGGAAACAATGAAGAGTCCTAAATTTGCATGAAAAAAAACTTTATGGTGTTGCCAATTCAACTATTCAATAAATGTAGTATCAATCTCAGTAATGAGGATATCATCATCATGAACCAACACATAAAGCCAATTAGGTGTGAACTCGACAATCAAGGAGAAACTAGTTTAAGTTTTTCAAAACAAATAGTAGTAAGGCAAAGTTTAAGTTTGTAAAACTAGGCCCTAGGGACTTGTTTCAAATCACCAGATGAGAAGAAATTTGATCTACAGTTAAGTGGATGTATCATTTATTCATTTTCATTTGGGTTCTCATTGAGGAAAACATTATTGACATCAAACAATTGGATTGACCATTGGTGAAAAAATATTATAATAACAACTAAATGAATAGTAACTAGTTATCCCATGAGGCTAAATGTCTTTGAGAAATCAAAACCAAGAAGTTGGTTGCAACCTTTAGCCAAGAGTCTTGCTTTATATCATGACACAATACCATCATCACTTGGTTTGATTAGAAAAAGTCATTTACGGTTGATAAGGTTTTTATTTGAATGAGAAGAAACCAAGGTCTAGTGTTAGTATTATTGAGAGCATGGACCTCTTTCTTCATGGCTTATTTCCATTTTGAATGTTACAATGATGTCGTAATAGTGGATGGTTCCACATAGTCTCCCATAGAAATAGGAAGAACTTCATGCTTAAAAATGTCTATTTTTTTTAATGTAACCATAGAATGAGTATTTGTATGGAAAGGGTCAGCACAAACCTGATCAACTATTACAAGGGCCTGAGAAACTAGTACAAGGGCTGGAGTAAGTGATGAGTCATGGATAAGAGAATATGGTAAACATGGAGGACTAGTAAGAAAGAAAGTATTGGATTGGAAAGCATTAGATGGAATTGTTATGGGGATAGTTGGGGGAATAAAAGGTTGAATAGAAACAATTAGTTTTGTAGTAGTATGTGAAGAAGGCGAGCATTGAAAGCTTCAAAAAAAAAATAATTCCATTGAAAGTGATGTGTATAATAATATACAATAGATATTGGAGATAACATATTTATACCTATTATCATATAAGTCGTAACCAATGAATATAATATACAAGGATGATATCTATATGCAAGTTTATGGCTTGTAAGATGGAATAAAATGGAATCATTGGCTGGAAATCACTTTGGACTCGAAGTAATAGAGTTTAATTTCAAACTTGACTTCAAATGGACTTTTGTTAGAAAGAATAGGAGTGATGATCTTATTAATAATGTGAACGCAAATGGTGGTAGTTGAATCTCAATATTTAATGGTAAGATTAGATGGAAAAAGGAGAGTGAGGCATTTTTTCAACAATGTCTATATTTTTTTCTTTACAAGCTCATTTTATTGTGGGGTATGAAGATATGAAAGTTGATGGATAACTCGCAAAATATATAGTGGTAAAGTGAGATACCAAAATTCTTTATTCCAATTTGTTCTCAACAATTTTGATTTGAATTGAGTTGAAGTTCAACTTGTATTTTGGAACTATAAAAAGGTGAATACACTCAAGATTTAGGATTGATGAAGTCAATCTAATTGAATCTAGAAGAGACATCTATAAAACTGACATAATACTAAGAATCATTGGATAAGAATATAAAAGCAAGACCTAAAACATTGTAAGTGATCAAGTTGCATTGGAGTGTGACATGCATAATATGAAATTGGAAATAATAACTATTGCGACTTTGTGTGGGTACCAAAATTATCATTAATTGATATGATCCCAAAATTTGATTGGGTAATGATCTTTCATCTAGTATAGCTCTACAAAAATATGGTTCATGCAAGAAATACATTAGATATATGTTTAAATACCAATTTCATAGTGATTTTGTAGTTAGTTCAATCAACCAACAGTGAACTAATAGCTGCTTGGGTTAAATAGATGTATTTGGTCTTTGAAAAAAATATCCTGACTCTAGCGTTGGCACACTTCCTTATGCAAGATGATATTTTTTTTCATGTTTGGCCAATATTGTATTTGGTTGTTGGATGAATGGATGATTAGTATAAAAATTCCCATCCACCCTCTTGACATTCAAGATGACTATTATTCTTGGACTATCACTTCTAAGGATAATCTCTTCATAGTTGCCCTCTTAATATATAAACACCAAAGTGATACATCATTCCATACAAAGGTGATTCTTGTATCTATACATTTTTGGTAATATATCAAATATCATTGAAGTTTACTTTGATTATGAACTTCTATTCTTCAACCTCAATTGTCTTTAAGATGTGAGATAATGTGGTGCTAAATGCGTTTGCACTTTCAGTTTCATAAGTTACCTACTCTCAACAATTAACACATATTTTTCTATGAATCTTACCTATGGAAGTCATACAAGAGGGAATGACTTATATGGTTGTCACTAAAATACTAGTCTCACCTACAATATGAAGTCACATCCATATTTAGCTTAGAAAATTTAAATAGATATGATATTAATTCTTCATTATAGAAACCAAGTATCCCACTAGTACTCAAGGTCATGACCAATTTTATTAATCCATAACTTTGTCTTTATATGGCCTGGTAGTCTCAAATTATATATGTGGTAGTTTTTACAAAGTCATGAATTTTGAGTTACAAAAAATTATAGAGCCATAAGTATTAATGTTAAATCATGACACTTATTCATAATCATGATAATTATTCAAAATCATGAACTTTTGGATACTAAATGTTATAGAGAATATTAATTAAGTACAACTATTTCTAAGGTAATGATTTTTAACCTCAAAAAAAGGCATAGTAATGACTTATATGTATAAGCTAAGTACCAATATTGTAGCATCCTAAAGGTGTCAACCGGGTTGGGTAGCTTGTGGCATGGCTTGCGATATGACCCAGTCAGCCATGCTTAGCCCAACATGGCATGGTCCAGAACCATGTCTAGTTCTAGGTCATGCTGCCCCAAGGCATGGTTCATGTCGTGCTGGGCTGGCATGAATCATGCCTCATGGCAGCTAGGCATGACTCGCGTGTTTGTCTAGTGGCATGGTCCACTAGCCTAGTTTCCTGGGGATTTGGGACTGGCTAAGGTTCAAGAGTCAAATCCCATCAAGTGAATGCCCGATGGGGCGGTCTATTATTTAAAAAAGACTAGCTACATAAGCTGGACATTATTTACGTGGTCGATTGTAATTGGCCATCCATGTAAGCCAACCACCCATTTCATTTTCATGCAACTGGTTCTACAGGGAACATCCAACATGGTCCAGTATGGCCTTGCACTTGGCTGTGCCACTGTGTCGTGTTGGGCCAGCTATATTTTTTCCATGTCGTACCTAGCAAGGCACGAGAATTATACCATGTCATGTCTGGCACAACATCTTAGCACAACCATGCTTAGAAAAAATGGGTCATTCTAGCAAGGCAATGCATGTTTGAAACCTCTAGAGCGTGCTACAGCCATAGCCAACATAAGAAGGACCATTTTCTTATTGCAAAGTCTCCATATAATGCTACAACTATTTAACAATATGAAAAGCTATCTACACTCTATGGCCACTTCACAGCATCATGGCCCTCTGTGAACTATAAATGGATGAAGGTATGAAGTTGTGACTATTTTATAGTACAATGACTTTGAGTTATAGAAAATCAGACCCATGTCATGGTCATTGCTAGAACCATAACTTTGTGTTATAGAAAAATCAAGATGTTGAATAGAGTCACATCTATTTTCTAAAGTCATGGCCTCAAGCTAAATTTATAAAGACCTAAGTGAAAAATTTCTTCTCAAAGTCATGACTTCCTATTTAGAGTAATGCAAGATTATCTAAGTATAAAAGTGAAAGATAGAAAATTTAAACAAAGACTCTCATTTCTTTTCATTCTTTCTCATGAAATAAACAAAGCCACAAAAACTACACATCCTAAATGCAAAATTCATACTCCATAAAGGTTCCACAAGCAAGAAAGGGATGCACTACTTATGTCGATTCCTAGAGTCAGAGAGAATTACTCTCAAACCCCTCTCCTATAGAAGTAGAATTAGGAATTTGTAGCAAACTAGTGTAGTTTAGGGTTTATGTAATTTGAATTATGGGATATAATTAGTTTAATTATAAAAGTATTCATGGTTTGATTTATATATTAATGGATGGTGACTAAATAAAACTTGAATTAAGATTTTGACTATTGATGAGTTTGTGTGAGGTTTTCATGGTAGATGATGATAAGATTACTAAGAGACTCACTCGTGCATACAATAGGAAAAAAGTTAAAAACCTTTTAATTGTGATGCACTAGATAAACCCTATAAAGTTAAAAATATGAATACTTTTACATGTCATTCCATTGGACATATCTTAAAGTAATTGGTTCACAATTGTGATACATATACTATATAATATTCTCTCTAAGAGTTCACCTTTAGTGTGAGAGTGACATCAATTATTAAAGAGGATGATGACATATAATCCTCGTGGCATCTACAAATATTTTGTGACTCACGTGGTGGTGACCACCCTTGTGAGCTACTTTGACTTGTATGGTTCCCAAAAATAAAACTCAAGGAAAGAATATATTAATTGAAATTACAAATGCTTATAAACCATACTAATCATTAGTCTTTATGATAATGGAGGCCAGAGAATAAGAATATATATATGATATAATCATCAAAGGTAGTCGATGATGTTGCTTAAAAGGTATGAGATTTATAAGTACCATACCCACATAAAATAATAAATACTTCCATCAAATCTTGCCTATGGAAACCATATGAGTGAAAACAACACAAAGGTAGTTACCACTGATTGAATCACAACTACTCACACATGTCTTATAGATTGTTTATCACTATCTTCCATAGTGATGATGTGACTATCACACTAAAAGTTAAACTCATAAGAAGAATATTTTATAAAATATATATATATATATAAATTTAGATATGGTAATCAATCTGACCGACACACTAAAGATTAAACCCATAAGAAGAATATTCTATAAAATATCTATATCAATTGATGATTAGTTCTTTTTAGAGATATATATATATATATATATATATATATATATATATATAATGAAGTGGTATGTAGGGTTATTTATGCTTTTTACTTCATGACTATCACACTACAAAAAAAATGTCTAAATAGCAAGGGAAATTTAGCTAGGGATAAAATCCATAGCTGATTAGAGAGGGACTATCTAGGACCTAGGGAATAACAAGGGATTTTTGATTTTATATTATATTAAAATTTTGTGATGGATTAGTGACGGATTAGTGACAGAAATGTTTGATTGAAAATTTTTCATCGCTAATATTATCGTTGATATTCGCGTAAAGAAAAGTGAGAATTTTAGCAATGAATCTAGCGACAGAATTTCCCTAGCTAATTAGAACGAGACAAAATCCGTCGCTATATAATTATCTGAATTTATTTTCTTATGATTTTAAATATAATAGAAATGATTATTCCTTAAATGATTATTTTTTAAAATTTTATGCATTTAGCTAGGGATTTTTCCCTAGCATTTGGGCTAGTGATAATTTCCATAGTTAATCTTTAATGATTTAATTTTTTTAAGCATTATTTATTTTAATATTTTATGTAATTTTCTATATTAAAGGTATGTCATAGTCTATAGATGAGTGATCCTTGAAAGACACAATCTTTTCATATAATTATAAAAATATGATAATATAAATAAAATATTTTATAACTATATAAATAAGAATAAAAATTTATATTAAATAAGACTAAAATAACGATTTTTTTATTATAAATTTATTTAAAAATGATATAAATTTTTTTTTGAAATTTTTATTTATATTATTTAAATATTTGTATTAAAAAATATTATATAATTTATTATATAATTATAATCATTATTAAAATATTTTAATTAATAAATAAACATAAAAAAATTACTACATATAAAAAGCTAAAATACACAATAGTTTGATTAATACATAACTTTTTTAATTACATCAAAAAAATTTTGATGTGATCAAAAATAAATATCTCAGTGTGGTTATTAAATGAAAACTTCAAAGATTCAAATTTATAATGAGTAAAAGATTCAAATTTTATGCATTTATAATTATTTCATATTATATTAATAAAAATTAAATTGAATTCTTATAAAATTAAACCATAAAATAAATAAATAAATAAATAAATAATATATATATATATATATATATATATATATATATATAATACTTTATTATTATATAATATTATTTTATTTATTTATGATATAATATCATTTATGGTTAAATAAAAATCTATATCATTTTTTTATTTAAATTATTTATTTTTTATAATTTTATTTTACTTTTATAATTTTGTATCTTTATTTTCTATATATTTAAATCCAATTTTTTATTTATAGTTTCCTTGAAAAAAAAAATGCTAAGGGATTAAGCACTTACCATTTTTTTATCTTTCAATGACAAAGAGAGGAGAAGCAAAACGAGACTACGGGCGCAAACTACAAAATCTACCTCTTCTTGTTACCAGGTAATATTATCATTGCTCTTTTCCTTCGGTATGCTATATACATATTTATGTCTCTCTCAATTTGAATACCATTGGTAAAGTTTGGTTTATAGAATATTTAGGTTTGATTTTTTTTTAATTTTCCCAAAATTTTTTCTTTTTTCTTCTATTTTCATATCACTTATATGCTTTTGATTCTACACCATTAATCAAATAATAAATGGTTAGTGTAAACATTGTTCTTTTACTATTTAATTTCTTAGGGTTTTTTGGATTTCAAATACTAAATATTTGTATATTATTTTTTGCTTCTGTAACTTAAGAAAAAGAAGGTATGCTTAATATTTTCTACTTTTGTAACTTAAGAAAAACAAACTTAATGTTTATGGGTTCTATTTTTGTTATCTCCAAAAATATTATAAACAGATAACATTATATATAAACTTTTAGACATTTATATAATCATATGACATTATACTTTAATATATATAAACGTATTACATTATATATAAACATTGATGTGTTTATAAAAACATATAAATTTATATTTATTTATTTATACATATGTATTAATGTTTATAAATATCTATACAAAATTTACATAAACTATCCATTTATATTATTTTTGATATAACAATTATATAACCTATAAAATGTTTATACATTTTTGTAAAAATTTATATAACATATTAACTTTTTATATGAATATATAATATTTATAATGTTTATATAAATGTGATTTATATACTATATAAATATTTATAAAAGTGTTACATATATATAATTATATATATGTAACATTTATAAAAATATTTTAAACACAAATATCATATCTAAACACTTGTATAATTATTTAATCATATGGAATTATATATAAAAGTATTTATAACTATGTTTATGATTATGTAAACTATTTTTATAACTATATTTATAACTACACATAACTATTTTTTTTAACTATATAATAATTTATAACTATATGTATAATTCTATATAACTTAATTTCTAACAAAATATACTATATGTATAATAATATATAACTATATATAATTGTATTTTACTAAATGTATAACTATAAAAACATTATTTATACCTATATCTTTAACTACATACATATTTTTAACTATATGTGTATAACTATATAAAATATTTGTATAACTATGTAGCACTCTATATAATTAAATATAACTATATTTGTAACTATGTATACATATATGTATTCATATAATTAAATCTATATATTTGTTTATAACTTTGTATACATTTATGTATAACTCTTATAACTACTTGTATAATTATATCTATACACAACTATATGTTCAACTATATATAACTCTTTTTTACTATACATACTATAGGTATCAAAACATATAACTAATAATAATTATCTTTAACTACGTGTATAACTATAAAAACATTATACATAACTATATTTAAATATATAATTAACAACATATATTTAATATACATTTTTATATATTAGTATATAAATATGTATTTTACTATATTTATACCTATACATAACTATATGTATACATTTATAAAATCATATGAAAAAAAATATATATACCTACATATATAAATATAAGTATAACACTATGTATAATCACATGTAACTATATTTATAATAACATGTATAACAACATACAACATTATGTTTAACTACATGTGTATAACAATATATAAATATTTGTTTAAATATGTACGTAACATTCTATATAATTAAATATACCTATATTTTTAACTATGTATACATATATTATACATATATGTAAATCTATATATTTGTTTATAACTTTGTATAAATTTATGTATAACTACTCATAACTACTTGTATGAATATATCTATATATAACTACATGTTTAACTATATATAACTCTATTTTTAAATATATATACTATAAGTATAAGAACATATAACTATAAATAATTGTCTTTGACTACATGTATAACTATTACACCATTATACATAACTATATTTAATTATATAATTAACAACATATATTTAATATACATTTTTATATAATAGTATATAAAAATATATTTTACTATATCTATACCTATACATAACTATATGTATACATATAAAAAATTATATGAAAAAATATATATACCTACATGTATAAAAATAAGTATAACAATATGTATAACCACATGTAACTATATTTATAATTACATGTATAACAACATACAACATTATGTTTAACTACATATGTAGTACTATATATAAATATTCGTATAACTATGTAACACTATATAATTAAATATAACTGTATTTCTAACTGTGTGTGTGTGTGTACATATATGTAAATTTATATATTTATTTATAACTTTGTATACATTTATGTATCGCTATTTATAACTGCTTCTAAGAATATATCTATATATAACTATTTATTTAACTATAAATAACTCTATTTTTAACTACATATACTAAAGGTATAAGAATATATAACTATAAATAATTGTCTTTGACTACATGTATAACTATTAAAACATTATACATAATTATATTTAAATATATAATTAACAACATTAATTTAATATACATTTTTATATATTAGTATATAAAAATGTATTTTACTATATATATACCTATACATAACTATATGTAAACATATATAAAATTATATGAAAAAATATATATACTTACATATATAAATATAAGTATAACTATATGTGTAACTATATGTATAACCACATGTAACTATATTTATAATTACATGTATAACAACATATGACATTATGTTTAACTACATGTGTATAACTATATATAAATATTTGTATAACTATGTAACACTCTATATAATTAAATATAACTATATTTTTAACTATGTATACATACATACATATATTTATATATATATTTCTATATATTTGTTTATAACTTTGTAAACATTTATGTATAACTACTTATAACTATTTGTATGAATATATATATATATATATATAACTATATGTTTAACTATATATAACTCTATTTTTAACTATATATAATATAGGTATAAGAACATATAACTATAAATAATTGTCTTTGACTACATGTATAACTATTAAAAGATTATACATAACTATATTTAAATATATAATTAACAATTTATATTTAATATACATTTTTATATATTAGTATATCATTATGTATTTTACTATATTTATACCTATACAAAACATTATGTATATCATAAGCACATTGGTTAGCATATCTCAATTTTAGATTTGAGCATATATGTTTGTCTCATATAGTTAAGGGCTATCACCTTCTTCTTGCCATATGCATATGTGTGCCATGTAGTTTACCTATTAGCATTTGTCATGATAACTTACACAACTTCACTAATAGTCAAATCACTAATTCAAGTTCTATTAAATCATTATTTTTATCAATTTTCATTCTACAATATAAATGAAACATATTAATTACTCATAAAATAATTCATATAATACATACATCTTAATTTTACATATGTCATAAAGACAAAGAACTAATATTGTTTATAAGTATTTACACTTTTGGCTTTATAAGTGTCATACTCATAAATAATAAATGCTTCCATCTTATATCACTGATGGAAATTATATGAGTGAAAGCAACTCAAAGGTGGTCACCGCTTTGTGAGTCATAACCACTCACACATGTCTTGTGGATTACTTGTCACCATCTTCCATAGTGATGATGTGGCTGCCATACTAAAGGTTAAACCCATAAGAAGAATGTTATATACAATATTAATATCAATTTATTATTAGTTCTCCTAAAACATATATAATGGAGTGGTGTGTAAAATTATTCATGGTTTTTGCTTCATGAGTATCATATGCACATCAATTAGCATATCTCTTAATTTTAGATTTGAACATATATGTTTGTCTCATATAGTTGTAAGGGCTATCACCTTATTCTTACCATATACATATGTGAACCATGTAGTTTATCTATTAGCATCTATCATGATAACTTGTATACTCTTACTTATAGTCAAATCACTAATTCAAGTTCTATTAATCACTATTTTCATCAATTTTCATTCCGCAATATAAATGAAACATATTAATTACTTATAAAATCATTCAAATAATACATGCATCATAATTTCACAAATCCTAGACCTTAATTTAGTTTGATATTGATATTGGGTAGAGATTCAAACATGCTACAAGTAAAAAAATCTAAAATACAAACCTTAATTTTATGCTATTTTAATTGATTTCGTCAACCCACCCTTGGGGGGGGGGGGGGGGGGGGGGGGGTATGGGTGTGGGGGGTGAGGTTTTTGTGCTTTCTTGTGGCATGGAAAAAAAAATTCAAAGAAGCATCCTCTCTTCTTTTATACTTTGTAATTCTATAATTTTTATAAGTAGAAAGTCATAGCTTTGGAAAGATGACATGACTTTCGCCTTTGTCTCTTGAATTCAAGGTCACGACTCTGAGAAGTGACTGTGACTTTAGAATACCTCCTAATCTTTCTATCATATAAAATAATGTCATTGGGAAGTATCTACAACTTGTGCATTTTATCTCTATAATACAAAGTCATGGTGCTGATAATAACCATAGCTTTGGCTTCGGTCTTTATTTTGCATTAGTTGGCTGCAACTTTGTTAATGACCAAGGCCCAAGGCTTTCTTTTGCATAAAATAGTTGAATTGTTGAGAATGACCATTACTTTGGCTTTGATCTTTTTCGTATATTAAATAACCATGATATTGAGAATGTCTAAGGCTTCGACTTTGGTCTTTATTTTGTGTCAAATAGAAATGGTCATGTGAATGATCATGACTTTAGTTTTGATCTTTCTTTTATCTCAAATGACTACGAAACTAATAATAGCTATGACTATTTAATACTCTCTAAGATAAAGACCAAAAGTCAAGGCCTTAGGAAATGGCCATGCCCATGTAATAATTTCTATAATATTATGTTTGTAAAAGTCATGATGATAGATAATTACCATGCCTTTGACCTAAATAGTTTTGATATTATAATTTTTTATAGCTCAAAAATTGTAGTTTTATGAAAAAGCAATGGCTTTGACTTAAATATACAAAGTCTTGATAAAGATAAATGTTTGATATTAAGAAGTAGGCATGACTTTTAGTACATGTGGGATACATTATTACTATGATATAAAATTAGTATTATAGTTATTTAATTGTAATGAGATGAATGTGTCTATGACTCTAATATAATATCATAGCCAAAAAGAATATGTTGCATAGTTGAAAGATAATGCTAACAAAATAATAAAGTCATGGTGTACAAAGAATATTGACATGATTAAATACGTAAATTTTTAACAAAGCATAAATGACAAAATTTCTTGATGAACCACATATCACCATGTTGCTAATCATCTCCAAATCATATCAATTTCAAGAATATTAATCAAAATCCACCAAAACTTCAATGTTATGAAATTTATCCAATTATAATACATTTTCATGCTTAGAAATCATCTAGTAATACCAAAAATATATAAGATTATTCAATATTTTACATACCAAACAAAATCTCATTCATGAGCCATGATACTTTTAATTAAAATGATTTTAAAAAATTAAAAAATCTTTGTGAGGGGTTTTTGCATTTTTAATGGTATGTTTTTACAAATTTAATAATTAATCCATAAATTACTTTTAAAAATAATGGGAATAAAGTTTATAAAAAATATAAATATAAAAAATTGAATTTATATTTAAAAATCAAGAAAAATTCATATCATGAACAGTATCACAAGCTCACTTGGTAGGGATAGTTGATCACCAAAGGTCGATGCCCTTGACAACTTGAAGTGGACCATTTTTTTATAAAAAGCTATAAAGATATCAACAACAACTTCTTTCCTTTTCCTTTGTTAGTAAATTTTCATTTTAAAATATGCACAACCTTAGAAATTTAGTGGAAGCAAGTTAAGACAAGAAAAATATGTCAAAAGTTCTCACATTCAACCATTATAATAGATCAGATTCTAGAGATCATCATGAATATATATTATTTGGATTGACTTATGTTTCTTCTAAAGATGCTACCTATGAAAAGGATTCACAACCCTATTATGTTGTATTATGAATGGACTGAAGTTGAAATATTTAATGAGATGTTGCGACCTTGTTCTATGGTGTCATGATTGAAATAAAATCGAATACCTTTTGAGTTGTCATGTCTTATTTTGTGGAGTCATAACTAGACTAAAAGATGGAACAACTATTAGAGTTTAAGATGACAACCAAAATGGAGTCACAACCTATTTTGGATGATCATGATTAGCAACTATGCTTTAGTGTCTTAACCAATATTTTGATGTTGTGACATTAATTCATGACATAGAAATGTGATTTGGAAACTCAACTTAACCTATAATATGTGTTACGGTATCACAATCATGTTTTGTCATGTCATTATATCATTATTGTCACAACATATTTTGTGTTATTGTGATTATCTGACATCAAGATTCAAGTTGTGATGACATCTTATGGTATCATGATATGAATGAAGCCATGACATGTTATTTGTTGTCTCAACTTATGACTTTAGTGTAAAAAGTTTTTAAAGTTACTATTCAAAGGTTTATAAATATAATCTGAATAAGTGGTGTGAAAGTGAATAAATGTGAGAGTTTATGTTTTTCATGCACTATCTCTAAGCAAAATAATTGAAGGCTTTTCCTTTCTACATGTTCTCTCTCTCTCTCTCTCTCTCTCTCTCTCTCTCTCTTCTTTCTACCCTCTTCTCTTCTTGTGAGCATGTGTGCTTCTTTTGAGAGATCTCTTATGCAATGTGTGCTTCATCTATGAGAGAACATTACTTCTCCTTCTCGAATCCATAAACTAATGCCAAAAAATCTTTGCACTGATTCCAAGTTTGGTATCAAAGAGAGGTTATGCAAAAAAATTTCAGGTTATATTAAACCTTTTGATTTTCACTTGGAGATCATATCATTTGGTATTAGAGGTGATTGTCTTCGATACCCATAGATTTAACATTTGTATTAAAGCTTGTCTTTGATACTTTAAGTCATAACATTTGGTATAAGAACATAGTGTTTGTGAGTATAGGATTTATCATTTGGTATTAGGGCATAGGTTTAGTTACAAAGCTTAGTTTGGCAAAAACAACTATGGTTTACTATATCTATGGAAAGATAAATCAAATAATGATGAGTATGGCAAAATCTATAGTTGAGATCGAGAAATTCACGAGGAATAACTTTGACTTGAGAAAAGTGAAGACAAAAGATTTTCTTATTTATAGAGATTATTGGTATGTCATTGAAGAACCTAAGCCAATGATAAGTTATCAAAAATCAAAGATGACTTCTTTTGAAAAAATAAATTAGGAAAAGTTGGATCAAAGAGTATGAGACTTGATCTAACTATGTCTGTCAGTTGGAGTCTTGGTGTATATTTCTGGTAAGCAGTATATGAAGGAGTTTTGGAAGGAACTTGAATTTCTTTATCAAAGAAAATTTTTGGTGAACATATTGTTCACGAGAAAGAAGTTGTATAAGTTGTACATGGGAGAGGTTGATATATGAATTTCATACACTAATCATTTAGTTGTCCAATGTTGGTGGTAAAATCAATGATGATGACAAAAGTGATTATCTTTCTCTATTCACTACCTAATTCTTGAGATAACCTGATTATTACTATTCTTAATGGTACATTTGAAATATCTTATGAGATAGTTATTGTTGTTTTACTATTGGAGGATACAAGGAGGAAGAGTATGATAAACACCATAAGGATGCATTGTATGTGATGGAGAGAATAAGAAAAGAATG
This sequence comes from Sapria himalayana, assembly GCA_029783825.1. Lineage (NCBI taxonomy): Eukaryota > Viridiplantae > Streptophyta > Magnoliopsida > Malpighiales > Rafflesiaceae > Sapria > Sapria himalayana. The sequence goes on from JAREIK010003458.1 coordinate 1,238,767, forward strand.
CATGTGATCTGAAAGCACATCAAAGGCTAGAAAATGATCTCTATTTGGGGATAAGATGTAGTTGAGGTGCTAGAAATATAGTTTAGCCAGGCACTTCAAGAAAGACTACCAGAAAAGCCAATAGGCCAAGACAAGAAAATTTGGATCATGACCCAGGCATGTGTTGCCTCAAAAGATAATGAGCCATCCACTAGAGGTGAGATCAATTTTGTGGATGCCTATATTGCTCATATTGATGAGGAAACTTGGTATAATGACATAAGCATGACACAGGCACAACATATCACATGAGTCCACATAAAAACTATTTTAGCTAATATGACTCATTAGATGGAGGAGATTTAACTTTTGGAAATTGTTAAAATGTGAATATAGTTAGTCAAGAAAAGGTGAAGATGAAAATCTATGATGCGACAATCAAGTATCTACCATGAGTGATACACATTCCTAGTTTTAATAGAAATCTAACATCAATGAATTCAACATTGGATGATGGTATCAAATATTTTTTTTATGGAAAAGATTGCAAGATGTTGTGAGAATCAATGGTAATTGCTTGATAAACATTATGTGATATTTGTACAAGCTATGAATAACTACCATCATAAGTTTGGGCACTAAGTTCTTGAGTTCCGAAAAGAAAAAAGGCATAAAAATAGGCAAGGCATACAATAGGGCCCATCAATAAAGAAGAAGTCCAATGGGGGTATGGAGATATATTTTAGAAATATTGTGTGATCATTGAGTCTAGAGTAGAGTCTAGGGAACATAGAATCACAACATAGAAATACAATATCATGACATGGAACCAGGTGGAGGAATTAGAGGAAGTACAAAATTAGTGAAGTCTCCGAGGAATTGTGGCATGTAGACTATAAGTCATGAAAATAAATCAAGCATGTCATGGTAAACAAGGAGTTGCAATAGTGAGACTCAAAGTTACAACAAGAAATCAAGTATGCCATGGAGAATTTCGTGTTGTAAAAGGAAGACTCAGAGTTAGAACAAAAGAATAAGTAGACTTAGTAGAAGAATAAAAGTTTGTTGTCATGATATAAAGATACTAAGGCCTCGAAAAACAATAATTAAAGGCTATATTAGGAATCCAAACTAACTATGAAGGTTCTAGGTCATGATAACTAAAAATGAGGCCATGGTAGGTGAACAAACAACCCATCGAGCATTTGAAGCAATTATAGGTAAATCTAAGGTCACAAGAGGAGTCCAAACTAGCAAATCTAAGGATGCAACATAAGAAAAAACAACCCATGGGAATTTTGGACTTATGATAGACAAATCTGAAGTCATGATAGAAGAGCTAATATCTCATAAGAAATTTAGAGTTGATACATAAAAACATGAAGTCTTGACATGGGAATATGGTGTCACAATAAAAGACTATGTTGGGGCATCATTGACTTGGGCATATCATAGAGAAGAATATGGAAACTATATCATCAAAGAGGATAGTAAAAAAATTACTAAATTATTCAAAAGAGCTTAACTTTTGTGAGGACTACCAACACAGCAAATAAAAGTATGAAAAATTTAAAGCTACAACCACAAGATCAACGGTATTATTGAACTTAATATATAGTGATCTATTTAGAGGAACACGTGAGGCTTCACATGGAAGATCAATATACTAAGTTTCTTTTGTTAAAAACCTTTCAAGATCTAGAAGAAAACTAAAGTGATAGAAAAGTTCATACAATTCAACCTCTAGTAGAGAATTAGTTCAAAAAAAGAATATAAATCCTATAATTGAATAATATTATTGAATACTTTCTAGTTGATTGATTCTATATAGATAAAGACATTTACTAGATGAACATACTCAAGATAACACCACAATAGAATGGATTAGTGTACATGGTGAACTAAAAGTTGATAGTAAATGTGATGTGCATGAGAAGCTGGGTAGGCATGAAGCTAGAATTTTGAATAGAAACTACTATCATAGCATTAAGAACTGCACTCATACATTAGTGCTAAAAGATACACACCCTTTGAGGTATTGTAAGGAATGAAGCCAAGCATAACTCATTTTCGAGTATTTGGATATGATGCATACATGTGTACGCTGATTGAAATGAGGAACAAGTTGAACATCATATTAGTAAAGCATGAGTTCCTTGTCTACAATGAATGCATCAAAGACTACCAATTTTGGAACCTAAAAATAAGAACAAAGATCTATTATTGAGATATTGTATTCAAGGAGTGCAATAGTGGGGAGGTTCCTAAAAGTCACGACAAGGTTGATAGTTCTAAAGTAATGGAATCATGACATTGAAATCATGAGTCATGACTTATCCATATAATGCATCAAAAATTGAGTTGTGACTCATTTCCACTGGTGGCATGAAATCATTTGATGAAGAGATGAAGTAGATGAGCTATGAAGAATATGCCGAGGTTGATGCAATTGAGACAACTCCTACATTGAGGAGGTCTACAGGGGTCAAAAATTTATCTAAAAGGTATAAGGAAAATGCATACCTTACTCTTTAAGTTATAGAATAGGAGCCAACATTTTGATGAAGGAAAGACCCTTTAGAGATCAAATGCAATGAGAGCAAGCTAAGGAAGATGTGTAGTATAATATCTGGGAACCTTGTGAAGTTGGCTATGAATTTAAATGTGATTGAAAGGCAATAGGTGCAACGAGCTTCTAGTGGTGTAGACTTGAGAATGGAAGGAAGGGATGATAAAGAAATATTCATCAAGTAAGAAAATGTTAAGATTAGTTCTCACTTCTTCCAAAGTTACTACTTGTGTTGTATAGATTCATCTATATTCTTTAGTGTCATGACTAGATTGGAGCTAAAATATTAGTCATATCCATATTCTATGATATTGTGACTAAAATAAAGCTAGCATATCAACTAATGAGTTACACCCTATTCTATGAAGTCACGATTGAGCTAAAGCCAAAACAACTACTAGAGTTTGGAGTCATGACCTAAATGTTTAGAGTCATTATTGGAACAAAGTAACAACTTGTATTGCATGGTATTGTGATGTCATGACATATCTTAAGATATAACATGTGCTTTGGAGTCGAGACGTTGAATTATGATGTTGCAACTCAATTTAAGTTGTACCATGTGTTATTATATCATGACCATGTTCTAAAAATATGAATTCAAAAAAATGAATTTATATTGAAAATCAAAAAAATATGAAGTATGAACACAACCAAAAGCTCACTTGACAAGTATAGTTGATAGCCTAAGATTGATGCCCTCAACAACATGCAATCATATGCCTATCTATAAAAGCAGTAGAGATGTCGATAAAATTTTCTTCCTTTCGTGTTTTTCATTTTCTTTTCTTTCTAAAGTATCTTCAACATTACAAATTCAATGAAAGCAAGTTAAGATATAAAAAAGATGTCAATATTTCTCACATTCAATTATTAAAATAGATTGAATTCTAGAGAACATAATCAATATATATAAACCAAAAAATTAAAGCATTCACATGCAAAAGCATAATTATGTATACAAAGGCCCTTATTGCCAAATACATAACAAAATTTGAAACAAAATCATCACATAGTCATGCAACTTATAGACTTTAGATTGACATACAACATTTCTTGCATCTTGGGATAATAAGGGTGAGCTATCATTATCCATTATAAAAAATCCATGAAAACATGGGAAGATCCATGTTTTACGTGCTTAGCCACACACATTTTCTAATAAATAATTAAAAGTTTGAGGAATAAGTTTTAAAACATAGACACTTATAATAATACATATATATGGTTATACAAATTCATGAAACTATTGTGTGTGTATGTGTGTGCATAAGTTCTCAAAATATTCATTTTTTAATGCCATCATATTTTTACAAACATATATAATTTATGATGTCGGGACTCCAGCATGTCATAATAAAATATATAAAGGAAAGAACTAATGTGCTAGCTCTAGCTTAGATACCACCCCCACTAGGGAGCACACACCCATTCTAATTATCCAAAGATTTGGGAGAGATTTGCCATTTTTTAGCATGATGACTAGTGCTGTGACTTTGTTAGGTTGTCAAAACTTATCATTAAATTACATGCTCTCAACTATTCATTGAGTGATTATCTATTGTCCAATATAACACTACAAGTACAAGAATCAAATAAGTAAAATGGATATTTGTCTAGATATTGATCTCATAGGGATTATGCATGCCATTTGATAAATCAATAGTGAAATAATGACCACTTAAATTGAGCAAATAGACTTGTACTTTTGGAAGGATACCTAGGCTCTAGGGTTAGTTTACTTCCTTGCGTGTGATGACATTTTGGTAGTGTTTGGTCAATTTTGTATTCTATTGTTGGATAAATGATAGAATAGTTTGAACATGCTCTAGTGCCCTCTTGGCATACAAGATCACTATTATATTTGGAATATCACTACTAGGAATGCTACTTTATAGTTGTCCTCTCATTACATATTAATAAAAGCCATATGTTATTCTATTCATGAGTCATTCAAACATCTACTCCTATTAGGCAATGTATTAACTATTGTTGATGATTATTTCGAGTATATACTTACATTCTCTAGCCTTTAATATCTTAAAGACATGTGATGATATAGTAATAAATATATTTATTATTTCAGCTTTATAATTACCTATGCAGAATGTCTTTAATATCTTTAAGACTTGTGTGGAATTGAATCACAAGGTTTTCATCACCATACATAGGATCTCTTCTTGCATGTACTCCATGACTTAATTATTTTTCACCATCTACCATAGTTGACATACAAACTCTCATATTATGATAAAACTCATAGGCTAGACATTCTCCATAACCTTGACATCACTCTAGGTTAGTTCTTATAGAATATACAAAATGGATTGTTCGTAAGTATCTTTATTCTTTTAAGCTCCGTAAGTGCTATACTTCTAATGATTAAACTTATCTCAATTTCAACTGTTCATACATGGATTTTTATCTCATGCATTAAGATTAGAAGGAATGTTACTTCCTTCTTAGCAAACAATGTGAGTGTGTTTAATGACTTACTTATCACTATCGATCAAGACCAACATACATAAATCTATGTTATAATGAAAATCCTAAATTTTAGTTCTAATTAATATCATATCTATCAATATCTAAATCATAACATTATCATAATTATAAACTTTATAAAATCATATATTTATTACATACAAGTACATTACAACAACCTTGTATCTTTATTTAGCTTGATATTTGGGAAGAATTTATATGAAATATTTTGAGAAATATTTGGTAGAATTGAGGGTTCATAATGAACACCCAAGTGAAGATCTATGTTTTAAAACTTAATCCCAACAATTCTTGCTCATGTTCCCCCACCCGTGGGTTAGTATCAAGTTGCTTAGTGTTTTGGATGCTCTTGGCTTAAAAACATATCATTCTCTTCCTAAAAACTTATTATTCTCTTCCACTTTTTGTGAATTTCTTAAAGTATTCATGATATGGTTTAAGCTGAATGTCATGGTGTTAGATTGTGGTCATGACTTTATTAGCTCTTTAGATATTCTTTAGAGTATCAAAGTTATGGTGGTGATTATTATTGTGACTCGATTAACTTTTTTTTGAAGTATGATATTATGGTACTAGGAATGCTATGACTGAGACAAATTCTATCTGGAACACAAATTCATGTGACTAAATATGATCGTAGATTTATCTTTTCTCTTTTGAGCAAAATATCATGGTGATGGGAATGATCATGATTGATATATGTTTACTCTATATAACACAAAGTCACATCACTAATAATGACCATGGATATGGTGTTTTCTCTTTGGAGCCTAAAGTCAATACATTGAAAAATATATGATAGTAAATACTCTCTGGAACAAAATGTCTTGGCATAAAATAATGGTGTGACTTAGAATAATTGGTGTTTTGGCTATTCGTATTAAATAAGTTATAACACTAAAAATTATCATGACTATTTATATCAGTGAGATACATGGCTATCAAAATATGAAAATAATATCTTTATTATTATGAGTTTTAGAGATAATATAGTCATGACTCCAAGAAAAAATCTTGACGATGAAAACTATGTTACAAAGTAAAATAATTATGTCAACTTGGTAGTAGAATCATGGCATACATAGATTATAATGACTAGTTTTGTAAAGTTATGGCTAATAAAAATAGTATAACTACTCAATAAGATCGTGGAATGTTTACCAAAGTCATAATATGAGAAATGTCATGATTCTTCATTACCTCTTTCTCCTCCAAGCCTTCGATGCAATACATCTACTAATTTCCCCCAAATTAATTATGATTTTATTAACATTCATTAAATTTTCTTAAAATAAATATTTAGTGAAATCTCTCCCATAAATATTCAAATAGGTACAAGAACAATAGTAAATACATACCAAACCACTCAAAAATGTATTGCTCATTTTTGAGCAATGAATGTTCCTCATATTTCAAATACATCATAAGTATCAATAAAATAAAAAAGAAATTAAGAACAATATCATCAAAGGAAACTACTATACAACATCTCAACATGGTGAAGAAGGGAGGAAATATGATATACCATGATTATCAAAATCCTTAAATGAGAACTTCACTCTAGATTACTCAAATTTGGGCATACATGTGAAAGGCCATTTTGAATCTCTTTTATTACTTGCTACCCATTCCATCATCTTCGAAATCATGTTGCACAAAGTAACTTTCTATCTTTTAATGGAGTTTAATCAATCTTCAAATGAACCAAGTGCAAAGCACATTTGCTTTTGGTTATTAGAATAATTTCTCAAATCTTATATCCACTATTTCTCATTATAAGCCATATTTTCTTCCATTATTTTATCTCTATTCATAATCATTTTCTACCACTCATTTGCAACAGACTCATAAAGTGTCCCAAATAATTTGGCACTTCCCATCACTTTGGTTTTAACTCGTTTCATTGTCTCTTCAAAGATCTTCATAACATGATCTTCAAATTTTTCTTTGGTGGTCACAAATAACAATTCCTTCTGGTTGAGATGCATCTCCAATAATGTATCTCTTTTCTCTATATTAGTTATGTCTTCCTCTTCTTTTTTTATGTGCTCTTCCTACTTATTATCTTTTCTCTCTAATTTTGCTACTAGGAAACAATGCATAGACTTTATCTCTTTATTTAAGCAAAATACCCCTCAGTCAGTCTCCAATTTTATCATTTTTAGAATACTTAGGACTTTTCCCAAGTCACCTCCTTGCTTAGTAAAATAGTTCTTGAATGGGCGTGGTGATTCTTCATCAAACTTTTGTCCACTTATTTCCTTCGCTTCTATGTCATCTTTGGGGAAAAAGTAATATTTCTTGCCAAATTTAGTTGATACTTCTCCTTTAAAAAATATTTTTTTCATTTTATTTTCTTCAAACATTCTCTTCACACCCTCAATATAAAGAGGATATCCATGAGTACCATTCATTTTTCTCTTCATTTTTTGAGATACTCTTGGCTTGAGATAGGATAGTAATCTCAGAAACATGAATTATTTGGCTAGTGAATTCACTCTCTCAATGTCTTACCCATGATTAATTGCCACGTCAAAACTACTTATCTAAATTATGTATTTCCAAAATTTTTTTATGAATAGCTCAAAATATCATATAACTTAAATAGTTTCAAAATATTTGACATAAAAGTTTTTAACACCCATATAAATATATGCTCATTTCAAAATCAGACATACAATCAGTCAACCATGACTCTGATACCATTAATGAATAACCAAAAAATATTTTTTTCATTTTTACAATAAACTTTTCTCTTTAAAAATACATATATATATATATGTGTTTCTAAATTAATCAAAAACTTATTTTTATGGTGTCAAATTCATAAGTTTACATCAATACATCATATATATCAATTACATCATATAAAATTTATGTAAATCATATGAAATTCATTTCAAAAAACACTAAAAAAATTATTTATAACAAAATACATAATACCATACATATATCATAAAGTAAATATATGTAATTGATAATATAAAATATGAATTTTTTACATGAATTTCTATAGATTTCTGATATTAACCAAGTTTTTCCAAGCCTCAACCACAAATCCTAGCTCGATAATTTTAAATTGAGCTTTATAACATCAATTCATCCTCATGCAAGAAGAATTGGTATGTAGGAGTGACAATTTGAGAAAATTCAAGCCTAATTTAATAAATTAAGGAATAAAATAAATATATTTGAGCTCATCTCTATCCTAACATTCCTTGTCAAGATCATAGCCTTTTATTAGTATTTTTTTAGTCGAAAATAAGGATTTGTTAAGCTTACTCACTTTCTAGAAAGGATTTTCATTAAAAAAAATCATACCTTTAGAGTTTGATTCCAACCATTTGGGTAATGAATGAGGATGAAGATAAATGAACCAAGAGAGAATAAGAAAAATATGAATGAGATCGTGAAAGAGAGAAATGAATGAAATAAAAATTTTATCTTTTTTTTAAGGATAAAAATATCAAATCATGCCTAGGTTTTGAACTGGCCTAACTTTATATTTAAAACTTCAAAAACAAATAAATCAAGTGTTATTCTTCATGTTTCATCCCAAATTCTTTTTTGAACATAAAAAAAATTTATCAACTATATATCCCCTAAATTAACCAACTTAATCAATTCATAATAGTGATTAAAAGGGATAGAAATTCTTTCCAGACCTTATAAATTCTATGCAAGTATGCTAATAATTTTGGAGGGAATTAGATGCCAAATTTTAGCAGTTGCAACTAGAACTATTAAGATGTGAAATCATCCATTATCAACTTTGGTAATAAAATTTACTCTTTTGGAAAAGATTAAACAAGAGTAATTAGCCAATAAAATGAAATTTTGAAAAAATTAATTAAATAAAAAAAAAAAGAAAAATCAACCAATATATTTATCCTTTAGAATGATATACTCAATACAATTTTCAAATTGTGTTCCAAATATTGTTAATATTCAAAATAAAATATTAGGGAAGACTTACATCTTCACAATCATATGAAATAGGTTGTCGCATTATCGAGATAGGGAATTTTGTGGAGCATTTGACTTGATATTATAAACATTTGATACAACTCAAAGTTGATTACTCACACCTAAGTATGTTGCAAACAATAACAAAACTAGTTTTTATGTGCCACGTGATAAAATAATATGCAAACACAAACACAACAAAACACACACGAACACTCACTCATTGAAATAATTAATGGATGTCATGGTTAAATTATATGATTTTTTTATAAGGAAATAAAATTTACAATTTTATTAGAACAATGTAAGCCAATGTAATATGTCAACTTTTCCTTTCACAGTTTAAGTGAATTATAGAAACTCTCAATCTCTTCCTCACATGTTCTTTATAATCATCTAAATGTATACTATGGTACATCAAACAATTAAATGATTCAATTTATTGAATAACTATCCAACATTTGTAATATATATATATATTAAAACTCTACTATGTGCTAAATTGGATATTTATCAACTATGATATCAGCGAAAAATATTATTAAGAAAAACTTGTGTTGTTATTTAAAAAACATTTCATGTTTATATCTTTTTTTTTATATATTAAAAAATATCCATAAATAAAACATCAACTTGGCCAAGAATATACAAATGTTTCAAAGTAGAAGACATTCATATAAATGTTGCACATATAATTTTTAGAATGTCTATTTTTTTTTCATGTTTGTATTTATATTTGATATTAGATAATTAAAATCAAAAAAAATATATTCTTGTTGATACAAAAACATTTGATTTTACTTCCTTTCATTTATTATTATTAAAATTATAATTTTTACATTATACTTAATATCTATATATAATACTTCATATCATATGTAATATATATACATGAGATATAGTAAAACATTATGTATGAGTTAGATACAATAAATGATTAAATAAGAATAATTTATTATTATTAACTAGATAAAATCTTAAATCAACCTTAAGATTGCACTAAAATATAAAAAATCATTCAAAATAATTTAAGCCTTTTAATATCTTCTATTATTGTAGCAAAGCTTCAACCTAAATTAGTGTCTTCAAGTCTCTTTTTTAGTTTTCTCAACCGCTCTTTTTTCAATTCATTCATTCTCTTTGTCACTTCTAGTAACTTGTTGATAAGATATAAGATTTATAAGTTAGATAAGGACTATCAAGTACAATCCATTCATGGTTCTTCGATCTCAGATTTCTATAGCTTACTACATTATAATAATAGAACTCATTCAAGTTGCCATTATGTATGAGATAAAAGTCACTACTTGGTGAGAAATATGTTTCCTTACATCAATGTATTGGGATATACATATTCATATTGTACTTCTGATGTTCTTCTATTTTTGATTTTCTCTTTTTCTAGGTCCCAAGGTGTCAGATCAGTCCTAGAGTTTTACTTCATTGATTGATAGCCGAAAATATAAAATACTAACAAATATATATAAGTAATTCAAGTTAAATAATGAAAACCAATTTGAAAAATTAAGATAATGATACCCAAACTACGAAAAATAGAAAAGAATTTTTTCAAAGATAGTTATGCCAATAAAGTTGACTAAACAAAATAAATAATCCTCAATAATGTTACCAAAAACTTATTATGACTTTGTTATTGTACCTAATTTTTAAGATTAGTCAAAGTCTCAAAACTTCATTAGGCGAGGATCTCTTTTCCAATTAGTCCCAAAAGTATAAATCATTCAAATAATAAAGTAGATCTTTTATCTAGATATTGATATTATAAGGACTATGTAGGTAGTTTGATCTACCAACTATTAGTTATCTACTACTATAGTTAAAAAGATAAAATTGATTTTATGTTAGATTCTAAGGTTGGTACATTCTATTATGTATGATGACTTATCTAAATAGAGTGGATATTATTGGGCCTTATTATAGAATAAAAGTATGAGTATTGTAAAAATACCCTAGAATTTAGTGGCATACAAGGCTATTATCAACTATTAACTCATCTCTAATGATGGTCGGCTCATAGTTGTCCACTTGGTATATTACTACAGAAATAACAAATTGTCTCTGTTCGAGGGTCATTCATAAGTCCAATGTTTTTAGGTGACTCATCAACTACTTTTGATAGTTACTTTGAATGAGACTTCTTATTCTCTAACATCACATATCATATAGATCTAAACTAATATGATTGTAAAAATTTTGTATATCCAACTTTGTAAGAGTCACACTCACTCAATTAACATATGTTTTCCTTTGAATCTCACTAGTGGTAGTCACATGTCAAAAAGGAACTCATACGATTTTCATTACCTTATGAGTCATCTCCAATTATACATGTATTCCTATCAAAAACAATGGATGCTGGCAACCCAAGAAGGCGATACACATCACGAAAGAACAATTGAGCCATATTAACTGCATATGTTGTTTTCTTACAAGGAATAAAGTGTACCATCTTGGAAAATTGATCGACAAAAACAAAGATGTAATCATTACCTTGTTGTGTATGTGGCAATCCTAAAACAAAATCCAATGAATGCCAACCCAAGGTTGGATAGGAACTGGTAGGGTCATGTACAACCCTGCGTTAGTGGCTGTCACCTTGGATACCCAGCAAATTTTCAAACTCCACACATACTTCTCCATGTCCCTTCAAATTGTAGGCTAGAAATAGGAACCATGAATCAATTGCAAGGTTCTATCTTTGCCAATATGCCCTTCCTCGTGAAATTCTTGAATTATTTCCAAGAAAATGCTACATTTCGGGAGGCATAACTTGTGCCCATTAAATAGAAAACCCTCACGGAACAAGAAATCTATCTTCTTTCCAGCTTGTACATCTTGCAAAACTATAGAAAAGTAAGGGTCAGTATCAAGCAAGTCATGGAAAGACTTAAAACCATGCACTACGACCCTTATGTTTAGCAACAAACATTGCCTTCGACTCAAGGCATCAGCCATCCAATTTGTAACTTCAGACTTATGTTTCTCCACATTAGTAAATATCTCCAAATAAGCTACCCATCTTGCATGACAAAGAGACACCTTATCTTGCTTGTGGAGATGCCTCAATGAGTCATGATCCATGTACAAGATAAACTCCCTATGAAATAGATAATGTCTTCAATACAGGACTGCTTGGACTACAACATAAAACTCAATATCATAAGTACTAAAATTGAATTTGGAATCAGATAACTTTTCACTAAAGAATGCCACAGGTCTGCTATTCTAACTCAACACTTCACCAATATCAATCCGAGAAGCATCTATATGCAGCTCAAATGGCTACAAAAAATTTGGCAACACCAAAATGGGAGTAGAAGTAAGGCTATTTTTAATCACATGGAAAGCTATCTCTACCTCCTCTATCCAACGAAATGCTTTTCCCTTCATACAATATGTAAATGGGGCCATCGTGCTGCTGATATTGGAAATAAATCACCTATAGAATGATGCAAGGCAATCAAAACTCTAGACTTAGGGTCAAAGTCATAGGTGTAGGTCATTCCGTAACTGCTTGCACCTTTGTCTAATCAACCTCCAGGCCATCACCTGAAATCACATACCCCAAAAACAATACTTTGGGAGACATAAACACAGACTTTTTCATGGAAGCATAAATTTTTTTTTTGTGCAACACACCAAGAACTGCTTGAATGTGTTGTAAGTGCTCTTCTTTGTTAGCACTATAAATCAGAATTTCATCTAAGTATACCAAAATGAATCTACCAATAAAAGGCCTTAACAATTGATTCATTATATGCATGAAAGTACTAAAGGCATTAGACAAGCCAAAAGACATCACAAGCCACTCAAACAACCCCTCCCTAGTTTTAAATATAGTTTTTCATTCATCCCCAGGTCTAACACGAATATGGTAATATCCACTTTTCAAGTCTAGCTTACTAAATACAATGAGACCACTAATTTGGTCTAGCAAATCATCAAGGTGAGGAATGGGGAATCGATACCTGATTGTAATTTTGTTAATGGCCATATTGTCCACACATATTTGCCATGTCCCATCTTTCTTTGGAGTTAATAGGGCTGGTACTACACAAGGACTCATGCTTTCCCTAATCTAGCCTTTAGATGATAGCTCCTCAACCTACCCATGCAACTCTTCATATTACCAAGGACTCATCCTATAGTGTGGTCGATTTAACAATACTACCCCTATCTCCAAGTTAATGTGATGCTGAATGTCACGTAGATGAGGTAACCCATCTGGTAGCTCTTTAGGGAACACATCACTGAATTCAAAAAAATAGTGGAATCACTTCAATCAGTATACCAATATAATATGTCACTTCTTTTCCTACCAACATGTGTCCTATTTCTACATCTTTCAACTCCTCATCAAATTCTACCAAAGACAAAAGAATTGTGGTTGTATCCACGTCTGTGGGATTAGTTTTATCCAATGCCTATATACTAGGGATCAAGACAATTTTAACACCTTCAAACAAGAAATAATATGTATTTGTCCACCCCTTATGATTCACCTCTTTATCATACTTGCATGGTCTACCTAACAGCAAATGGAAAGCATCCATAGTAATAATATCACACCACACACTATCTTTATACTTCATGCCAACAGAAAAGGCCACCAATGCTCGCTTGGACACTACAACCTTACCACCCTTTTTATCCAAGCCAGTTTAATAGGCCTTGGATGATTCTTAGTCTAAATATCCATATTTTACAGCCTCCACACACACCAAATTTTTACAACTACCACCATCAATACCAAAATAGCATACCCTTTATTTAATGGTGCAAGTGAACTAAAAAATATTACTTAACAGCCAATGTTCCTTTATATTTTCCTTTGGCGTGAAGAAGGATCGTCTGACTACTAGGGTAGTCCCCACATCTCTCTCTAGGTGCACTTGATTAGCTACCTCTTCTCTATCATACAAAGATTCACCTTTTAATTCCAATCCATCATCTTCACATTCATCTGTGTACACAAACAATGTTTTCGTAGTAGTCATCTTCTAGTCATATTTTTGATGTCTAGTCTCTTCACACCCAAAATACTTCAGGCCACTAGTTCTATTAAATAGGCCAACATTACCACTACTAGCTACAACCTTTTTTACTCTGTTGTTGTTGCCTACTCCTAAACCCTCATTGACAGCATTAAGTCTCTGTTTCATTTGTTTCTCCACCACCAAAGCTTGTTGATGAGTAGCAGATACAAAAATAGGATCGAACATGTTGATAGTATCCCAATTCTAAAAATTCAGACTCCAATATAGCATGATGTCAACTGATCCTCTATCTCCTAAATTTCATTCCTTCTAATCAACTAGTAAAATTCTGTGGTGTACTCATCTACCGAATGAAAGCCTTGATGCAAATTCAGTAATCGATGGTACAACGGCCTCCGAAAGTTGTATGGCAAGAAAGTGGATCGCATTTATTTTTTCATTTTTTCCCAGGAAATGATTTTCTCTTTTTCTATTCTAGACCGCGACAACTTTAGTTACTGCCACCACAGTGTGGCCCTGCCACACAGTCTCGTTGCCACCTAGGGCAAATGTCTATTCTCAGAAATATCTTTGAAATCTAGAATTTCTTCAACAGTAGCAAGCAAATCAAGGAAATCTTCAAGGCACGTGTTACCATGGAATTTTGGAATTTCAGTGCGTAATCCAGCTTTCCAACTTCTATGATCATCATTGTGTGTGTGGCAACCCTAGAGAACCTGTGTGGTACCTCATCCTCATGCTCTTGGTCTTCTTCATCAATTTCTGCAGCCATGGGTGGCCTACAACTATTCTGATTACCTAGCATCATGACCATCCTTTCTATCAATTGTTCCACCACCCAGTCCAATCCTTAATCAATCATCTCCTAGAGTCTTTGTTCCATCTCCCTCTCAAACACCTCATGCATACACTAGTTTCTCCTAGGCAGCATGATCTCTGGAACATCTTCTAATACCACATGATGTAGTGGAAGCTATAAGATAAATTACAGATCATTGATTCACAAGAATACTAAAATTGCAACTCTTCAGATCTCTTTTGATTCAATCGAATTCTAAAGAATTTAGAAAAGAGAATAATCTGTAATTTATTAATCCAAAAAAATACCTTCCAAACCAAGAATTACAACACTTAAATACTAAAACACAAACCCTAAACAACCTTCCTAATAAAATTAGGAAAGTCAACAAAATAGTTAGGGAAAGTCAATCCCAAAATAAGTTTCCTAATAAAATTAGGAACATCATCAAAATAATTAGGGAAAGTAAATACCTAAATTAGTTTCCTAGTAAAATTTGAAAGTCAATAAAATTTAACCACATCAATTATATTAATCAAAATGAGTCATATGTTCAATGATAGTAAATTAGCTTGCAAAAATGATTATTATTTGTTAATTAGATGGTCCTAATAGTCAAATGGAAGCTTTTTACTAAGAGTGCTTAGTATACAATCAATAATTACCTAGCATGAACTTCCTTAAATTAGAGGTCTAGGGTAATAAGTTGATATGAATTAACTTAGTTTAAGAGTTGGGATAAAGAAACTTATGAAAAATTAGTTAGTTACTAAACTATTTGATAATTTTGTAAAAGTTTGAAAAATTCATTAAATTTTAGTGTTTGAAAGATAATATATTTGATAAAATTTTTTGGGAGTTGGGATTCAATATAATCAATTTCAATGAGTTGTTGATATGGTCCAAAAGAAAAGAGTCTTTGTTACCTATATGAAGAAAAATGTGAACTATATATAAAATTAAAAAGTCTCTATTACCTATGTTTTGGAGTTTGGATTCATTATAATCAATTTCAATAAGTAGTTGACATGGTCCAAAAGAAAAGAGTCTTTGTTACCTATATCAAGAAAATGTGAACTTGAATATATTTAAAAAGTCTCTATTCCCTTTTAAATCAAAAAGATTGAATACTATAAAAGTAAATTTAATTATGACTTTAATAAGGTAAATTTTGTGGAAGATTTTTTATGTTAGAACCCAAGTGAAATCCCACTCAAGAGCCACAATGTGCTAGGTTTGATTAAAATAATTTTAAAGGATTTAAAAAACTTTCAAAACCATTGTGAGAGCTTTTCACATTTTTAATCATGTTTTCTCACAAATTTAGTAATTTACCCATTAAATACACATAAAAATAATGAGAAAAAAAATTAATAAAAATATATATCAAAAAAAACATTGAATTCATATTGAAAAATCAAGAAAATACATACTATGAATAGTACCACAATCTCACTTGAGAGGGATAGTTTGACGCTCGAGGTCGATGGGTTAGATGACTTGTATTTGACCATTTGTCCAAAGAAAGATATGTATGGAGATTGATAACAACTTCTATGCTTTTTCTTTTTCATTTTCTTTTCATTCTAAAAATTCAACAATCTTAAAAATTCAATGGAGGTAAGTTAAGAAAGAAAAATATATCAATATTTTTCACATTAAACTATTAAAATGGATCAAATTTTAAAGAGCATTATGAATATATATAATTAGGATTGACTTGCACTTTTTCTGAAGCTACTTCATACGCTGAGGAATCACAACCTTATTATGTTGTGTTACAAATGGACTAAAGATAAAATATCAATAGAGGAGTTGTGTTCTTATTATGTCATATCATGATTAGACGAATGATAAAATATCAATAAGTTGAGTCATGATTTAACTAAAATAGGATCCTTTCTTGGAGTTCAAAGTTGCAACCTACATGAAGTCACAACATATTTTGGAAGGTTGTGACTTGCGATTGTAGACTATACTTTGGAGTCGTGATCTATATTGTGAACTCACTACTTGTCTTAAGTAGTAACATATGCTTTGGAGTCATAAATCAAAATTGTGATGTTGTGACTCAACTTAACCTATAACTTATGTTATGATATCATGACCATGTTTTTGTGGTGTTATAATTTCATTATTATTACAATATGTTTTATATTGTTGTGACTAGTTGACTTAAGGATTCAAATTACAACCTTGTCATATGGTGTCTTAAAATAAATGAAGCCACAACATGTTTATTTTCACAACTTATGACTTAAGTATAGAGGTTCTTTTAGGTTACTATTTAAAGACTTGCAAATATAATTCGCGGACGATGAATGAGAGTAAACAAAAGTGAGAGTGTATGTTTGTCATGCTTTGCCTCGAAGAAAAATAGTTCAATACTTTTCCTCTCTCATGTTTTCTTTCATCTCTTCTTTTTCCTTCTTCTCTTGTGAGCGTGTATGCTTCTTTTATGAGTTCTCTCATCATGTGATGTGTACATATTCTATGAAATAATATTTTTCATTCTTCTCAAAACCCTAAGCCAACATCAAAGAATTTCTACACTGATTCCTAATTTGGTATCAAAGGAAGTTTATGGAGAAACCTTATATTACATTCAACCTTCTAATATACCCCCCAAAACTCATATAATTTGGTATCAGAGGTGATTGTCTCTAATACCCATGGATTCAATATTTGGTATCAAAGCATGTCTTTGGTACTATGAATTGTGACATTTGGTATCAGAACTAAGTGGTTGGGATTATAGGATTTATCATTTGGTATTAGGGGTTAGGTTTTTTCATTAAGCCTAGATTTTGTCATAAAGCCTAGTTTGGCACGCACAATTAGGGTTTAATAGATTTTTGAAAAGGTTAATATGAGAATGGTGAGTACAATAACATCTAAGGTTGAGAATAAGAAATCCAAGGGGGAGATCTTTTAATTGCAAAAATCAAAGATAGAAAAACTACTTGTTTAAAAAGATTACTAATATGTAATCAAAGAACCAATCCCAACAATAAGTGATCAAAAAATAAATTTGAATTATGTGGGGGAAGCCAATTGGGATAAGTTGGATCTAAGAGTATAAGGCTTGATCTAACTATATATGATAGATTAGTTTTAGTTAATATTTTTGGTGAGAAGTCCACAGCTAATTCTTTTTTAAAAAAAAATAGAATTGCTTTATCAAATAAAATAATTTGTGATCAGGTTGTTCAATAAGAAGAAGTATGTTGTGCATGGGAGAGGTTGATACATTCTCTACATATTTTTATGAATTTCATATGCTAATTATTTAGTTATCCTATATTGGCTGTGATATTAGTGAGGATGACAAAGGTGACTATCCTCCTATATTAACTATCTAATTCTTGGGATAATCTAATTATTTCCATTGGTAATGGTACAACATACTTATCCTATGAGATAATAATGGTAGTTTTATTGTTGGAAGATAAAAGTATGAAAAGTATGGTAAATACTCTAAGGTTGCATTGTATGTGGGGGGAAGACAAGAGAAGAAAGAATGCTGTCTAAAAGTATATCAAAGGCAAGAGAAAGAACTTAGAGTGTGGATAAGATGAAGATGAAATATTGGAAATATAGTTTATCTAGACTTCAAGAGGGACTTATCTTAGAAGCCACGAGATTGCAACAACAAAAATTTGAGTTGTGATCAAAGCATATGTTGGCTGTGTTAGAGTATGTCCTAAAAGTCAATCATTAGATGATTCTTTTGAGACTTTTGTATCATATCTTATTTGTAAAAAGACATTATTTTATGATTATTATATTTATTTATATTTGTGCAAATATTAGATAAATATAATAATGTCCTAGAGTGAAATATTCTATTGAATACTACTCAAATTTATCCCTAGTCAAGTATTAATATTCAACGAAAATATTGATACATTAAGACTAGCATGTAGGTTAACTAATATGAGAAATTAAGTTAACACATAACTATATGTTGAAGAACATATTTAGAACTAACCCGCTATGAGAAGGTTGCATGAATTATTATATAAGTATCATACGCATTCTCAGAGTGACTTTTAGTATGAATTATCCCTTGACATGAAGTCACTATGGTTTCCAACAAAAGGAGTTGTATACTTTAGATTCAGTAAATATCACCTATAACAATGATAGTTATAGAATTGTTTACTAGGTATATAATAAATTATGCAGACATATGTAATTGATGTAGATGGAATTTATCCCTTCTATATAACAGAAGTGATATCAATTGGTCCATTGATTGAGTAAAACTTTTAAAATGCATGGTCATGCTCAAATAAGTCAATATGAGTTATTGAGCTTATTTGTTTAAGCTAGTCTACTCAAAGATCAAGAAACATATAGATTGATGTGAGGATGACACAATCTATGTCTCATAAATCAATCTAGATATTTTGGACAAAAAGAGTTTATCATACAATAAAATAAGTCACAAAATAAGGTTAAGTCAAATCTATTATAATTTCATCACTTGGATAGCAATGATGTATTGCTAAATTCTGCTCATTACTTATTTATTTAAAATGAATTTTTAAAGTCACAACCAACATTATGAGAACATATTGGGTCACATACATAAAAATGTATATATATTTGGAGTTCGTTTTATTTTAGTTAGACTAAAATAAACTAGGCCTAATCTTAAATCTAAATTCATTTCAAAATTTAAGCTAATTGAATTAAAGAGTTTGGTCCAATTAGTAGATGTTTGGACCTTTAAAACATGTCCAAACTTAAATCTCATGTTTCTCTCTTTTAGTTAATGACGCATATTTTTAGAAAGGTATGTCACTAATAATGCATCCTTTTAGTTAATGACATATTCTTTTAGAAATGTGTGTGAAAAACTAAAAGGTTTTACAAAATAAGAGAGATAGAAAATGGATAAAAAATATAACGAAGATATGTTTGTGTAGATACTGCTAGAGGCACGGACACTTGACTATGCTAGGAATCGACCGAACCATTCGGAATTAATTTCTTTTTGCACTACAAGAGGTAACTTCCTTGTCCGAATGTTTAATTGTATTCACTTGGATAATTGGTGAGTTCCTAATCCACTATGAAATTCTAATATGAAATTTAGTAGAATTCTAATAGGTTAGACATATGAGCAGCCATCCACAATAGGTGAGATTAATTATGTTAAAGTAGATGTTTCTAATTTGATGAGGACATTTAGTATAATGTCATAGACATGTCATATCACATGTCTTCTCATGAAAACTAGTTTAGCTAGTATGAGTAAATTGATGGAGGAGATGTGACTTTGAAAAACAACTCAAATGTAAAAATAATTGGTCATGGAAAGGTAAATATGAGAATGCATGGTGTGATGTGACAATCAATTATATTTTGATGGTGATGCATATTTGTCAATTGAGTCGAGATCTGATCTTGGTGAATTATAACCAATGCCAATGTCAATTTTTCTTGTGATGGCATAGGTTTCAATATGATGAAAGGATCAATGATAATAACTTGAGGAACAATGTGTGAAAGCATGTACAAGCTATGGGTAACACCATCATAACTTCGGGTAGTGATTTCTTGAGTTCTATGAAAAATAAAAGGCATGGAGAACAAACAAGGCATGCAATCAGGCCTATCCATGTAGTAGAAGTTCACTAAAAGTATGAAGTTGTTCCATGAAAATATGGTGTTGTGACAAAGTCTAGAGTGGAGCCTTGGGAAAAATAGAATCATAATGTGGAAATACAACATCATGACATGGAACTAGGTGGAGGAATCAGAAGATGAAGTACAAAATTATTTGTGAAAGAGATACTCAAAGTCATGATAGAAAACAAAGCATGCCATGGAGAACTTAGTGTTGCAATAGAAAGACTCGAAATCACATCATGAAATCAAGTATGCCATGTTGAACATGGTGTTGCTACAAGGAGACTCAAAGTCTTGACAAGAGAACAAGTAGACATGGGAGAAGAATAAAAGTTTGATGTTGCGACTAGGAAATTCAAAGTCAATATATTAAATACTAAGACCTAGAAGAACATTAGTATGAGGTTGCATCAGGAGTCCAAACTAGCCATGGAGGGTTTGTATGATAATAGCTAAATTTGAGGTCATGACAAAATAACAAATAATGCATGCATAATCTAGGGTAGTGATAGGTAAATTTGAGGTCACAAAAAGAGTCCAAACTAGCCATAGGAGATTCAAAGGCATGATAGGTAAATATGAGTACTCAATAGAACAAAAAAAAAACAAATAGCGAGTTTGAGATCATGATACACACATCTTATGTTTCAACTTGAGAAAAAATATATCATGAGAAAATTGGAGTTCATATATAAAAATATGGAGCCATGAGATGGAAATACAATGTCATGATAGGAAACCATGTTAAGGAATCAATGAATTGGGGATATCAATGAAAATAATTTGGAGACTATATCTTCAATGGTGATAGAGAAAGAAGGATTAGATTCTTTAGAAAGCTTCATTTTTGTGAGGACTACATGTACGAAAAGTAAAAGAAAGAGAAATTAAAGCTATAGCCACGAGATCAACAATATTATTAGACTTGATACATAGTGATCTATTTAGAGTAACACCATTAGCATCACATGCGAGATGAAGGTATAATATTTTTTTTATTGATGACTTCTCCTGAAATGTATAAGTTTTCTTCATCTAGAAGAAAATTGAAGTGCTAGAAAAGTTCATATAATTTAAATCAATTATAAAGAATCAATTCAGCAAGAGGATAAAGATTCTATGAATTAACAATGGTATGTATATTTTTCTTGTTGACCAATTCTATATCAAGCAGGACATTTTCAAGCATAATACAATTATGATGACACCACAAAAAAATGTAGTGGTAGAAAGGATTAACAAACATTAATGGAAAAGGCGAGATGTATGAGAAGCAAAGCAGGCATGAAACTAGAATTTTGGACAAAAGCTATTGCCAGAACAAACTACACACAAAACCACACTCCCACTTCAACGGTGAAAAATAAAACACACTTTGAGGTTTTATATGGAAGGAAGGTAAGCATAGCTCATCTTTGGGTATTTGTATGTGATGACTATGCTAATGTTCCAATAGAAATAAGGAACAAGTTAGACTTTAAAATTAGTAAAGTATACTTTCCATTTCTACTAGGCTCAAATACCTACCTGAAAGGCATGAAAAAATGTATACCTTACTTTTTAGGTTATAGAAGAGAATCAAAGCATCATAATATAGGCAAGAGCATTTGTGGATCCAATGTAGTAGTACTGGTAGTAAGCTTATAGTGGTGCATACTTGAGACTAAAAGAACATAATAATGATGATGATGAAGTATTCATCAAGTAAGTGACTATTAGGATTAGTTCACACTTATTTTAAAATTGTTGCCTATGTTGAGGAGTCACTTCTCAATTCTATATTGTCATTACTAGATTGAAGATATATTATCTGCTGAGAAGTTATGACCTTATTTTGTGGAGTTACTATTAGACTAAAGTTGGAATATCTATTAAAAAGTTATGTCCTATTCTATAAAGTTATGACTGAACTAAAACCTAGAACAACTATTGGAATTTAGAGTTGCAACTTAGATGTTAGAGTCATGACCTAAATTGAGTTACAACCTATTTTGGGTGGTTATGATTGTAGGCTATACTTTGGAGTTGTGACCTATATTGTGATGTTGTGACTTGTTATAGGCTACAATATGTGCATCGGAGTCATGACATTTAATTATAATGTCAAAACTCAACTTAAGTTGCAATAAGTATTATGATATCATTCCTATTTGAAGAATGCTATAGAGAGGATGACAATAATTATATCCCTTCCCTTTTTTATTCTTTTTATTAAAAAAATATCAATAACCTTACAAATTTAGTGGTTGCAAGTTAAGATAAGAAAAATAGTTCAATTTTCCTCATATTTAACAATTAAAATGGATTAAATTCTAGAGAATATCATGAATATACATAAACCAAAAAGATAAAATATTTACATACAAAAGCAAAGTCATATACAAAAATATCAATAACCTATGGTCAAATACATAATAAGGATTCAAACAAAATCTTCACATAATCATGTAAGAAATAGACTCACAATTGGCCTTCAACATT
This sequence comes from Sapria himalayana, assembly GCA_029783825.1. Taxonomy (NCBI): domain Eukaryota; kingdom Viridiplantae; phylum Streptophyta; class Magnoliopsida; order Malpighiales; family Rafflesiaceae; genus Sapria; species Sapria himalayana. The sequence continues at coordinate 1,261,724 of JAREIK010003458.1, forward strand.
TTATGCACCTGGGAAAGATAGGAGTTAGAAATTAGTAACCATTAGGAAAAATTCAAGAACACATAGGAATGTAAATGTTTTACAATCATAGCCACACATATTTTCCAATATACAATTTAAAAGTGTGAGAATAAGTTTTGAAATATCCACATATATAATTTGCATATACATGGCTATTCATTATTTAAATTATAGAATATTCAAAGGTATTTTAGTGTTATATGATATTGTGTAGGGATGAAATAAAAGAAAATTTTGATTAATTTTATGACTTGAGTTTTAGTGAGTCTTGATGAATATTTATGAAATTGATCAATTTTTGAATGTATTTAGCTGAGGCAATAGCACATGTAGTCTTCTAAAGTTTTGGTATCTATTCTTGGTTGAAACTATACCTAAAAGGTCATGACAATCTTTGTATGCAACAACCCTTTGAACTCATTAGTATAATTATTCCATTATGCAATAAATTCGAAGTGGCTATGATTTTAATCATGGATTCACAACTATATATACTTATATCATGAAATTTAAATGGCTATGATATTAATTCTGCATCACAACAACCAAGTATCTCATTGGCACTCAAGGTCTTAGCCATGTTCAAGCACTATGACTTTAACTTTAATATGGCTAGATAGTTTGAATTTAGAGCCTTGATATTTTACACAGCAATGACTTTTAAGCTACAAAAGTTACAAAGTCAAAAATATTTAGCTAAAACTATTCTAATTATTTATTGCTATCACTTTCAAGATATTAAAAGTTATATAGGATATTACTTAAGTATGACCATTTCCCAAGCCCTTAACTCTTATCCTCAAAAAAAGTTAAAACTATAACTTTTATACTAGTGATAATTACTTATATCATGGTTCCTTGCAGTACCATACCAATATGATAAATTAAAGAAGATAAGGCTAGTGTCATAGCCACCCACAATGTCATGGACACTTGAAGACATATATATGATTGGAAGATTTGTACTGTAGACATTTCCTAGTATCATGGTCATAGGATATACAAGAGATACCAACTTAGTACAACAACTATTTCCCTGTGCTACAACCATATAATAATCAAGAATGACTAATGTCAATACCATAGCTTTATCATAGCATTGTGTTCATATATGAATTTGATAAGCCCTTCACCATGTCGTGGCCATTTTCTAGGGTCATGGCCCTTTATTAAAGATAAGAACACATTCAAAAAAACCATGACCATTTTAAAGTACTATAACTTTGTGTTACAAAGATATTAGGCCCAATTCATGGTTATTGACAATGTTGCAATTTTGTGTTATATAAAAATTAGGAAGCAGTCTAGAGTCATGAATTATTTCTAGAGTCATGACCTTAAGCTTAAGAGATGAAGTCTGAAGTTGTATCTTTCTTCTAAAAGCCACAATTTCATACTTAAAGTAATGAAAAGTTGCACGAGTTTAAAAGGTGAAGTTAGAGAAATCAAGAAAAAGGCCTCTCATTCTCTTTCTCCTTCTCTCATTCAACATGCTAAGCTAGATATAAATACCAAACCATAGGAAGAATTTCAAATTCCTCAGGGATTCTAGCAAGCAAGAGATACAAGACTTAATGAAATCCCTAAAGCTAGAAAACATGATTCTCAAACCTTTCTCCCCACTCCAACATAAATTCTAGAATTTTACCAAAATAGCATAGATCTAGGATTTGTGTAAATTAATATATATGATGTGATATTAGTTTTATTTATGAATAAATATATTTGATTTATTTTATGTTATGGATATTGATGGATAGATTACTAAATACAACTTGAACTAAGGTTTTGACAATTAGTTGGTTTGTGTGAGATTATCATGGTGGATGGTGACAAGTAAACCATGAGGCTAACTCACATATATGCTAAGAAGAAAGTGATAACCCTTTTGGCTATGATGCATGAGATAGACATATATGTTGAAGCTAAAAATTTTAATATGTTAATCATAATGAGTATGATATTTATGAAGCTAAAAGTATTAAGACTTTTACAATCAATTTTATTGTACATATCCTAAAAGAATTAGTTCTCATTTGGGTCAAACATTAAATAAAATGTTTTCCTAATGGATTTACCTTTAGTATGAGAGTCACATTATCATCAAAAAGAATAGTGATAGAAAATTCTTGGAACATACTTGAGTATGTTTTTATTCACAAGGTGGTTAAAGACTATTATGAAGCCAAAAGTGTGAGTATGGTGCTTATGAAGCCAAAAGTGAAAATAGTTACAAATTATATGAATCATTACTCTTTATGATACTCAAGTCTAGAGATAAAAGTGTGCATACACCGAAACCGTCAAGAATAGTTGACAAAATTTCCTAAATGATATGGGTTTATAAATAACTCTTGAGTAAAGATGAATTATTATCTTAGTGGTGACATACTAAGGGAATAACTAAGAGGGGGCCATCATTGAGATGAGCTTAATGGTGATAACCATCTTGTATGCCATTAGGATAAGGAGTTATTGCACATCTCAACCATTATTTTGTGTCCAAACATAATGTAGGTTGAGAAACTTTAACATCAACACATATATTAAATGAATAATCCAATGGATCTAAGATTGTCTAACAATATCAATATCTATTTTACTAAAAATGAGTTATCTAACTGTTGAATAATTGAACTACCAATACAATCTATGTGAGATCAATATTTAGACAAAAGTCTATTTTACTACTTATATGACCCAACTCTTATGAAGGTCTACTGATGAGACATTCTTTTTAATGAGCTTTTAAGATATTACCATCTAATAAAATTAAGTGGTATGACAAAGTTGCAATAAGTTTTTGATGTCATTATTAAGGATTTTTTAATTTGGTTAGTCAACATAAGTTGGCATAATTATCCTTGTAAAAAGAATTTTTTTACTAGTTTAGATATCATTGAATTTGATAAATCTCTTTGAATTTAATTGCTAAGTCTTATTAACTTGTATGAAATTATATAGTTGTGTTTTAAATTTTTGTATGTATCTTTTCTTATTTTTAGCTGCCAATCTACAAAGTAAGAATATTTAGTCAAACTCTTTCTAAATACCTAATGAATTATCATAAAGAGCTATTAGAGAAGAATGAAATAGACAAATTTAATTTTGGAAACCATGAAACAAGAGTGAGTGAGAATGTCCCAAACTATCACTACAATAAGACTTTTTATGCTCGAGGATATGACTTTTATTATGAACCTTATGAAAACCATTATCAAACCTATTATCAGCTAGAAAATATTTGTGGAGGCTAGGCGTATGAAAGACTTGAAGAATATATATTTTATGAATCTCAACCATCTTTAAAATTTTATCTATCAACTGAGCTTGAAGAAATATAGAGAGAATTAAGAAGAGATAATACTATTGATGGAGAAAAGTTGAGACAACTAAAAGAGAAATATAAATTAATAGATTGGGTTAAGTCTAAAGAAAGTGATGCATCAAAAATCACTATAGCTAATATGGAAATATGAATAAAATCTAGAAAAAAAATTAAAGATATGACCTCAATTATTAAAGAAAAAGAACTAGGATGAGTGATACAATTTTTGTAGCTTATTAAGAGACACTTGTGGTGGAAAATCTAGAAGCAAAAATTAAACATATAGCCTCAATATTCAAGAAAAAGAAGATGGTGCAAGTGATAAAATTAACTTGGCTAATATGGAGACATTTGTAGTAGAAAATCTAGAAAAAGAAATCAAAGAGATGACCTCAATAGTTCATGAAGAAGAAAACGAAACAAGTGATGAATTCTTCATGGCTACTACGGAAAGACATGTGGTAAAAAATCTTGAAGAAAATATGACAGATAAGACCTCAATTATTTTAGGAGAGAAAGATGAAGAGAATCTTGAAGTTATGATAGCTGAAATGAACAAAGTTGTGGAGGATTGTGAGAAAGAAGCTAAAAAACCAAGATACTTGGAAATGTCAAAGTTAGGAAAAAAATAAAGATAAGAAACCCCACCAAAACTATTTTAGCGGATGAGTGTATCTATGAAATCATTTATCCAACGTCCATTACTAATACCAAAAATAAAAAAAAAAGAAGTAAAATATTATACTAATAAGTTATCATGGATAGCAATAATTTTTAATAGAAAGAAAATAGTTTTGAATGTCTAATTATGGACATTAAATAAATAAAGTGCTGCTTGAGAGGCAACCCAATTTTTTTTTTATTTCTTCTATGATGAAGTGTGATTGTTGTAAGAAAAAATGTTACATGTACATATTTATATTTAAACCCCAACAAAACTATTTCTTCCATAAGTTTTCATGTTACATGTACTATTCTAATATTTTTTTGTGCAAAGCTATAGTAATTTTCTGAGCCAAAACTTAGGTGCCACATAAAGAAATAGCCCATTAGAAACTACTTGACAAGGGCATAATAGTTTTTTATAAACACAACTTTAGTGTTATAAAAGGAAAAACATCTTAGAAGTTACATGGTACGGCCATGTTAGTTTTTCAGAATTATGACCTTTATGTTGTAGAAGGAAAAGTATTTTAAAAACTATATGGAAAAACCATGGCTTTGATGCATTGCCATGAATTTAAAGAAAATACTTTTTATAATGTCATGACTTTTTATTTACAAAAGAAATACGAACACATATAGTCATAACTTTCAATTACTAGGTCATGACTAATATTCATAACCCTTGAAGCTCCTCCACAAAAATCTCTAATTTTCTAGCAATGCGATAATAATCCACCCTAAATCCTTTTAACTTATTGATTCAACAATGAAAGAAAAAATATCACTAGAGAAAAATATCACACAAATGAGTAATAAGAATAAAGGTAGGAAACCAAAACCAAGTACTATAGAAATGCCAGCTAGTGCCAGGGCATCCATACATACTTTTATCATTTAAATCAAGAATGGGGGGATAAATTCTATGCTTTCCAAAAGAAGGTTTATTAGAGAGAGGGGATTCCATTCATCCATTTTGGGTTTTTATTAGAATGAGAAACTAGATATTGTTTAGCATGCATAGAGAATAGAAGAATGCCTTAGTTGTGAATGAGTTCCATGAAAATTTAGAGAATAGGCCAAGAAAGATGTGCTATGTGAGAGATACTTGAGTTTGTTTTGAAAGAAAAATTATTAATGAGTTGCTTGGATTCCCAAGTGCTAATGATAACATAATTTTTAAATCCATCCATATAGAATAAGATAATATCAAATAGTAAATATGGATATTTGATGAGGAAAGAACTCATAGAGATGAGTAAAGTTTGGTTGTATTTCATTTGCTCATTTATATTAATGAATCTCCATGTTTCCACAATCTTTCTAGAAAAAAAAAATTGCTATATATCGACCTCGTTGGGTATCATTTTGATATAAAAAATATTTTAAAAAAATCAATTCTTAAGTTCCTAGATTGTGAAATTTTTTGCCACTAATTCACCCTTCTTTTATTACTTTGCTATGTCTAGCTATGGAAATCCCTACATATGAATAGGTAGATACAATTTGTCTGATGGTGTTCTCATGACATTGTAGGGCATAAAAAGAGAAATAGAAGAAGACAAAAAAAGCAAGAAGTTGATGCTTGAAGTGTAAGGATAGATAAAAATCTAGCAAAAAGGTCCATCTTTTATCATAGTTGACATATAAGAGAAGGAAAGAAGGTGAGGAATGTGAGAAGATGAGCTAGTATGCATTGAGCTTTCCTTAGCTACACATGGTGGCATGCTTACAGATATTTTACATATTATGGAAAATGTGTAGTAGAGTATTGAGCAAATCAAATAAGAGCTAAAATGGAGCATACATTCCCTACACACATGAGTAGCAAAAGAAGTTGGAAAATATGATGCATTGTATAAAAAAACATCTCCATCAAATAAAGATGAATATTTATGAGTAGTTTGAAGACTTGTATTGATGGGGAGTAAGACATCTAAATATTGGATTGATGGGGAATGTCAAATCATTTGGAATACTAATCGAGAGTGCTAGTGGATGGAAGAAATATGATCATACAGTTTAAACAGAAAAGAGTTAAATTTTCTAATGAGATATTATGAAGGTACACTAAATACAATTGGGAAAAAATAAGAGAAACTTTATAATATTTTGACAAATATATTAGATGAGTTTTCTACACATAAGGGAGATTCAAAAAGGTCATCCACCTTTCTACTACCATTTGAGTACTCAAAGTCATATTTCATATTTAATGAGTATGATCATAAAAAAATCATACTGATCACATCAATTGCCATTGTGGAGAACTAATTTGAGATGTTAGAATGTGCTATTTTTTTTGTCATGGGGGAAGAATTTTTTACTCAGGAATGAGTAATTATTTTAGTGTGTGAGCTTGTTTAGTATTCAAATTATCAGACATTCAAAAGTATTTTAGTGCTATATGATATTGTGTAGGTATATAATTAGTGAAATTATTGATTGATTTCATGACTTTGGAGTTTTAATAAGTTTTCATGAATAGTTATGAAATTGATTAGTTTTTAAAAGTACTTAGCTGAAGAGGTAGCACATGGAGTCTTGCAGAGTTTTGCTATTCTCTGTTGAAACTCTACCTAAAAGATTATCACAATCTTTTTTTGTCATGACCCTACCAATTGATTATCACACTTATTCCTCTATGCAATATATTCTTAGTAATTGTGATATTATCATGAAGTCATAACTATACATATCTCATGAAATTTAAATGGGTGCGATACTAATTTTATGTCTCACCAAAAAATTACCCCACATATGCTCAAGGTCATGGTTAAATCCAAGTATCATAGCTTTTTCTATAATATGGTTTGGTAGTCGTAAGTTAGAGTCATGACAATTATACAAAACCATGACTTTTGAGCTATAGAAAGTTATAGAGTACAACTACTTAGGCAAAATGCATAATAAATATTAAGTACTTCAACTTTTGGAAAACAAAAAATTTTAGAGGACTTAACCCAGGTATGACAACTTTTCAAGGTCATAACTCTTGTCCTCAAATAAAGGCAAAGATATAGCTTTTATTCTCAAGTTAATTTTCTATGTCACAACATCCTTGCAGCAATGTGGTACCATAATATATGATAAAAGAGAAGGCTAGTGCCATGACGACCCACATTGTCATTGATACTTGAAGACATACGAAGGTAAATTTTATACTTTGGTCATTTCTCATCATCATGGCCACAAGATATACGAGAGACACCTTATTAATGTCTTGACTATTTCTTTGTGCTATGAGCATATAATAATCACGAAGGATCATTTTATATGTCATGCTTATTTTTCAATGTAATGACTATATAATAAGCAAGAAGGATCAATGTCAATGTCATGACTTTAAACATCACCATGGACATATATCAATATGAGAAGCACTTTACCATGCCACTATCATTTTCCTGTATTGTGACCGTTTATATGATAAGCCATGACTACTTCACAATGTCGCAACTTTTTATTACAAAGATATTATGCCCAAGTCATGGATGTTACCAGTGTTATAATTTTGTGTTATAGAAAGATTAGAATGTAGTCTAGAGTCATGACCACTTTTTAGAGTTATGAACTCAAATTTAAGAGATGAAAAATGAAGTTATGACTTTCTTCTAAAAGTCATAACTTCCTACTTAGAGTAATGTAGAGTTGCTTGAGTTCAAAATTGGAAGATAAAAAATTTAAAAAAAGATCTCTCATTATTCTCCCTCTATCTCACACAACAAGTCAAGCAAGGTGTAACTATCAAACCCTAAGGTAACTTTCATACTCCCTAGAGGTTCCACAAACAAGCAAGGGATGTATGACTTAATGTAATTCCTAGAGTTAATGAAGGGAGGGGGGCTCTCAAACCCTTTCTCTCCAGAATAAATTTGAGAATTTTATTAAAATAGACTGAGTCTAGGGTTTGTATAAATTAATATATGTGATGTGACATTGGCTTTATTTATGATTGAATATGTTTGACTTATTCTGTGTTATATATATTGATGGATGTGTGATTAAATAAAACATGAATTAATATTTTGACTATTAGTAGATTTGTGTGAGATTATTATGGTGAACAGTGATAGGTAAATAATAAAGCTCACTCATATATGGTAGGGAAGGAGTGACAACACTTCAAATTATGATGTACAAGATAAACTTATACATTGAAACTTATAATCTGAGCATGTTAATCATTATAAGTATAATGCTTATAAAGCTGAAAGTGCTAGTACTTCTACACATTAATCCATTGTATATTACTTAATAGAACTAGTTATCCACTAGGATGGACATTAACTAGGTGATTATTCTAAGGGGTTCACCTATAGTGTGGGAGATGAACTATCATAGAAAAGGATGATGATAGACAAAAATGCTTATGTTGTGACTCACAAGGTGGTGAAAGCTTTTAAGAGCTACTTTTACACAGATAGTTCCTACTAGTAAAGCTTAAAAGTATATATTAATTATCGGAGTATGATGCTTATGAAGCTGAAAGTGAATATGCTTACATACCATGTCAATATTGGGTCTTGATGATACCCAAGGCTGGAGAATAAGACTATGCATACAAAGTAACCATCAAGGGTAGTTGATGAGGTTTTCTAAAATGAATGGAATTATGAATGACTCTTAAGCAGAGATGAAATATTATCTGAATAGTGACATACAAGAGGATAGCTATGATGATACCACTATTAGGATGAGCTTCATGATGATAACTACTTGCATGCCATTAAAAAAAAGATGCATTATACAATTCCTAAATCATCATTATGTGTCCAAACATATTGTCAGTTCAACAACTTAAACATCATCACTTATGTTAAATGAATAAATGCATGGATCTAAGATTTTCTAACCATCCAAATATCTATTTTATTGAAAATGAGTTGTCTCACTATTAAATAACTGAACTACTGATTTAATATATGTATGATCAATATCTGAATGAGAGTCCACTTTACTTCTTGCATGACCTATGCACTTACAGATCTATGTTGAGGAGACACTCTCATTAACAAGCTTTTGGAATATTACTTAACCAATAACATTAGGTAGTATAACAAAGTCACAATAATTGCTATACAAATTCATGAAACCATAGTGTGTGTGTGTGTGTGTGTGTGTGTGTGTGTGTGTAAGTTATCAAAATATTCATATTTTAATATCATCTCATTTTTACAAGCATATATAAATTATGTATACCAAGGCTCTAGCTTGCAAAAATGAAACATACAAAGGAAAAAACTAACATGCTATGTCAAGCCTATATACCACCCCCACCAATTAGCACACGCTCATTTCCATTATTTAAAGACCTGGCAAAGATTTGATAATTTTAAGTATAGTGATCAACATTGTGACTTTGTGAGGGTGCTAAAAATTGTCATTAAATGATATAATCCCAAAAGCTCCTTAGGTGATTATTTATTGTCCAATGTAGTTCCACAAGTATGGGTCATATAAATAATAAAATAGACATAAGTGTAGATATGGATCCCATACGAATTGTGTAGGAAGTTTGATCAACAAACAATAAACTAACTATTTCTCGAGTTAAGTGAATATACTTGGATTAGCAAAATGATACTTAGACTCTAGGGATGGCTAACTAAATTTTGTATGATGATATTTCTTTAGCATTTGGTCAATTTTATGTTTGATTATCAGATGAATGATAGATTAATATGAAAATACCACAAAACTCTATTAGCATACAGGGTGGCTATCTTCCTTGGATTGTCACAACTAAAAATGATCCACTCATCGTCATCCCTTTGCTTATTCACTAGCGAATCCCCATATTAATCTACTCTTAGGTTATTCATATATCAACTCCTTTTAGGAAATGCCTCAACTGCCCTTGACAATAACTCTAAATATATATTTTTATTCTCTGACCTCTAAAAATTAAAAGACATGAGATAATGTGCTAATAAATGTGTTTATCCTTTTGGCTTCACAAGCACTATACTCATGACAATTAGCATACATATTCTCATGAATCATACCTTTGAAAATTATACAAGAGAAATTGACTCACAGAGTTGTCAACCATCATATGAAGCACCTCCTTTTTTGGGTACCCCAAGACTTACCTATCACCGTATACCATAACCAACACACAACTTTCACATTATGATGAAACTCCTAGGTTAGATATTCTATTTAACCCTCACATTACTCAAGGTTAGTTCTTCTAGTATTTGAACAATGGATTGGTAGTAAGTACATTCATACTTTTTGCTTTGTATGCATCTTACATGCAATGATTAAACTTAGATAAATTTTAGGTGTTCACACGTGAGATTATCTCACGTATTAAGATTAGAGGGCTATCACTTTCTTCTTACCATATCACATGATTGCATTATATTCCATGAATTACTTATTATTATCTATCATTAGGATAGATTTCAATATAGCCTAGTGATATATACCTATGTTGAAGAGAAAGTGATTGAAAATTATGACAATATATGTTATATCTGGTCTTGTGTAGATCATAGCAGACATAAGACTACCAACTACTAAGACATGGAGAAATGACTCGTCTCTTATTTCCTCATCAATCTGAGGACTATGTTCGTACTCAGCCTAGAAATATTTATCTAAGTGAGTTGTAGCTTAACCTCTTCAATGAAAAAATTTTCAAGAACTTTATTGTTGTACCTTTCTTGAGATAACTAGATATGCCTAGAAGGTCTATCCCAGATGATACTCATCCCTAAAATATTATGACTAGACCAAAGTAATTCATAGAGAATACTTTTCATAGCTCCCTCTTAAGCCTATTAATCTGTATTCTATTTTAGCGAATGATTAGCATGTAATTAACATACAATAAAAGTATAAATTTATCATCACCCAACTTGTGGCTAACTACTTAGAGGTCACAAGATGTGTGTTGAAAGTCATGAATTTCAATGAAAAAATAGAATTGCTTGTACCACTGCCTAAAAACATTTTTAAGACCATACAAGCTCTTGTTTAATTTGTATGTAAGGCATTCCTTCCTTTCAAAAATGAATCACTTAGGTTGATCAATTTAGAGAATCTTATGAAGGTCACTATGAAGAAATGCACTTTTTACATAAAGTTGATCAATTTCTAAGTTTAAACTAGCAATCAAACTCAAAACTACTCGAATAAAATATATCTTTACAATGTGAGAAAATATCTAATCAAAATTGATTCTTTTCTTGGACTAAATCTTTTGACTACTAACTGTGAGCTTTGTATCTTGTTTAATAGTCATCATCACTGAGTTTTAGCCTAAAAATCCATCTATTTTAAAAGCTCACTTTTTTTTGGTAAGGGCACAATATCATAAGTATAGTTGATGTGAAAAGACTTCATCTCTTCCTGCATAGCCCAAAGTCATTCTCCTTTATTCCCGACAAAGATGGCCTCCTAAAAATATCTTGAGCTCACCTGCATCTATTATTAAAATGTAATCATGGAATCAATAGGATACATGACAAGTCCTAGATGATCTTCTAAGTTTAGAATAAGATGTACCATCATGAACAACTTGGTTTTGCCTAGTTCTAGCTAGAATATGGTCCCTGACCTCCTCAATAGTTATCTTCTAAAGCTTCATAATATTAGGTATATCTCGTGGCTTAGAATTATCATGTGTATTCTTAGGCTCAAAAATACAGAGTGTATCTTGAGGCTTAGAATCATTAGGTGGATGCTTAATTCTTCTCCCTTGATTAGGCTGATCTTTGGAAGAAACTAACATTAGAACTATATAAATAGGAATCTTTATAGAATCACTCTCATCTCTACTTGGATGAATGTCATTCGCAAATTGGTCATCCATAAAAATTATATCTCTACTTTGAATAAGCTTTTTGGAAATTGGGTCTCATAGTCTATACTCAAATTCCTCAATGTTCGAAGGCAATAAAGTTGTATGACATATAATGATTTGGTCATGATGGTATTTATGTTTTTAGCTTCATTAATACCATGCTCACACAAATTAAACATATGTCACCTTAGAAATTCTAACCATGGAAGGCATACAAAAAGATAGTGATTATAAGGTTGTCACTTCATGGTAGTGTACAACCCCTTGCTTATGTTATATGGTTTACGTGTTACTATCTATCATAGCCAATACAAAACTCACAAGGATTAGAGGTGTCAAACGGGCTGGGCCGGGCCGGCTTGGCCTTGCCCAATTTTTTGGGCACACTCGGATAGCGTGCCATGCCATGAACAGCATGCTACAGTACCGTGTAGTGCCTGGCACGGCACGGTCCATTGGAGGTTAGGTCCGACACGAACCCATGGCCTGAAATCAACGTGGGTTCAAGCTAGTTCGGCACGTTCGAGTCAGGGAGACAATTTTTTTTAAACAAAATTAGGGTTTCGGCATGCACGTCGCGCCACCGTCACCTGTCGAGCCTCGCATGTCGGGTGTTGGCTCATCATTCCCCCATCATGACCACGCTCTGTGCATAATTACCCATGTCGTGCCACGTGCTAGGCACCCGTGTCATGCCTAGCACGACATGCGGGCCAAAATTTCTTGGCCCGGCACTGCATGACTGGTGCCGAGTGTGCACCCGGCATGGGCCCAGGCACGGCACTGTAGTGTGAATGATAATTACTGTAAATGGTAGTTATACAAAATATTTTTGTAAAAAGTGGACAAAATAAAAAATATATAATTTTACCCTTAAATATTGTTTACATCCAAAGTAATTTTGTGAACTAGTCTCCCATGACGAGTTCAATGGAACCCATCCACCACAAGTTTGCAAAATTATTTTGGGCATAAAAAAATTTAAAGGGTAAAATTCTACTTACTTATTTTGCCCAATATTTATAAGAATTATTTAACTACACTTTGAGATTATTATTATTCTCCGCTAAACCTTTTTGATAATTTTCTCAAATTAATATCCGACAAAACTCATCCCTAAAAACTATATGGGAAAAAGAGAGAGAAAATGCAAAGTATATATAAATACCCCAACTAATCAACTTGTTTCCATGTGTGTCATTTTAACAGTACAAGATTAAGTCTCTTGAATTACTCCATTATTGTTCTTCTATGATGAGTTAACCTTTAATGAAATAGTCTAAGTGCTTATATTTTATAAGTTAGCCATGGGAATCAAAGTTACCAAAAAAAAAAAAAACTAATTAGTAAAAAAAAAAAATTAATCAATCAATTTACAAGTTGCAAAAAAAATGAGATCTATGTTTCGGTGCACTGGATAAAATTATTTAAAAAAATCTCAAATTTTTAATATTAAAAAAAATTACCAAAACTTAAAATATTAATGCTTTGGTGCACCTAAAATCACAAACTCATTTTTGCCCATGTTGTACATCTCAACGATTTAAACAAAGAATCCAATTTGGGGCAGAACCACATCAACCTTTATAAGAAGACAATGGCATCAAACTCATGACCTATACATTTTTGATAGTACTAATAATTATTAGAGATTGAACATTTAAATCATGGGTTATTCGACGTGAAACCATAAAATATCAAGAATAGTACTTGGTTATATATAACAGAAACAAAAATTAAATAACCCAAAAGTGAGAAAAAATAGTATAATAATTCTGAGAAAATACAATATAGTAAAAAACATAATCTACTATGCAAAAATATCAAATCAAATAATGTATGCTAAATACTGCTTCATACTTACAAGAAGTTCATAAAACACACAACGTCCAAAATTATGTTTTAGACTAAAATATATTTTCTAGGATATAACATCATAGAAATCTAAAATGAAGTACAAACACATAAACTTAGGATTTTGGGGTTATTGCTCTGGACCTCTTTCTGCATTATTTTTTAGGTAATAGCATCAGTTCAACAAATTCATAGCTCAAAATTAATAATGTGTTTGTCTCTCAATTATTTGACCAAATAAAAGATTTTGTTCGTAACTTTTTCAATTTCCAAAATTATCCTACATTAAATTCTTCATGGTACACAATCATGCACACAAACAAAAGAAGCAACAGCATTATCCATACTTTAAAAATATATTATTTAAGCCGCATAATTAAAATAATAATTTTATAATATACATTCTCAAAATGTACAAATTAAAAACTAGAGAAAATATATACTGCATAATTTAAGTAAACAAACTACAATTGTACAATATCTATTTTTATAAATTAATAATTAAACAAGTAATTAAGTAAACATAACTTAGCTCCAAGGATAAACTCTCTAGAACAAATGCCTAGCCTAGCTGAGAGATAAAATAAAAATGAGGGAACCATAAGGGAAGATAGAAATGTCTGGCCAAAAGGAGAGACAAACAATATTTATAAACAAAATCACCCGAATGATTATATAACTTACAACCCCAAAGAAGAAAGGCACACAAAGATAGAAAAAAAAATGCAACACTCCCTTTAGGCTTCTATAACCCATAATATAGAAAAAAAAAGTAACCACACCAAATTATTTTTTTTTAGTTTTAATCAAAGCCAGATGGAGGCACTCATCCATCCAAGAGGACACCATGCATGCCCTCTTTGTGAAAATTGTAATGTTCCCATTTCACAAACTTTTTTTTTTATTTAAAATAACCCGAATGTGAGATTTTATCCCACATTTTTGTTCTACCATACTCTACATTAAAAAAAACAAAACAAAAAAAAAAGATTAGTCTACCCAACTCAAGAAGACCCATCAAATCTCCCCATCCACTCTATGTAAGAAACGTACTATAATGTGACTTAAAGAAATTGAATTTTATCAATGATAACAAGTTTGTGAATATATCCGTATTATTTTTGTTTGCATATACTTTTTTAAGTATAACTGATTTTTTATCTAATATATCCAATATCTAATGAAACTACCTATCAATATGCTTTGATATATTATTGAAGGTTAATGTTTTAAAGAGATATATAGCACTCTAATTGTTTCCTTGTACAATGTATGTATGCTATCACACATCCAAATTTACAAGCAATTTCATTAATATAGTTTCTTTGCATGTTTCAGTAGCAACAATGAACTCAATCGCAATGCTAGATAGTACTACACATCTCTATAGCTTAGATTTCTAAAATAAACTCCCCCTCCAAAAATTATAAGATAACCTGAGGTGGTCATATGGAGATCTAAATCACTAGTCACATTAGAATTAGTGTGTATAAGAAGTATGGGTTTTAACCTGTCCATGTACAAAGATAGCTGAGAATTCCATTATAAGTACCTCGAGATAGATTTCAAAGAAGCCTAGTGATATCTACTTAGGTTTAAGAAAAAATGATTGACAATGCCGACATCATATGTTATACCCAATTTGACCATAGCATAGATAAGACAACTGACTACTGAGGCATAGATATGATTCATGCATCTCATTTCCTTATTAATCTTGGGACTACATTTGGTACTCAACTTAAAATATTAAGATAAGGGAGCTAACATGATTTCACAAGTCGTAACCTTATCAAAGATGATTGTAGGTAGTGATGTTGTGATTTTTACAAATACATGACATCCATGGAAGAATATCTCAATGGAGAGACGATAAAAGTTAACTTGAGGTTGAATGGAAATTCAAGAAGAATATTAGAAAATAAAGATTACACTAAGAAGCTTTCTTGGATCACTAAAATTAATAAAATAATTGGATATCCAATAATAATTTAGCAATGATTATTAAACCATACTTTACTCACCTCTGTGGATTCTCCATGCACTAAATATTCATATACATTTTTTTAAGTCACCTTTAAATCTCCTTTTACATCCATCAATATCTTCATGATCATTTTGTAGTTGGGTTGCATATTTAGGGATTTGAAAGTTGTGTTGTCTCTAGCTCCTGGAAAAAAATAGCATAGAAAAAACAATCACACTTTCTCACCTCCATGAGTTTTCCAAGATCCAAATATTCATATGCACTATTTAAAGTCACCTTTCAATCTCCTTTTCCATCCATCAATATCTTCATCAATATCTCTGGCTGTGTTATCTATAATTTAAATCATCACATTAATATTATATGCTAGCTTCACTAATTAAAGTATTGTTATCTCTATCTTCATCAAAAAAATACATAAGAATACAACAAAATAATAGGAGAACACTTATTTCATAACACAAAAAAAAAGAAAATTTTTGTATTGCCTCCCAAATAGTACTACATCAAATATTCATAGTTAGACCTTCACTAAATCTTTACCTCCGTCTAATATAGTCTATGCAAACTTCTCTATGTAATCTTTTACTTTATTTCTTTTTATATTTTCAATGTTGTCCAATAATACTATATCAAAAATTACCTCAATGATATTCTCCACGTAGATTCATGATACTAGATGAGCAATCTTCTCTTTTATTTAGGTCATGACATTAAGAAATAAACTAGCTCCTTCATCTTTAATGGCCTCCTTCTCACTTTTAATTATATTCAAGCCAATATAAATTATATTGTAGTACTTTCCTTAAGCATGCTCATGTTATTATCTTCAAATCTCATTTTGATTTGTCTTACATGTTCTTCTTCTGCACCATTTTCTCTACTTATCTCAATACATAATTCAGAAATTATATCTTTAAATAATGAGCAAAAGGTTAGATAACAACTATCAACTAAAATATCTTCATGACTTCTATATTACAGATCTTCATAAATTATAATTTTCTGATAATAGAACTAATTCAGGTCACCATTATGTATGAGATCGAAATTACTACTTGGTATGATAGTCTTCATAATTTTGAAATTTGGGCTATACACTATCATCTTTTACTGCTTAAGTTCTCACTCTTTTTTTCTCATTTTCTATGTCTAGAGGTATTAGCCTAGTCCTAGAGTTTGACATAATTGAAGTTGTGTCTAAAAAAACTAACTACACTAAAATATAAAAAAAAGAAATACAAGACAAACTATACAAATCAATGCATATTATTCATGATATTATCATCCAAACTATTAAAAATAAAACTATCATTTTTAAGAATAGTTTTGTCAACTAAAGTTGACTAATCAAAATAAATAATCCTTAGTAACATTGCAAGATACTTGTTGTAATTTAATTATGCCAATATCTGGGAAGGATGGCAAATCTTGCTCAATTTCAATCAACTCTTCACCTTCAAGAATCTCCTTTTTTTTTTGCAACTTTTAAGCCTTCTTTTAATACTTGTCAGTGTCCGTGGAGATATTCATGGGAATATTTATTCTCTATCTTAATACGTTGGAACTCCCTTGGCCCTATCCAACATCATTATCAAAGAATAGTGAATTAATTGTCGAGAGAATTTGGCCTCCAAAATATTTAGGATAGAATTCTTCAAAACCTATCTCACATGTATATTAAATCATTTTACTAGGATAAAAAAAATATCACCCTATATTGCATGATATTTAATATATTGAGATTCAGCTACAAAATAAAACATATGAAATACATCTAACTATTCCTCTCGTCCATTAGTTCTTCCTACATCAAGTGTCCATAAGCATTTTTTAATGAAACTTTTTATTCTCCTTTTCCACCCATGAATGTTGTGGTAATTACTTTATAGTTTGGTTGTATTTTTAAGGATTTGAAGGTTATATTATTCATTGCTCCTTGCAATCCAAATATCTCATTGATAGATTTCCTATTGAAAGGTACACAAAATTTTTAAACATAACACTTCTTAGATCCATATCATCCAAATTTGAATATAATTTCTTGAAAATTAGAGCATTTCCTCTTTCCATGTACATGCAAAATATTTTGCACTTTCTCTTCTCAATCAATATATATAAAAGTAGAATAAATTCTTTAAACTCATGCTCTCCTATAAAGCTTTTCTTACCAAAAAAAGAAGTCATCTAATTAGTTCTCATATCTATAAGGAAACTATTTAGTGTTTAAATTATCACATATTCTTTAGTATTTTTGTATTTTTAAGTGATGTACAAGTAATTGGATGAGACATAAATAGATCAATTTCCGAATAAAGAATTTTGGTAGATTTTGATGAATAGTCATGAAATCAATAGAGTTTTAATGGTTTTTAGCTAATATGTAGATTGTGAATAACCACATAGTTTTGATATCCATTCTTAACTAAAATTCTTTCCAATTAGTTGTGATAGTTTTTATATATATCAACTCTATCACCTCGTTAAGCAATTCTTTAACTATACAATATTTTTATTTTGGCTATGATATTATCTAGATATCGATCCCATAAATATTATATCAATATTTTAGTCAATCAATAGTGAGACAGCTCAACGAGCAAAATATATATTTTAAATTTTTGTATTATTCTTAATTCTATGGATTCGTTCATTTAATTAATATGATGTATATTCAAAAAGTTTGAATTATATTAGATTTGGATATAGAAAAAATGTTGAATTTATTGTTTAATGACTATTTGACTAAACAACATACAAAATGGTTATCACCATTGAGTTCATTTCCATAATAGTCCCTTCATAGTTGTCTCCCTAGTTCTTTACCACTAAGACAACAAATCATGTCTACTAGAGAGTTATTCACAAGCTCATACCTTTTTAGAAAATATATCAATTAATCTTGATAATTATTTCATATGTACACTCTTATTGTCTGGGCTTAGGTATCATAAAGATTATGAATTAATATGATTTGTAAGTATTTGTATTATTTGGCTTCATAAATCACTATACTCATACAATTAACATAAGTTTCCCTCAATTTTCACCAAAGGAAACCTTTCGAGTTAATATAACTCAAAGGACTATGATCACCTTGTTAGTCACAATATACTCATATAGGTCTCGTCGATTACCTCTCACTGTCCTCGATGACTATGCAACTCAAATATTAAAAGTAAATCCATTAACAGAACATTTTATATAATATCCACCTCAATTAATAACTATTTCTTCTAAGATAAATACAATAGATTGGTGTATGAATTTATTCATGTATTCATCTTTATAAGTACCATACTAATAATTATTATCATGACCAAATTTTAAATTTTAACATATAGGTTTATCTTGTAGATCATGGTTTGAAGAGTTGTCACTTCTTTCCTACCTTATGCTTGAGTGAACCTCATAGTTTACCTATCACTATCTACCATAATAACTCATACAAACACACAAATAGTTAAAACCTCAAATTTAAGCTATATTTAATCACTCATCCATCAATTTCCATAACACAATATAAACCAAATATATTCATTAATGCAAAAATCATTTATACGCCACACAAATAATATTATACAAATTCTAGACCACATACTATTTTGATTTAAACTTTTAATCTACCTTACAAAGAGGAGACATATACTATTTTGATATAGTATGTGGTCTAGAACACATACTATTCCAGACCACATACAGATATTTATTGATGAGATACATTTGTCAATTAGTTTTTGAGACACTATCTAACTAATAAAATTAGGCAGCATAATGAAGTTTTAAGTTTTTGGAAATGTTGTAAAAGATTATTTAGTTTGGTTATTCAACTTAAGTTGACATAATTATCCTTGAGAAATAATAATTCTTATTTTGTAGTTTAGATAGCATTAATCTTAATAAATCATTTTGAATCTAATGGCTAGTCTTGTTAAACGTAGATAATTGTATTTGATATTTTGCATATATTTTTTTTATTATATTTTAGTACCCTTTTATAAGCTGAAGCTCTAAGACTATGCTATCCCCTTTGGACCTAGAAATCCAAAGAACAAAGAGAGAAACTTCCATTCAAAAGTGATAAAAAGATAATGGAGATCATTGATAGTAATGTAGAACCCCTATGGTGGTAATGGTCAAACTATCTAATAGCTAATCCATCACCACACATTGGGATATAATTGGCAGCACATAATGATGAATACTTATTTGGTTATTTAATTGAAACAAGTGAGCAAACTATTTTAAGTTGAATCCAATAGTGATGGTTTGATAGCTCTAGTATAGTGGAACAATATTAGAGGATCATAACTGAAATGTCATGATACTTTCGAAGCTATGTTACATGGTAAAGATGAATGGAGTTAGCTCCGAAGCAATAATCTTATGTCTATTCAAATTCTTTTTAAGGGGTATGGAATGTAGTTGATTCCAATGATTATCTTATGGCTCAATTGAGAGTTGGGATGAACTAATGAAGATTGTTTCCCTAAATTCTGACAATATAAGCAAGATACACTGCAACAAAAATCATAATCAATGACACTTAAAAAATATCATTATATATATATAATGTTGCTTATCGATAGCGCCATCCGCTAGCGTGACATAAAAAGTCTATACATATAATGACATTTTTTTTGCAGTGTCGTTGAATCATACATTGACGCTAAAATAAAGTGTCATTTTTATTAACACTGACATTTTATTTTAGCGTCAAGGTATGATTCAGCAACACTACAAAAAAACATCATTATATGTTGTAGCTATCGTAAATTTTTTTAATACTATGACGCTTAGTAAAAGCGTCAAGGAAGATTATGATTTAAATAAATTAAAATTTAATAATTATTGTAAATATATTTTCATCTGTTATTGTAATACTGCATGCACATAAGAACAACATTCTTTATAATCAATACCAAGAACACAGTTTTCAAGTACAATGGGGAACTCGGACTTCTTACAAATCAAAAAAAAAATATAACACAATTTCATCATTCATTTCTTAAATTCAATTCAAAATTTCTGATATATGCAACCCAATTGTGCCTTAACTCCATAAAACTAGTTCCTGCTAGCCTGACAAATTTAAGAGTTGATTTCCAAATAAGGTAACCTGCATACAAAAAAATGAAAAATAAATACTTACACTTGCAGAAAAATATATATTATAGAGCATTGGAAAAAAAATAGGAATGATAACAACATATCATAAAAATAATTTATATAACAATTGACATATACGATTAAACAAATTTAACAACAACAAAAACAAAGTTAGTAGTAATGGATAAAATATAAAGCAGGAGATTTATCAATTATGGCATAAAAGTTGATAAAATTTTTTAAAATACAAAACAATAATAATTCATTTAAAACCTAAAGGTGTGCAGTGAGTTTAAAGATCTCACAAACAACTTTAAAAAACACTACAAAAACTAATTAAATATCATAAAATGAAAAGTTAAATTACTTGTCATCTTCCCAACACATCAAAAAAACTCGATGAGATGCTATGTAATATAATTTCAAGTTCTATTTGATTACACAAATATAGTAATCCAATCAACATATAGTTTTAGATTCATTAATAAAATATTGACTGCATGAAAAAAAAAATTGTGCCTTGAAATAATTATTGTGTTTTATAAGGGTGAAAAGGTAATTTACACTGTTGTGGTAAAGTATTGAAGCCAAAAGTCGAAATCACAATTTTTTTTATTGTCAATCTACAACAAAAAATCTATGGTTGACAACATAAATAAAAGATAGTGTGAAAACAAAAAAAAACTACTTACATATTCAAGTTTTGAATATTTAATTGAAAGTAAGAAGTAATAACTTTGATCTCATTAAAAAAAATACATTTATTATCACAATAGTTCATGGACCATTCCAAAGTTGGAAATCTCCTAACTTGACCAAAAAAAAGTTTACCTTTAAACACCTAAGAATCATGCATACAATATACTAACGTAATTCAACATATGAAAATTATAGAAATATAATGAATGTGTAAGGAAAATACTAAAATGTCTTCAAATGATTATGTCGAACAATTTACCTTCAGTCATAGTTTGGGTTAAAAGAGATATAAATTAAAAACTTCATCAAAAGTTAATATTGTAAATCCCAAATTTTGTTCATGCTTCAATACAAAAAGGTGTCCCCAATGTTTTTCAAACCGAAGAAAGTATTAATTGAGTCACCAATATCACCCATTCAGATCGTACTTCATCCAACTCATCTTTGTTGTATGATTTCTTCCCATTAAACTGTTGAAAAGTAAAGTATTATCTTAATAAATAAAATTGGAAAACTAAAAATAACTTATATATTGAGAAACAACAAATCAACACATACCTTTGATGTTAGACATCCTTGATCAAGAATGATATCTCTCATATATCTCATCACATAGTATCCACATTCAACACTACCTTATTGAATGTGGATACTTAATAAATAAAATTGGAAAGTAAAGTATTATCTTAATAAATAAAATTGGAAAACTAAAAATAACTTATATATTGAGAAACAACAAATCAACACATACCTTTGATGTTAGACATCCTTGATCAAGAATGATATCTCTCATATATCTCATCACATAGTATCCACATTCAACACTACCTTATTGTCTTGGACACTGAATGTAAAATAAAATCAATATATATATATATATGGAGTTACTTGCAAGTCATATTGTAAAAAGTTTAAAATTAAGCAGAAGACACTAAATATTATATTACTCAGTTAATGAGTTATATACTCCTAGTACAACCCAATTAGGCTATCTTTTTGATGATATATGTTTTTTAAAGTGAAGATTTCTTTGAGCCCTACATTAAGAAAAAAAATTTATGTTGCCACCAAATACTTCATTCTATAATAAGAAGGGAAAAGCTTACATATTAACAATGTCTTTAAGATCATCTGTAGGTTGATGATGTAAGGAATCAAGGTAATAGGCGATCAAAATCCTTATTTAAAGTACCACCAATACCCAATGACATCTACAAAATTAACATTAGTGTAACAACATATCATTTATAATTTGATATATATGCATACTTATAATCTTACTTATGTTAAATAACTTACCCTGGGTTATATGGAATAAAAACCAAATCTATATTTTTTGCATTCATCAACCGATTAGCTATAATCTTTGACCTATTTTTCTTGCTTGCTTCTCCCAATCCATCTTTGGAAACCAAGGTCAGATTTATAAAAATAAATCGCTTGCCTCTTTAGCATCAACCATCTTTTTATGCAAATGCCTAATTTAATTTCACACAATATTTAAAAGTTATAATATTTTAATTTAACTAATATTAAATACAATTCGCATAATGAAAAATTAAAGCATAAATAAGATAGTTAAAATAAATGAAAAACATTTCTCTAGGCAATTCATTGTTTAAAGGCAACATTTCTCCAAGAATTTGTAAAAGCTCTTAAAAGCTATTATCAGACCACCCAAAACATACTTTCAAGTTGTATAATTTGATCAAGGCTGATATTCTTGTAAAGTTTCTGCAACCAGGATATAACAGTTTTTCTGCATCTTGTAGTAATCTTGCAAACAATTGAGGATCATATTGACAATCCTCATGTGAAGCTTGAACCATTTCTATTGTACTACGTTGATCATCAAATTGAAGTTTATCATAATGTTCTGCTCGTATGGAAGGTGGGCCACTTGGAGCTGCCTTTCCATGCCAATACCATGTATGGTAACTCTGATCAATTCCAAAAAAAAAAACAAATGATCTCGAATCATTTGAGGAGTATTGAAAATCATATTACCACATTGTAAGCATGGACATTTAATGGAGGTTTTATTTGCAGAATTTTGTATTGCAAATGCAACAAAGTATTCAACTTCATCTTCATATTCCTTCGATCTTCTATCCTTTGAGATCCATGAACGATCTATTTTTAAAGAAAAAATTAATTCCAATAGATATCACACTTCAAATGGAAGAACTCATCAACATTCTAATGTTATTCGTTGAGCAACCTCTATTTTATCTGTTAAAAGAAAATTAAAAAATCAATTTAAAAAAATATTTAAATGCATGTCAGATATAAGATAGAAGAGATGAGCATTATTTTTTGTAATATTGTTGAATTAGTTAACATAGGCAAAATTATTAAAATAAAATTTAAAAATTAGAAACTATTTCTCACAGTAAGTTAGATTCATAGAAAAAAAAATTTAAAGAAAAAATATCATTAAATTATACTTTAAATTAAAGTAAAATATGAAAAAAGTCATTTTATAGATATGACATTAAATGTCTCTAGGTCCTTAGGCTAATTGATTTTGAAATACCATGATGATAGAGCACACATTTTTATGAAAGATAGCCTCATTTTTTTCCATACTTTCACTATCTGATAAACAGAGGACGAGAGAACAAATAGAATAACATGCATAAAAATGACACAAGATAAAAAAATGGATAATAACCTGCTCAAAGCCAACAACAAGAATTGCCCACTCTTTATCTCATGTAATTAGTAAATAGGACCTTGCAAGATGAATTGGAGACTGGGCCTGAAAATGGGAAATGGAAAAGAAATCATTATAACTATGTGGTAGAATTGTAGCCTGAAAATAGGGGGTAGATAACTCAACTAAGGCAAAATCACCGACAAAACCAGCACCAACATCACAAAATCTGCATAGAATGATGGAAACATAACTAATTAAACTTTACAAAATAGCAACACTAGACACGATGCCGAAGATATGATGCATAAGCCATGTACAACTCCACTTTCCACATTATGTAAATCAAAGCCATGTAGAAACTAATGACAAGAGTAATTGACTACAATTTCTATCTTTCGAGAACAAGAGAAGATCAAATTCAATCATTCCAAAAAGGGTAATTAGTCCATGCAATCATTCCCAAAAGGGGTTGATAAGACGTACCATTATATTCTTGACTTAGTTCACTTATATATTTGAGGACAAATGTTTGTATTATTCTATACGAACAATAACTATTTCATATTGTTTGTACATGGTTATTTAAGAATGATGTGAGTTTACTTTATTATATAAAAATCTAAAGTATACTTAATATCTAAGAAGTTTCAAAACTTAATTGAAAGATACTCCAAAATATAATAAAAGTACTTAAAAGTTAAAAGTGACAAATGGAAAGAGTCACTCTCTAAGCATTTTGTCTTCTATTGTGAATAAAAATGAATTCATAGATAATTCACAACTCCATAAATTTCTCACTATAATGATGATGTTGTAAAGAAGAAGAATCATGTGATAATAAAGATCCCCTAGGCCCATGATGCCTCAAAAGAGTCTTCCAATATACTTATAAGCCAAAGTATCGACACTTCTATTTATTTGTTAAATAGAAGTCCAACCACAATCTTAATGCAACTCACTCTAATTGAAATCTAGAGTTGAAAGAAGCCAAAAAGTAATCATTGGAGAGAAAATGAAAGTTTACATTGCTCTCAAATATCCAAGCATAAAAGAAAGAAATTAGGTAATTCTCTCATATAATGGGAAATGTCTCCACTCCATCAAGTCTACAAATGTCACTAAAGATAACTCGAATTTCACTAATATTCAACAAATTTGCTCAAAATATATATTTATTAAAATCTCTATAAAAAATACTCAAATATGCATAACACAATAGTGAATACATACAAAATATCTCAAAAAAGTTATTAAATAAAATGTCAAATAATAATTCAAGAAAAAGAAATAATAATTATAATTCACTACTTACTTGCATGGGAACATTACCATATAGGTTCTCGTTTCTTGGTGAGCATGAATAATATACAATTAATTTATTTTCAAACACAATAGAAAATCACTTTAAAAAAGCTCAATGATTGGAGTTTCTAGTAAAAGTTTATTGTGTTGAATTATAAGTTAGAAAAGGCTAACATGGTAGCTGATGAACTAAACCATGAGATTGAGCTTGATGTAATCAATAAGCTTCAATATCTACAAAAAGAACATATCAAGCAAGACTACTCCCAATATTTAATTTCTATTTCATTGATATAATATGTCATTGAAGGAAAGATTCTGAAAGATTATGACATAAGGGAGTTACACAATGCCCAGTGCCACAATAGTGTTGATTCTAGAAGATTCTATAAGATTCTAGAATATCCAAGCTAAGCTCAGCAGTATGTTTAGGCCCAAGTTCAATTGATGTTCTATAATTTTTTATGTTTATTTGTTTTTTACAATATAAGAATATGACATAAGGCAGAATTGTCATAAGAAAAATATATCTATTTTTCATAAGGCAGAATTGTCATAAGGCAGAATTTTTAATGTTTGGGTACTAGAGAGCACTCGAATTGTCATAAGTAAAATAAATTGGAGAAGAAGTTTGCATTGAATCAGAGATAGAAATAAGAATTTTCAAATCACCACTTTCCTCGAGATGGAATCACAGAAATGACTGGTGCCAAACTAACAAATGGTCTCGACACCGTGGATTGGTATTCTCCGGCGAAGGAAAAGGTCTCCAACAAAGGCAGTGCTTATTGTGTCAGTTCAGCCCAACTCTTCCATTGTTCTCGCTGATTGCTCCAGACAAATAGAGCTTATAATACTGCGTTTATAATACTGTGTTTTATGCTAAATTACTCGGAACATGTTCACATTCATTAATTAGGTTAACGATAGCGAAGATCTGATACAATTATAAACTTAATGGAGAAACTTACAAGATCCTGCAAATATGGCCAATGATTTTGAAGATGTGAGCTTGAACCCGAGCTGTTGGAAATGACCGAACTTGATGAAGAAGAAGCACAACTCTTTCTAGCGATAGATTATTCAATATAATTAAGTTAAAAATAATATTAAATTTTTCACATAATTATATTAAATCACCTTATATTTACATTTTATTTTTATTTCTCTTAGGGATAAAATAAATATTAACAAATTATATTTTAAAATTAAATATTATTACTTATTTTATAAATAAAAATCACAATTTTGAGTGAATAAATATTTAGATATTTTTTAATTTTATCATAAGTTTCTGTTTATTTTTAATAAATAATTTTGAACTAAAATTTAATAATTTTTATTATTAATCTAGAGTAAAAATAAAAATATTATTACTTATAAAAAAAATAAATAAGAAATTTGTTACAAATCTATAAATTCAAAATTAATTTTTTCACATCCATGACACTAATAAAAGTGACTATGTTTATAATTTTCAGCCCCTTTCTCCTTGGAAATTTTTAAGGAGTTAAGCAATTTTCCTAACCTATTAGTCTTAACAATGACACATCTAGTAAGTGTCATTAAATGTCTACATACAAATATAATAATGACATTTTATAAAAGCGTCAAGATATAAAGCATCGTTAATTTTAAGTTTTGTTGTAGTAACAATGACACTTCTAGTAAGTGTCATAAAAACTTAATACATTTTCAAAATAATGACACTTTTAGAAAAGTATCATTAAATGTCTAATTACAAATAGTATAATGACATTTTCTGAAAGCGTCAAGATATAAAGCGTCATTAATTTGCTGTTTTGTTGTAGTGATACTCTATATGACACTTGGGACCATTTTAAGTAGTTGCTGAAGATGTTCCCTCAATATGAGTTTGAGTTGTGGTTTCAAGACCAAAATTTCTACAATAGGCTAAACTATATGACTAGATATATGATTGATATATATGTAGATACTTCAATTATGAAGAAATCATTAGAGAATACATATTACTTTTTTGAGAAGCTAGAAAATAATAATTATCAAACTAAAATAGATCATTACTTTGGGAGAAGCTAGAAATCATTACTTTGAAGTATTAGAATTAGATCTGTTCACTACCATTGAAGTAAAAATGGAGGCTCTCACAAGGAAGTTTTACACCCAAGATAAAGAGAAAAGAAGTTCAGGAGAAATCTTCATTTTTCATCCATATGAACAAGTCAAATTGAATTTTGTTTTTAAAATAATGGAAGCTAACATAATGCAAAGCATAGGGTATGTATTTCGAAATAACATAATGTCTCAATACATTTCCATCTAAATGTAAAAAATTAAAAGAATATTTCATATGGAGGCTATGAGAATTGGCTATAAAATATTAGACAAACTCTAAGAAATTTTGGAAATAATACGATGAGCTATAATAATCAAAAAAGATCAAGCTTAAATTATCAATCATCATGAAGAGAAGAGAAGCTAGCTTTGGAAGAAAGATTTAATTCTATTAATAGTTTTGATAAATAGAGATGATAACCAAACATTGAAGCAAGATTGGATCACAAAAGTTCGACAAAGAATAAAATAAAGAATCAAATTGTGCAATTCACATTATCGATCAAGACAAAAGTAGTTAATGAACTACTAAGTGATACTAAAAAAATTTAAAAAAATGGCTCCTCTATATTTCTTAAAAGTGAGAAAGAGATGCAAGGGCAATAAATTGAACAAGAGTATTCTAGAACTTCTTGAGTTAATAGCATCATAACTTTCCCAAAACTCATGTCTTTCACTAAAATTTTCCAAGAAGTCATGTCTCCCACTAAAGATGCTTCCAAAGATGAAGACTATGCTGCCACAATACCTAATAAAGCCACAATTCCAGATGAAGTATAAGCTCAAAATCTCTTAGTAGATGCAAATAAAGAAAGCAAAGAAATAGAGGAGCAAATGTATGTTACTTGAGGATATGGAGATAATGAAATGAATTAAAATAAAGCTAAAAATAAGTTTCTAATGAATCTTCCATTTCCAAAATATTTTAGAAAGAGAAAATTAGATGAACACTTCGAGAAATTTCTCAATACTATTTGCAAAACTTCTAGCCTAAATGCCGAACTATGTAAAGTTTATGAAAGATATCACGAGTAGTAAGAAGAAGCTAGAGATATATAAGATTTGAATATGACCAAGAAGTATAGTATAATTATTCAAAGAACACTCACAAAAAATATAAAACCCCAAAATCTTTACTAGATCATGCAACTTTGTGAAGTACATATTTTGGAAAGTATTATGTGCCTTAAGATCAAGTATAACTTGATGCTCTTATCAATTACGTGAGATTGAATCATAGAAAAATTACTCGAACATCTCTCTCACTTCAAATGGTTGATCAAACTATCAAGCACCTAGATGAGATTATTGAAGATCTTTTGGTTAAAGTCTTTATTTTTCTAGTATATTTTATTATATTAGATATGGAGAAAGATAATTATGTATCTTTTATTTTGGGATGACTATTTTTTGGCCATTGAACTAGCCTTTATCGATATCAATAAAGCAAAATTCACTCTTCATGTTGATGAAAAAGAAGTGAAGTTTAATCTTTACAAAAATTTATGGGGTCCAAATGATGATGAGATTGGGTATCAAAGAGAAAAAAATCTTTTTTATACTTTATGGTATCAAATACATCATGTCATGGTAGGCACAACTAGATATGGTAGTCGTATTGTTCTTGGCTTGACATGACTGATAGTCTGCCATGTCAACATGGCAGGGTTTATTTAAAAAGCTTACCACGTGGATGTGGAAAATAAATATAAAATAAAAAATTAAAAAAAAATTGGTGATTTTTTAAAATTGGGTTAAGGCATGAGCGGATCATAGAAATCTGGTTACTTGGTTTTATGTGACTCTTGACTCATTCTCAATCCTAGGTCATGGTTACCATGCTATTGGACTTTGCAAATGGGCCAAGCACATGGGTAATGTCTAGCCTAGCATGAGGTATGGTATCCTCTAACCTAGTATAGCACAAGTTGTGCCGTAGATTAGTATGACCAAGTTTTAGGCACATTTTTGGACCATACCGTGCTGGGCTATGCATGACTTAGTCAAGTCGTGCCTAGTGTTGTGCTTGGGCTGCCCGACCCACTTGACAACTCTATTCATACTATAATGCAATAAAAGGTGGACTTTTGGTAAAATAATTTTAAAGAATACTATGAAGAAGAAGGAGATAGGATGGAAGAATAACTTTGGAACTGTGAAAGTGATAAGATGATAAAAATGATGAGGAATGATTATTTTGGAGTTGTGAATGAAGAAAATAAAAGAGATGACTACTATGAGGTTGAAACATTTTTCAAAGTTGCAATTTCAAAAGAATCTTATAATGTCAACTTCAAAAAGTTGATAGAACAAGTAAGGAAGATAAGGTTGAGACAAAAATTATGAAGGATATAATAAAAGACAAAGCCATGGATGTGCAGAGTACCACAACTATATAAGTATAGTAACAAATTGGTCAATAAAAACTCAAAGACAAAGCTATGAATGTGCATAGTGTCACAACATTGGTATTGCATAATGAAATAATCCATCAGAATCTCAAAGAAAAAACTATGGTTATACACAATGCTAAGACTTTGGTATTACATAACTATGCTGGCTAAATGTAGCTCAAGGAGAGAGTCGTGACCTTTCATAGTGCCATGTCTTTGGAATTATAGAACAAAGACGATAAACAAAAACTTAGGATCATGACTGTGTTATAGAAATATCATGATACATTCCAAATTCATATCCACTTTCTAGAGTCATGACCCAGTGCTCAAGAGATGAAGGACAAAGTTGATGCTTTCGATTAAAAGGAACAAATTTATGCTTGAAGTACTGTAGGAATGAAAGGTTATTAAAGTGGAAATAAAGAGAGATAAAGAGAAATCTCTAATCTTTTTCTTCATCTACACACCAAAAAAAATCCAATGCACATCAATCAAACCCTAGTGGTGATTTTTTTCATTCTTTAGTGGTTCTATACATAATCAAGGAATACAAAACATAAGTTAAATCCTAGGTTGGGATACATGACACTCAAATCCATCTCCCCCCTCTAAGGTAAATTCAAGAATTTATATCAAAATAACTCATGGTCTTGGATTTTTATTATTATTTTTGTGTGATGTATAATGATTTTTATATAAATGAATATGTTTTGAATTATATTGTTTTATGAAAATTGATAGATGAGTGATTAAGTAGAACTTGAAATAAGAATTTGACTATTTGTGGGTTAGTGTTAGTTGTCTTGGTGGATGATAATAGGTAAACTATGAGGCTCATTCATGCATATAGAAAAAAAAAGTCACAGCTCTTATGACCATGAAGTGCAAGATAAGCCAATATGTTAAAACTTGAATTTTAGGTAAGTTAAACATTTGGAGTATGAAACTAATGAAGTCGAAAGTAAGAATGATTTTACATGGTAATCCATTATATATGTCTTAGAAGAACTAGTTCTCAATTGATGTATAATTTATACGAGGCACTCTTCTAAAAGGATCACCTTTAGTGTAAAAGTCATATTTCTACCAAGAAGGATGATGATAGGTAATTCAAGGGATCTACACAAGTGTATTGTGACTCACAAGATGGTATCAATCCTTTAAGTTGTTTTAACTCATATGGTTCCCATTAGTAAAACTTGAGAAAAGCATATTACTGTATATGTAATTTGTTTTGATAATCTATTTGTATAATCAAATATTTATGCTTTAATATTTTCATGTAAGTGTAGGAAAGAAAATATTAAGAGACCGGAGATACAACAATAGCATAATAATAGAGGTCATGCTATCCAGTCAGTGGGCCAAAATTTTTGGAGCAAAGCCTGACCCATCCAATGATCCAACCCACTTCAGTTAATTGAACCGAGAAAGTTTTAATATAAATGTTTTGTATTTTATTTTTTCGGGTTACTATTTTTCGTGATCTGGAACTGTTCATCTTCTCTCTCTCTCTCTCCATGATTTATCGTGACTATTTTTGTGCTGCACATATTGTAAGAATTCTGGACATTTTAGTTTAATCTGTAATGCATAAGTATTTTCTGGTAAATGTAGCTAGTCGTACTGAGCAACTAGTGAACCACATTATTTCTAGTTTCTTTTTTTTTTTGTGTTTTTGATTCTGCCGTGGTTGGATTGTGGATTGGATATATATAAATATATATATATATATATATATATATATATCATTTGTTGTTTTGTTGTTCTTTCTTCTTTCGTATCTTAAAATCACAACTATGGAAGCACAATTTCCAAACACATATACTAATTATATGAGCATGATACTTGTGAACCTAAAAATATAAATACTTACAAACCACGTAAATTATTGCTCTTTATAATATATGGGACTGAAGAATAAGAGTATACATAAGAAAAAATAATATAGAGTAGTTGATGAATTTCCTAAAAGATATGAGTTTGTAATTAAATTTTGAGTAGAAATGATTTATTATCCCATTAGTAAAGTACAGAGGGAACAACTATGAGGAGACAATCATTACGATGAATTAAATGATGATAACTACCTTATAAGACATTAGGTTAAATAGTCATTACATAATAACCCAACTTTCATTCTATATCCAAACCTAATTTAATCTAAACTATTTAAACATATTGTACATAAATTATATTTGCAAATCTAAAATATCTATTTCACTAGAATTGAGTAGTTTCACTATTAATTAACTAAATATTTGATACAATCTATATGAGATCAATATCTAGATAAAATTTTTCTTTATTATTTGTTTGACCTATATAATTACTGATCTTAATTAATAAGATATTCTCGCTAATGAGTTTTTGGGATACAATCTAACCAAAAAAATTAAGTAGATTAACAATGTTATAGTAGAAAGTCAAATAAAATGCTCGACTTTAAAAGAAGTCTTAGTAGCGAATTTCCTCTATCACTTGACTATTACCATTTGACTCTACTCAGGCTAGTTTCTTTTTGTTCTTAGGATTGAAATCAAGTTTCATCTTCCATGGTAGCTCATATCTTTGATTGTTAATTGTTCCACACATTTTATTGGGGTAAAAAGAATAAAAATTAGAAGTATCATGAAAAATTAGGGCTATGAGCTTTAAAAGAAATAAAGTTTTAGTCAGGGCCCTAATTATATTGCAACTTTTTGTGTAGTCATGACTTATCATTTAAAAAGAAAGTCATGGATGGCTTTGAGTACCATGATTTCATTTCTCTTACAAGAAAGCTACAATAGAGTTAAAGTTCCAGTACTTTTATTGTGCTTACAAGAAATTCATGGTTGAGTTTAAGTAATACAATTTTATTTGGTTAGAGGGCCACAACTTCATTTAAGTATTTATTGTGTATAAATAATGATGATGTATGTATACATTCACAATATATATATTTATGTATATAATTGTTCATTATGTCACACATTCAAAAAGTAAAACCTTGTGTTGTCTCATAAGTATTCCTATGTTTAATTTTCACAATATATATATTTTTCTTGTAGAATTTTCTGATTGTTATTTTCAGATATCGATATTATTTTTTTATTATAATTTTTTTTGTTCTTTTGCCTTGTACTATCTATATTGATCAATGATGTTGAGTAAATGATATACAAACTTCCTTTCTTTCTTTAGGTTGCCATATCAAAAAAATGTCATGGCTCATTCTATATTTTCTATGACTTTGTTCCTCATAGGTCTAGTGTTGATAGTCATGATTTTTTTAGGTGTCAAGAATATTTGATGCACTCCAACCTCAACCTTTTCATTATTTTATTCATCCTCCTTTATAACCTTATTTTACTTCATGTCTTTCTCATATATTATTACAATTTCGGGAGGAATAACTTCAAAAATCATGCCTATATCTTCAAGTTTTGTTTCCATCTATCTTATTTGATCTTCTTCTACATCATTACTCATCTTCATATCTATTAGTAATGCCAAATTGCTATTCAAATAATAGTTTGTCTGTCTAGTATTTTTTTTTCATATTAAGGTGGTTGTTCGAGAGTCCCATATAATAGACTTTAATGACATTGAATGTACGAGTGATAGTATGGCTAGAAATCATTGCTCAGTCAAAATACCACCTAGTTCTTTGAAATGAATTTAGTTTTTTTGGTATCTAAATTTCTAGGTTTAGAGGTTTTAATTAGTCTCTATATTTTTTGCTCATATTAGTGGTGGTGGCTACAAAATAGATAAAAATAAAAGTACAAAACAAAATATAAATGAAATATATAAACAAAAAGAAATAACTACATCCACACAACTAGAAACATGACAAGGACAATAATGACAACTCAAATTGACAAAAAAACCCTCAATAATGGCATTAAAATCTTGATATGACTTTGTGAGGGTGCAAAAATTATCATAGTTGATATGATCACAAGGATATGAGTCATACAAGTAATAAAGTGGATATAAGTTTACATATCAATCTCATAAAGATTGTGTAGATAGTTTGATCAGCCAATTTTGCACTAATAGATACTTAAGTTAAATACATGTACTTAGTCTTCATAAAGATACACAAACTCTAAGGTTGACTAATGTACTTGTGCATGAAGATATTTCTCTAGAGTTTAGTCAATATTATGTCTAGTTGTTGGACATATGGTAGATTGGTATGAAAATATCAATGTACCATATTAGCACATTATGTGGATATCACCCTTGGATTATCACTACCAAAGGTGATCTCCTCATAGTTGTCCTCTCGTATTTCAATACTAAAGCAACATGTCATTCCTCATAAGGGTTATTCTCACATCTATAACTTTTAGGAAATATGTCAACAACCTTTGATAATGGCTTTAATATGCACTTCTATTCTTCAATCTCTAATTTTCTTGAAAACGCAAAATAATATGATACTAAATGTGTTTATACTTTCTACTTTATAAGTACCATGCTCATGGTAATTAATATATATCTTGTCATAAATTTCATATATGGAAGTTTTATAAGAGGGAAAGACTTACATAACTATCAACACCATACTAGTCTTTCCCACTTTGGTGTCTCCAATGACATACCTATCACTATGCATCATGGCTAACACAAGACTCCCGCGTTATGATAAAACACCTAGGTCATATATTCTTTTTAACCCACACATAACTCGAAAGTTAGTTCTTCTAAAACGTATATAATGGATTGATCTTAACTATGTTCGTGATTTTAAATTCATAAATACTATTTTTTTCAATGATTAAACATACCTAAACTTTGAGTCTTCGCATATTCTTTTATCTCATGCATTAATATTTTAAGGGTTATTACTTCCTTCTTACCATACCATATGAATGTGTCTCATGACTTATTGATTACTATCTACCATGACTAATATGCATAACCCTGCATATTCATGAAATCCTAAGTTTTAGGTATAATTTACATTTAAATCCATCAACATCAAAATACAAACATAAATACAAATATAAACTCATAATTTTATTAATTCATCATAACATAGTGTATTTATCAACCCTAAATCTCAATTCAGGTGGACATTAGAAAGGAAATCATGTGAGATATTTTGAAAGATATCTTGTGGATTCGAGGGTACCCAAAATATGCCCAAGTAAAAATATAAGTAAAAAATTTTAATTCTAATCAAAGATTGTTTGCTTTCACCTCAGAGTTACCATAAATAAAGGTTAGAATTGTGTTGCCTAAGGTTCTTGGTATTCTTGGTTTGTATTTTCTATCATTCTCTATCTTTTTTTTTCAATTATTCTTAATGTCTCTTTTATATTTTGTGGATCCATGTAATATTCTAAGTTGAAAGTCATTGCATAGACTTAATATCACAACTTTACATGTCTTCGGATCTTCTATGGAGTACTAAAATAATGGTACCAGGAATAGCTATGATGGATACCTTTAATCCATATAACACAAAGCGATGGTACTTAAATTAGTCATGGTTTTGGTCTTGGCTCTTAGAGAAAGTGTCATGGCATTGTGATTATTGCAAGTGAGATAATTAATCTCTATAATACAAAGTTATGGTATTGGAATTGGTCAAAACTTTGGTTTTTGCTTTCTAAGCAATTTTTCATGGCATTGGGATTATTTTGATTAGGATTGTGATAGTTACTC
Organism: Sapria himalayana; assembly: GCA_029783825.1. Classification (NCBI taxonomy): domain Eukaryota; kingdom Viridiplantae; phylum Streptophyta; class Magnoliopsida; order Malpighiales; family Rafflesiaceae; genus Sapria; species Sapria himalayana. Next base: position 1,297,319 of record JAREIK010003458.1, read on the forward strand.
TCCATTATACAAAGTCACAGAGCTAAAATTGGTCATGACTTTGATCTTTACTCTATGGATATGAAAGTCACGGTACTAAGAAAGTCATGCTTAGAGTAAGTGTTCTCACAAATAAAACGTCATGGTGGAAAATAATCTTAATTAAAAACACTTGGTGTTTTGCATATATTGGAATAATTTGTGACTCTGGACACTATCATGCCTATTTGTCCTAGTAGGGTACTTAGCTACCATTATAAAAAATAATATTATTTTCATTAAATAATTTAGAGGTATTATGGTTGCGAATCAAATAAAATATTGCAAACATGATGATTGTGTTATATAGTTAAACTATTGTATCAACCTGATGAAAGAGTTGTAGCATGCAAAGAAAAGCCATGACCATTCTTTTTAGAATTATGGCTATAAAAAGTTGCCAAAACTATCAAGAAATATTATGAAAAGTGTCCCAAAATAATAATAATAATAATAATAATAATAATAATAATAAAAGAATTATTATGACTCTTCATTATTTCGTTCTCTTCCAAGCCTTTTCTCTACCAAGTTTACCAATCACACCCAAAATCACTATGATTTCACTAGTATTTATAATTTTTTTCCTAACAAGAATTTTTAAAAAATCTCTCTAATAAACACTAGAATAAGTGCATACACAATAATATAAACTCATCAAATAACCCAAAATAGTAAATACATGGAGTGCCAATCAAAACACGCTAAAATACTTGTACATTATATATACTCAAAAAGAGACATTAAATACAAACCTAGTCAAGGCTGTCTAGTTTCTCATAATACAACTAAAGTTGTTGCACTCACCGCTAGTTGTGACTTTCCATTTAAAACATAGTAATGATGCAAAAAGGTGCAACAACCTTTTAATTAGCCATGATTTTAATTTATTCTAACATAAAGTACTAACCCTAATTTTTTGTGAAAACATTTTTTTCTACTTCTCAACTCCCATGAAATTTACTAAAACTCTATTTTTTTTTTAATTTGAGTTACCATGGAGAAAAAAATTTTAATTTCGAAACTAAGAGTAAGAAGAGAGGGAACTGAGATGAGTTGTAAAGCTAATGACTAGTAACCGAAGTGATCCACCATTGAGACTTCATCAAAAATTGTAATGTCAAAGCTTATTTTTTTACATAAGGGGGAGGAGATCGATGACTTTTGTTTTGGCCAAGAAAATAATAATAAGAGAATAGGGGTATAGCGAGTTCATTCTACCTTTATATCCAATTATAAAGAGGAAAAATTGGGAATGACTTTGAACGCACGTGGAACAGGGGACATACAATGGTAAGAATGTTTGACTCCAACCTAGAAGACATGTGAGACCATATATGCTAGATACAAGAAGATTGAGTGCACTTAGATAAAGAGCTTACCAATGACATATTTAGATTGCAATGCACCATGGATGGTATTATTATCAAATCTCTAAAGATGTAATCAAACTACAAGAAAATCACCAAGATATTGATGAATGAAAGAGGAACTTGGAGAGTTTCACCGAAAAGTACGTATAGACACTTAGTGAAAAAAGAATTCATGGAATAGGGCAGAGTTTGTTATACTTTATATACTCTATTTTATAGCTAATTCCCCATCTCTCCACCATCAAAGAATATAGGGTGATCTTGCTTGTTTTCCTCTTGAAAGAATACAAGATCCTTGTGTGAAAGATTTTGCAGAATTTCATTCTCAATTTTTAAAAAGGTGAATTCTTGTAAAAATTTATTTCATCCTTTTTTTTTCACAATATTATATCGAGCCTAGGCAGCCACAAAGAATGAATATAAAGATGAATGATGGCCACAATTATCCCTCATGACATTGAAAGGTGTGAAGATATGGCTTGAAAGAAATAATAAGAAAAAAGGTAGTTCTTGTAAGAGAAAAATCAGCCAATATTGTGTAGGACATGTCACCCTTCACCAAAGTCAACTTAAAAGTGATGAAAAAAAGTGGAGAAATATTTGATGAATAATTATTACCCTGATTTGATTTTTCTTTGACTAGAAAAAGGTTATTTGGGAGTTATCAATATTTTTAAAAATATGAAATTATAGGCTAATAATATGGAGATGTGCTTGAAGGAAAAGATAAAGTCTATGTATAGTTCTTTAGCAGTAGAATTAGCAAGAAGAGACACCAAGTAGGAAGGGTATGTCTATGTGCATGAGAAAAAAAAGAGGAAGATGAAGATAATTCACAAAAATGATATGTATTAATGGTAATGCACCTCAATAGGAAGTAGCTTGTTTTATCTGCCCAAAAAACTTTTAAAATCATGTTAAGAAGATTTTGGAAGAGACAATGAAATGGATAGAGATCAAATAGATGGAATATAGTGAATTATTTTGGAAGCTCCATGAGTCCATCATAAGTGAGTAAAAAAAAATGATTAAGGGCCAAGATCAAAAAATTAAAGATAACATGCATTATAGAAAGATATAGTAGATTAGAAATTTGGGAAAGTTCAGTAAGAACTAGAAGAATTTGTAAATTGCACTAGGTTCTTTTGACGATTCACTAAACTTTATTAGAAGTCGATAAGATGTGTTGTGCAAATTGAGTGTGAAGATTATGGAATGGGTATCAAACAATAAGTTAGATTCAAAGAGGCCTTCAACATTAATACCTCCATTTGATCCCAACAAAACAATGTTCACACCCTAGGATTTTAATCCTCGTTGATAATCATACAAAACATATTCTTCTTCTCGTTGATACTTTGTACTTTTTTATTTCTTTGTAATATTGGATATTATTCTATTTTCTGAATTGTTGATGATAATTTTCAGAGAGAGAGAGAAAAAGAGATTAATTGCTTATGAATTATTGATACTTTTAGTTTATGTATTTGTTTGATGATCCACATACTGACTTTTTTGGATCATTTGGCATGCAATTATTGATGTGTTTTTATCTATCTAAGCTTAAAATTAAAACAATTCACTAAATGGCTATTTTGAAAAAAAAAATAATGAAAGTTAGTTAAATTAGACATGTTTTGGATAAAATTGGTAAACTTGGTGCACCAATGACATGAAAGGAAGAATAAAAAAGGAGAATCATTAAATTTTTCATGTCATGAATTATTTACACTTTTCACAAGCCTACGGAGTAATCACATCATTCTTTCTTGCTCGTAACTCTAAAAAATTATTCTTAGAAATATTTATATGCTACGACTCTACTACTAAGTTATCACAATTTTTTTTATTTTGTAATAATATCTTCATGGCCATGACATTCCTTGGAGTAGTGACTATAATTTCTAAAACAAAATAATGGTCATGATCCTATTTTTATATCATGACATCCAAGAATTCCACTGGTACAAAAAGCCATGATAACCAAAATAATAATTAATAATAGTCAGAGCAATATTTTATACAATATCTTTGTATTCCAAAAAGTATTTACTCTAACTAATACATTTCCAAAGAGTATTTACTCTCACAACTTTGTGCTCTAGAGGAAAAACAACAAATTTATGGTCATTTATAGTGTCACAACTTTATGTTCTAAAGACAAATGCACACATGATGACCATTACCATTGATGTGACTTTGTATTCTATAAATAAATTATTTGAGTTGTGACATTCTAGTCACCATTAATTTTTGCTCTAGATAATCATTCCTAGACATCATGAATTTTATGCTCAATTGAAGATTCAATAAGAGAATAAAATCATGACCTCAAGCAAGTGTTGTGACTTCTAGCTAAAAGAATTGCATGAAACCTTAAAGTTAAAAATAACACTTAGAAGATTTCAAATATAGAGCACTACAAGAAAATATCAGTTTATCTATGGAAATTTAGCTAGGAAAAAATCCCTAGCTAATTAGCGAGAGATTGACTAAGAAATAGCAAAAGATTTTTGGTTTTATATTAATTACAAATTTGTGATGAATTTGTGAAGGATTAGTGATGGAAATTTTCGATTGAAAAAAGTCACTAGCCAATGTTGTCGTAGATTTCCACGCAAAGAATCATGACAATTTTAGCGATGACTTTTGCGATGGATTTTCTCTTGCTAAAAAGATCGAAACAAAATCTGTCGCTAAATAATTATCTGATTTTTTTTCAATTTATATTTAATTGCAAGCGATTATTTTTTAAATGATAATTTTCACAAAATAATTGCATTTAGCTTGGAATTTTTTCCTAGCTATTTGGGTTGGGGATAATTTATATCGCTAATCTTTAATAATTTAATTATATATATATATATATATATATATATATATATATATATATATATATATAGATATTATTTGTTTTGATATTTTATGTAATTTTGTATATTAAAGGTATGTCATGGTCTATGGATGAACGATCCTTGAAAGACACAATTTTCTCATATAATTATAAAAATAGGATATTATAAATAAATAATTTCAAAAATATATAAATATGAAAAAATTTTATATTAATAAAGACTAGAATAACTATTTTTTGATTATAAATTTTTAAAAAAGTATACAAAAATTTTTTAAAAAATTTTAATTATGAAATTTAATTATTTGTATCAAAAAAATTAAATAATTAATTCTATAATTATGATAATTTTTTAAGATATTTTAAAAAAATAAATGAACATACATTAAAATTTTTACTAATAAAAAGCTAAAATAATTCATTGTATTATTATATTAAAAATATTTACAAATATATTAGAATTGTCGAATAAACTAGTAAATATTAATATTATTTTAAATTAAAAAAATAGTTTTATTATTATATGAAACTTTAAAAAATAATTACTAATAAATTTGAAAATCTTGAATTATAAAAAAAAATTTAAATTTTTTATAAAATTTAAAAGTAAATAAATTGATATTTAAAGAAAAATACATAGATGTTTGCCCCTACTGAAATTTATAAGAATTAAATAATTGAGTAATATCTTTATTAATAGCTTTTAATATTTCATCTTTATTAAAATAATAAATTTAACTTTTTTAAAAAATTTTCTCACTTTAAGTAATTTTTAGAATTTTATAAATTATAAATTATATCAATTAATATGAAATTTTACCTTTAAAATTATTTCATATTTTCTTAATAAAATTAATATGAATTCTTAAAATTTTATAACCATAATATATATATATATATATTTATATTTATATTTATATTTATATATTTATATATTTATATATTTATATATTTTTTAGCACAAATAGTATTTATAACTCTTAGGAGAGTGGCTTAAAGACCAATCATCTTTTAATGTGTGTCTTGCTATATAAAGTTGATAGATTTTATAACTATTTGATTTTTTTTTCTAGTTGGAAGGTCAAACATCTATTTTTTGAAGTTGTTTATATATTTATTGTTTAATTAATTTGATAATTAAAATGTGTAAGATGTTTTTTTTAATGTGTGCCTTGCTACACGCACATGAACTGTTGAAAATAATTTGATAATAAAAAAATAGAAGAGTCTTTATGTATTATATATATTTATTATTTATTTAATGTTTTGATAATTAAAAATTAAAACATTTAAAAAATTTTAAGACTTAAAAAATAGTATCTTGTTGTTCAAAGACAACTCTAACTAGCGTCATCCGCCTATCTCTCTCGACACAGATACACCATAACCTAATAGTAGATTAAGAGTGATTTCCTTCGGCCATGAGTTTCTTATTGTTTTGAGGTATACTTTCTACCCTAACTGTTCATCGCTTATCTTACTGCAAGAGTGTGTGTTTTGAATCTGGTGTTTGTTTTTTCCAAATTCATCTTTTGCCTAGCTTATGTATATTCTCAATAAGACCTGGCTTACTAGTTCTCAACACGGATATATTCATCTTTTTTCCATTTATTTTGCCACTCAGACAGGCTAGTGGGTTTGGATGTTAATCACAAAATGAGAGTTGGTGTTTGTGGTGAGCAGTATAACACATATATATATATAAGTGTATTTTACTATATTTATCACTATAAAAATAGTATACATAACTATATATAAATATAACAACATATATTTAATATACATACACACACACACACACACACATATAACTATATATAAATGTATTTACCAATATGTATATCAACTTATAACTATATATAAATGTATTTATCTACATCAATGCCTACACATAACTATATTTATTAATATATATAATTACATGAAAAACTATATATAACTACATCTACAACATGTATAACTACATTTATAACTATATGTATAACTGTGTGTGCAATCACACATGTAACTATAATTATAATTAAAACTTATAACAACATATATATATATATATATATATATATAACTATATGTTTAACTATATATGTATAACTATTTATAAATATTTGTATAACTATATAAAACTTTTTATAACTATATGTAACTATATTTGTAGCTATGTAAACTATTTTTATAACGATATTTATAACTATATATAACTATTTTTTTAGCTATATAATAATTTATAACTATATGTATAATTCTATATAACTATATTTCTAACAAAATATACTATATGTATAATAATATATAACTATATATAATTGTATTTTACTATATGTATAATAATATATAACTATATATAATTGTATTTTACTATATGTATAACTATAAAAATGTTATATATAACTATATAACTAGATCTTTAACTACATACATATTTATAACTAAATGTATAATTAAATATAATTATATATAACTCTATTTATACTAAATATACTATAGGTATAAGAACATATAACTATAAATAGTCTTTTACTATATGTATAACTATAAAAATAGTAACATAACTATGTATAAATATATAATTAACGACATATATTTAATATACATTTTTATATATTAGTATATAAAAATGTATTTAACTATATTTATACACCTATAGACAACTATATGTATAAATATATAAAATTATATGAAAAAATAAATATACCTACATGTATAAATATAAGTTTAACTATATGTGTAAAATATATAACCACATATAACTATATTTATAATTACATGTATAACAACATACAATATTATGTTTAACTATATGTATAACTACACGCACATGAACTTGTTAAAAATATTTTGATAATAAAAAAAAATTGAGTCTTTATGTATTTTATATATTTCTTGATTCTAGTTTTGTTCTTTGCTTGGCCGACTAACCTAACCAAGATTCTTTGCAAGACATCTACTATGCAAACATGGTGATGATTTTGGAAGTTGACGACTTCAAGTGTCAAATGTTCATGCAGGTTTTGGTTTTTGATTTTGATTTTGTTTTTGTTTTTTGATATGTTTTTGCTGTGAATTGAGAGTTTTTATGTTTGTGTTGATATTATTTGAATCTTAAAATTGATGTGGTTTGAGCATGCACCGAGAAGAGGAGAGCCAGATGTGACCATAATAAAGTTAGATTACTTCCTTTAGTGCGAGGCAACACAAATTAGTGCAGCCAAAATACCTATCAGCCAAAATACCTATCAGCCAAAATATAATCCACACACTAAATCATTTTTTATTTTTTTTAAAAAAATTTTTTAGCACTATATTTGTGACACCCCATTTCCCATGGGGTCCCATTCATTCCATCACACAATACAATGTGCAATAAAATAAAATTTTCTCAAATGTATAATACATTTTTTTATGTTATACATTTTATTTGCTCAGCGGAAGAATGAAAACACACAACATTTTATTTAAGCCACAACCAACTTTCCTTCACATGTGTGATCTCGTATGTGGATCTGTCATCTGTCCTGGACATGTACCTGAAAAGGGGGTCCCACAACAGAGTGAGCAAAGCTCAGTAGGGTAAACTCCTTCAAAGTTATTCCCTACCTAAGTGCATGTAAAACGTCATGAATATATATCAACACCCATTCAAGCAATATGTTTATATAATTACAATTATGGATGAAATATTTATATGCTCATATTCCTGAATCTCATCGACTCTTTCATACATGCAAAGCCAAGTGTGACATATTATATATCTGGATATATATATGCATTTATGTATATATATCTATAGAAATATTTATTTTTTTGGAATTATTCCAAAAAATATGGACCTCCTCTGAAAAACATATTGGACATTTATCCAAATAAAATATGACTTTCTTGGATTTACTCCGAGAAATAAACACCGTCGTAACTCTGCCTGGACGTTGTCCTAATTCGAGTTCGCTATCCATAATAACCATATACCAAATAAAATCTCACGCAACTCAGTCTGAACATTGTCCCAATTCAAGTTTGCTAAATGCTATCCATATACCTTTATATATATATATATATCATGCACCCACCCATGTATATGGAATGTTCCCATGCATATAAAATGCAATTATGTCATTTCCAATTTAACCCATGTTCCAGACACAATTATAATAATCCAAATCCAATTCATCCTGACTAATTTTTACTAAAAGAATTACCAAAACTTTTCACCAATTACTTATTTCCAATAAAATTTCTAACAATTCGAATTGAAATATAAAACATGATTATTTCTGACCATTAAATAGAAAGAAATTCTGATAAGAGAAAATTGCTACCTTTCGAAAAATTTCACAGAAACTTTATAAATTTGATATCAATGTGAAGATCATGTCGTGTAGAGTAACTTTAGTTCTTGTACTACTTCATTCCGATTCCAGAATAATCCGTTATGATTAAAATAAAATTTACGGATATATTTTTTTTCTGTACTGTCTCTCTCCCTTCGGCACCGAATTTTTTTTTTCCGCCTTTCTCCCATTTTCTGGATTACTGATGTTTTTCTTTTTTATTTATTTATTTATTTATTATCATTAATTTATAAGATTAATAATAATAATTTTTTTAAGGTTGACACCTGCACAGCAGAAGGACCGCCCGCGCAGGCACTTCCACGTGCGAATGATGTGGCACGTTCTTTCGGTTGAGCAAGATTTTTTTTAATATATGTATATTATTATTATTATTATAATTATATAATTTAATAAAAATATAACAAATTCTGATTTTCTCAGAATTTAACGAAATTTAACACCATAGCTATATTTTCCAAGATAAATTCAATAATGATATCCATTTTATCATTATGTCTCTAAAATTTTTAGGTTAGTTTCTATTATTGTAAAATTACCATTTTGCCCTTTTTCCAGAAATAATTATGTTAGTTATTTATTCAATTTTTTTTCAGAATTTATATATACCTTATTTTTTACACTACCATAACACACTAAATGCATTCACTGCCCACACTACCTCACAAAGCATGCCACACTACATGCATATAATTGCCCACTACCTTTCTACACAATCATCCACTATAAACACTATCACATGGCACATGCCACACTGCCACCTAATTTATGCAGCATAAATGTGATCGATGATGATGTTTGTAGATGCTTAATTTTATTTTGTTGATTTCTTTAACTTAATTGCACTACTTACAATATTGTTTTATTACTATTATGTAGATATCCCAGCACACATGCATGTGTTCATATATATGAACATACATGCACTTGCACATAGCACATATATGTGTTTGTACATGCATAGATAAATAAATTTATAATCACTAAGACACATGTGTATATATGTATGTGTTTTTGGGTGGACATATCATATATACATATGTGCATCTACAAATTCACAGATACACATGTACATACAAGCATACATATGTATATGATCACTAGAAATGTCTTAATAGTCATTCCACACACACACATATAGGTAGGCATATATACATACTTATGCATATATATGTTTATATATAAATAAAGACATAATAATACTTATGCATAGATATGTTTATATATAAATAAAGACATATACATATACATTTACATATGCATATATACATATTTATGTATATATGAAGTGAGATTTCCTTTCTAGATTGTTAGGCTTGAATTGTCGGCAACAAATTTAAAGCGAGAAAATTTAATCAAAAGTAGGTCGATCAACTATTTGCAGCACATGACAACTAGAAAATGTCTTCATAGTCATCTGCATGTTTCTCCCATTACAGAAAATCAGAAGGTTAGTTATGCTTTTTTTTTGCTGTTATTGATCCATCGGGTAATCTACAAATTCCTTTATTTTTTTGAGTGTTATTGAATGTTTTAGAGATAGAACATGTACTCTATAACAATATAGTCTACATGTGCACTATAATAGCATTGTGCACGTGTGCACTTCCCTTGGTCCTAGCTGTACTGTAACTATTTTTTGTTTTTTTTTTGGGAAAAAGAAGGTGCCCATTGTGCCCTTGGTATCACTAGTTGTTTCATTTCAATTGAGCGGTGGATAAATTAAAAATTGTTTGCCCATTGATCTGTACCAAATCATAACTCATACTGTGCACACTAGGCATGCACAATACTGTGAAAGGAGGAGAGGCTAAAAAGTTGATAGAATATTTGGTGTGTATTTGTGAGTCACACTGATCCACTCTTGGTGTCAATTAGGAGAGTCGTGGTATTTTATGAATATATAAATACAAAATAATATTTATATAATGTTGATATTGTATAAAGAAGAGACATATCAGATAGTGTCAATATTATTGCCTGCATCAATATTTGTTTTATAGATGAAATTATGCACAAGTGTAAAAGTTTATAGTAACAAAAGTGTATTTTATTTTGTAAGTCAATACAAAATAATTATGCCATATTTTTCCTATTACATACACTCAAGTGTAAAATTTCTAGAAGTTAGAACTTTACTATTCATCATAGTCAAGCTAGACCTACTAAAATCCAGTACTACAATCTTACTGATAGGAGGCTATCAAACTCTACCATAAAGGACATGAATTTTCACAAATTTGGCTCATTATAAAATATTTTATTTAAAACAAAAAAAAATATGTAAATTAAGAAAATGAAAAAAAATGATAAGAAATGACTTTTAGAATAAATCAATTCTCAAAATCTCCCATTTAGTCTCAAAGTCATGATGCTACATGTATGACTCTCATCTCTTTCACATATCTTTCAAAATCTTTAGCTGGAAGGCTCTTCATTAAAAAGATCCACCAAGTTTTTTATCGATGCTACTTCTATCACCACTATATCTCTTCTTTTCACAATATATCTTATTAATAATATTTATTATCGATGTGTTTCAATTTTTTGTGGGTTTTAGGTTCCTTCAAATTTGCAACTACTCCATTATTATCATAATAAAGTTTAATAGGTAATTGCACAAAGAGAATGGCCCTAGATCTATCAGAATGTTGCTAAACCATATTGCATCTTTGGTTGTCTCTAAAGCTACAACATACTTGGCCTCTAAAGTTTTCATATACCCGGCCTTCCATGGAGGAATCAACAATACAAAATTTCTTGAATCTTCTATAGCTTATGGCTCAACTTCCCAAGGTAAACACATAACTTAAGTTGGATTTTTTCAAAGTATCATCTACTTGGAAATTAAAGTTTATAATCCCAATAGGCACAAGAATGTTTACTCTATATACTATTATATAATCTCTAGTCCTATTTAGATACTTAATTACATGTTTTACTATTGACTAATATTCTTGTCATGGGTTAGATTGATATATGCTTACTATGCATATAGAAAAACATATATCAAGTCTAGTACATAGCATTGCATACATCAAGTTTTCTACTACAAATGAATAAAGTACTACTTTTACTTTCTCTATCTCGTTAGGTATTTTGGGAAACTATTTTTTTATAAAGTATTTCTATGTCTGAATGAAAGAAAATCTTTTTAAAAATCTTGCATACTAAAATGAGTCAATAGCTAATAGATATAAATAGCTTGAGAAAATCCAATTTTCTTTGTATGAAATCTCACAAAAGCTTAATCATAATAATGTGAAAATCTTCTTCTATTTATGTCATATCAAATTGACTGGATAACTAACTTTAATTAAAGATAATAAATCCACATCATTAACAATGAGTAATATATCATCAACATATAATACCATGAATATAACTTTATTATCACTTTTCTTTTTATATGAATATAATACTCATCTTGAAATTGATCAATATCATAAGACTTAATGGATTGATCAAAGTGAGTATTCCAAGATATAGATGCTTATTTTAGTCCATGAATAAACTTTTCAAATTACAAAAACTGTGTTGTTGACATTTTTATATGAAATCATCTGCCTGCATCATAGACATACATTCTTTGAGATGTCTATTCAAAAATATAGACTTTATGTCCATTTTTCAAATCTCATAGTCATGATGAGTTGTAATAGACAAGAGAATTTAGATTGACTTTAGCATGGATACCGATAAAAAGATCTCCTCATAATTGATTCCTTCTTTCTAAGTAAAATCATTTGCAACAAGCTTTTTATTATAAGTCTCAATATTACCATCTATCTTTATATTTAAGTGATTCAACATAGATTCTGGGACTAGTATATAGTTCATAATGGATTCTAACATAAGACTCTATCAAGGATGTATACTGAGTAGGTTGATGAATAACGCTCCCATTGTGATGACACACTCCTATTGATTCTATATTTTCAGCGACAAGCTGGATTGATATTAATCCTTATGAGCCATTATGATCATTACCTTTTGCCTATGCGACCACATATAAATGATAGGCTTACAAGATTAGAATCGATATTATCTCCTTTTAACATATTTAGAATAATTTTACCTCTTGGCTTGTAGTTTGTTATATAGTTTTGTTCTAGGAAGTAGGAATTGGTGCTAACAATGACCTTTTGATATTTTAAACTATAAAATAAATCATATTTAGTTCCTCAATGATATTACATAATGAAATAAACGTTTGTTTTTATTTCCAACTTATCTATCTTACCTTTTAGCACATGTTCTAGGAAAATCCACAAATGAATGTGTTTACAGCTCAGCTTATGTCCATTCCATAATTCAATTGGAGTAGCAAGTATAGACTTATATGAAATGAAGTTTAAAACATAAGCAATTATTTATAATACATATAATAATATAAGGAATCAATCACATCCAAATATCTCATTATTGACCTTACCATGTCTATAATAGTCTTTTTCTTTCTTTTTGGCACACCATTTTATTATGGAGTGCCAGATACAAACAACTGAGATATAATCCCTTGATCCAACAAATAGTCCCTAAACTCTCTAAATAAGTACTCACCACCATGATCAAATAATAGTATTTTGAAATATGTATCATGTCATTTCTCCATATTCATCATATACATTCTGAGTTTCTCAAAGGCATCGAACTTACAACATATCATATCATGCAATCTCTCACTATAATAGTCATTGCATTGGTAGGCCTTCCCATATGAAGATCAATTTTTCAACTACTTAGTTGTCTTGTTTCATGTGACTACTACAAAAAATTATAGACATGATTAGTAGTACTTGTATCTACATACTAGGTATCTATAGATATCACTGCTAAATATTTTTTAATCACTAGTAAATGAGATTTACTTTAATTATTCACTTTGCCAAGATAAATCAGACATTACATCTTCTAGCATCTTGACTGCTTGCAAAGAAAATATTTTCTTTTTGGATTTCTTACTCTCACTTGTGACATAGGAACTATTGGTGGAACTTGAGTATATTACTAAAAATTTTTTTTCTCTTGCCTTTCAGTTTAGAAGTTCTTTCGTCTACGAAAACTCTAAATAGTTTTCTTATAATACTTTTAGTCAGTACCAATTCCTTAAGCAATTATGCCAAAGTATAATAAGGTATGTTCATGTTGTAATTTTAGTTGAATTGTTTATATGAGCCTAGTATCAATTGACAAATAATATCAATCTAAGAATTTATATCAATCTCAGCTCAAATGATCTTTAGTTCATTCAAAAGACCAATCATCTTGAGAACATGATCCCTCACTAAGGTTCTTTCAGTCATTATAATATTCTTCAGATCTCCCATTGCTTTCTATCTAGTAGAATAAATTTAATTCTCAAATATTTCCTTGAGATTAGATATTATGTCATAGGCTATAGTCTTTGACTAATATTGATATTGAAGTATATTTGACATCGAAACTAAAATATAACATTTAGATATCATATTAGTCTTTACCCATTTCTCAAATGATTTGGCTTCTTCATTGATTGCCCCTTGATGTGGTTTATCTAGGCATAGATATTTGAGTACAAATTTATATTTCTCAATAGTCAAGATAATGTCAAGATTTTTTTTCTAGTCCATATAATTAGCTCTGTCAAGTTTATTCTCTTTGAGAATGATGATTAGTGGGTTGAAAGACTTTTTCCGAAAGATTTTATAATAAGCTTATTAGTTTGAATTCTATTACAAGAATTGGTTCCCTCTAATAATTATTGAATGAATTCATCATCAGTCTGACATACCATGAATATCATGTCTCGATGAGAGGATGTTTAATATTCATTATTTAGACATGTTAATTCCTATTAATTTTGTTATCTAGGTAGTGGGTTGTGCCAAACAACATTAAATTGATGACTTTTCTTTGGTCCTATAAATAATAGTAGTGGCTCAAATCAAGAAGATACTATTATTCATAGCTAAATATAAACAATCATATAATTCTAAAATGATTCTTTCTTAAATGAATCATTCAGATGTAGAAGTGGTCCATTTAAACAATTTGTAGAATTATCTAACTGTGATTTGTGTTTAAGTGTACCTACAAGCTAAGTTAGTTTGATATGGGGAATGTACAAATATCAACTCACTAACTGACTTGCATAACTTTCAAACCAATAATGGAGACCATAGGATTCAATCTATATGAATTCCCTCACCCACTTATATATTTTAAATGAGGGTTACAATTTTTAAAATATGTGGTATATGAAACTAATTTCAACCTTCCATGCATAACTATTTCATTTCGTATATATATTATTTTCATGTCACCAATATATATTACCAAACCATATATATATATATATCACAAAGCCACGTGTATATTATTTCCATGCCACATATACATAACACACACACACACGCACACACACACACACATATACATATATATATATATATATATATATATATTAATATATCATTTTCATGCCACAAATATGTGATAACTAAGCATCACGTATATATGAATGTTGAACACCCCGACTAATTTGATTTTAGGACACTTATAACCTAATAGGCTAAGACTTTTCAAGAGTTAGATTAGTGCCCAAAACTAGATATAATCTACCAAGTTTATCATAATGGTTTTTGGAAGTGCCCAAAATAAAATAACATTGAATCTATTTCAATTTCAGATGTTGGTCATATACTCCATCGATGTCTACTTTTGCAGCTATGAACTCCACCATTGTCTACTTATGTCACCATGAATTCTATTGTGCGCATTGTTTTTGGCTCAAGGTCGCCATAGAATCCACTATTATTGGCTACATCTATCACCATAGTTAACATTGCTGGTTAGAGTCACAACCTATGAAACTAGTCATGTGCCATGATAACCTTTACGGGTGATGTTGGCAATAGTCACCACCTCCAGCATTGTCGTTGTCTATGACAACCTCCACAAGAGATGTTGCTGGCAATATTAACCACCTCTGGCATACTGTTCGTTGTGACAACATTCACATGTGACGTTGCCAAAAATAGTCACCACCTCTAGCACTTACATTTACCATGACAACCTCTATGGGCATTGTCATCGATGATGGTCTTCTCATTCATTTTAGGAAAAAAGAATTACACCCCAAGTGAAAAATTAAACACAAAATTATAACCAATGAGTAAAAATCATCCAAACACATTATCACAATCCATAAACAAACCACCATGATGTTCATGTAATTCAACAGAGGTTAGAATGTTTCTATTTTAGATGGGCTTTTATATAATCATAAAAACTTAACACATCCATGCGTATTATTGTCAAAACTTCTCCCTCTAATATTGAAAAATTAGGAATCAAAAACTTAACGAGCCAATATTGCTCATGAAATGATTTATTTTATAATTTCAAGTAGAGTTTATGCATGTAATGATACCTTAAGGTCATAGATGATGGCAAGCTCTTCTCCCATAAGCCCTTGTTCCAGGATGTCTAAGAAAGATGATGAGAGTACAGTGGATAGTGTCATCCGAACTTCTGATTTAAAATAAAAAAAATAATTAAACTTGACCATTTCACAAAAGATTACATATTAATAATTAATCAATTCATTTATTTAATATTCAAAACAAATTTATTATCAAAGAGTTTAATTATATATATATACACACAAAATTAATTTAATACGAAACTATTAATTTGATTTTAATAATAAAATAAAATAATTCGATTTTAATCAAATTAATTATTGCAATTGCATACAAATATATTTTAAATAAATAAAATCTTTAAAATATTTCCTTTCACTCTAGATAAGGCTATGGGAGGGACTCTAGCCTAAATAAGATATTGGACTTTTAATGTAAATTATTTCATATAATAATGTATATTAATTTTAATTCATACTATCACATAATTATAATTATATTCTCTCACATATTTTAAATAATTTCGTGTATTTTATTATTTAACACTAAATAATTCTTCATATTAGATTATAGATATGATTGATTGAATCAAATTACTAATAATCTAATACAATCAATCTCTAATTATTTCGTTAATATTTTCTACTTAATTTATTTGAATTATCTAATCAAAATCTATCTATAGGGTTTAACAATATCAAAACTTATAAGCTTCTTCAAGGGGGCATCATCAATCCTTCTAGCATTAGATGGATTCAATTAGCAATCAATATTCACAATATACTTAAGTAATTTATCCAATTCATAGAGTTCTATAATCTATTCCTAGACCTTATTCTTTATAAATCAATTAATTATTAACAAGAGTGTATAAATATTAATTATTTCATTAATAAGAGCCATAGTATTTATAGTAACAAAAGTGTATTTTATTTTACAAATCATTACCAAATAATTATACCATGTTGGTACGTTCAATACACCCAAGTGTACTAATACTAGATGTTTTAACTTCATCACTCACCATAATCAAGATAAACCTTCAGATATCTAGTGTTACAATCTTACTGATAAGTTATTTAGTTTTATCTAGATTGTGAATAATAAATTTATATTCTACAAAAACTAATAATTTGATCTTTTGTATGCAAACAAACTTTATGCACCAAATCATTTATAGTGTAATAATAAAGGACATGTATTTTCACAAATTTATCTCTTTATAAAATTTTTTATTTAAAACAAGAAAAACATGTAAATTAAGAAAATGGAAAAACAATAAGAAATGACTTTCCACATCCCATAAAATGTTTTTTAGCAAAAAACATTTGCCTTCAATTTTATTGACAATTCATTTATATATATATATATATATATATCTATCTATCTCTCTCTCTCTCCCTCTCTCTCTCTATGCTTCCCTCGTGCCACAAAAAAATAAAAATTAATATGTTCATGTAAACTTGAAAAGAAAAGAGAGAGAAGGAGAGTGTAGGATACAGTTGGTAACCGTAAAGCCTTCTCGACCTTAATTTTTTGGGAGATACAGCACAAAACTCAAAAGAAAATTGAGTTTTTGCTAGAAGCCTCTGTCAAACTAGAAGCTCCCCCCACCTCTCTCTCCTTGGGAAGGAGCATTCCCCAATTGTTTTATCAATGAAGAAGCATTCCCCATTACTTTTAATTCTCATAAACAATCACTCCATCTACATAAAATAACATGCAAATAGGAGAGAAGGGAGAGAGGCATAGAGAGTAAGAGAAAGACAAAGGAGGGAAAGATTGAAGAAGAGAGGGAGGAGGGGGTGGGGTGAGAGAAGAGAGGGAGAAAGGAGGGGAGGAAGAGAGGGAGAAAGGAGGGGAGGAAGAGAGGGAGAAAGGAGGGGAGGAAGAGAGGGAGAAAGGAGGGGAGGAAGAGAGGGAGAAAGGAGGGGAGGAAGAGAGGGAGAAAGGAGGGGAGGAAGAGAGGGAGAAAGGAGGGGAGGAAGAGAGGAAGAAAGGAGGGGAGGAAGAGAGGGAGAAAGGAGGGGAGGAAGAGAGGGAGAAAGGAGGGGAGGAAGAGAGGGAGAAAGGAGGGGAGGAAGAGAGGGAGAAAGGAGGGGAGGAAGAGAGGGAGAAAGGAGGGGAGGAAGAGAGGGAGAAAGGATGGGAGGAAGAGAGGGGGAAAGGAGAGGAGGAAGAGAGGGGGAAAGGAGGGGAGGAAGAGAGGGAGAAAGGAGGGGAGGAAGAGAGGGAGAAAGGAGGGGAGGAAGAGAGGGAGGAAGAGAGGGGAGGAAGAGAGGGAGAAAGGAGGGGAGGAAGAGAGGGAGAAAGGAGGGGAGGAAGAGAGGGAGAAAGGGGGGGAAGAAGAGAGGGAGAAAGGGGAGAAGGAGGGGGTGGAGGAAGAGGGAGAGAATATTTATTATTCCATCATAATTATTTTGAGAGTAAGAAAAAATTTATTTTTAAAAAGTAAATATCACATTACATAAAAGGTATTTTGGATATTATTTGTGATATTATAACCACAACTATAATTTACAAAGTATATTCATCTCTATTATTTTATCCATCATTTCCTTAAATATATTTATGACATTTGATAATTTACATGTTATTTCTCATTAATGTTTAGAAAGAATTATTTATTAACATTTTCCATACTTATGGCATTTGATAATTACTTTGTAAATCTTATTAATGAACTAAGTGTGCCACCTTTCAAAAAGTCTCTTAACCATATTTATCAAAATGCATTAAATTTTTTTTACTAGAAGATTCTAAGAATGAGATTAGCAATGTTAAGAAAATATTAATTAATCATACCAAAAGAGTTTCAAATACCTTGTGTGGAAGATTTTATAAGAATTCCAAATATATGTTGTTATCATAATACATATTCAAACTAAGTGAATCACTCTTGATATCTAATACATTACCCCATGTGTTATTATATAATTGAAAAATTATTTAGAATAACACTAAAAAACAAAATATTACCAATAATTAAAATAATCTTACTCAATTGATATTAGATATATTAGCCAAGAGAAAAATAGAATATGTTGTAAATAGTAGTAAAATTGTAACTAGAATTACAAAAGAGACAAATAAGAAAGAATGAAAGTTTAGAGAGAATGAGAGCTCTATTTCTTTGTTCTCTATATAGGGCATATAGATTCCATTATATAGTCATTTTCATTACCTATTCATTCACATGAATGAACTTCTTCATTCATATGTTCAATAATTATTCATTATTATATTTTACAATAATCCCCCTTGAATGATCATCAATCTTTGAGAGAAGAATATAATATTCATAATTTATTAGGAATGTTTTATTAAAAATCTTCCCAGTAAAATCAAATGGAATAAAACCTAGGTAATGAAAAAAATTTTAGTGCACTTACATCTAATCATGTTCTTCCCCATGTCAACATCTTTAGGATGATGCATTCAAATCTTATATATTAACTTCTTGAATAATTAATATTGGCAATGACATTGTGAATGCTCTGCTAAATTATTACTTTAGCAAATTTGTTGCACATCATATTTTATTATTCTTCTGAAACTCATGTGTATTGAATAATTTTGGTAAAATATATTTGGTTCTATATCTCTTGATATAATCCCTTTGATTTGTGCAATATATGTTGCATTATCTTAGAATATGGTTACTGGTTATCTTTGTCTAAGGAGGGGATACATTATCTTGAAAATGGTGGATCATAGATCTTAACCATATGTATTCATGACTTACCTCATGACTTACCTCATGAATTACAAGAATCTCTAAATGATTTGATGATATGAGAACTATTTTCTGGTTGAAAGTATTCCGGGAGAAGACAATTTCATTGTAATTAAAAACATAAATGCTTTGTGATTTGGCTTTATTTAGATATAAAAGATATCTTACATTTGCATTTCCTATTGGTATTTGTTTCAACTTTCAAATCATTTGAATAAAATAGTCTCATATCAATAATTCTTCAAAAATATTATAATACATAGTTAATTTAATTCCAATATTTTCTAGTTGGAGTAGGACAATACCTGACTAATAAATTAATAGAAAGTAAATATCTAGATGCTTATAATTTGATTGCCAAAGGAGCAAGCTTGTCAATCACTCCATTCACATTGTCAACACGAGGGACTTGCTTGCTTTGGCCTCGAGGCACCAAGGCCAATTTATGGGCCAAGAGATAGTATGGGGGGAAGGGGGGGGTGGCGGCCACGGGAGAGGTGTTATAAAACCAAAACAAATGTGGAATAGTAGAATTACTTTCATTTCCGATTTCAAGGAAGATAAAGAAAGAGCCAGGGATGTTACTTTAAATTCGCCTGAAATTTACTAGAAAACAATCACTCACGTGGATATTTTCACAGTAACATGGGCATGGCTGGCCTCTGAAAAGGGGGTAAAATTTAAAAAAAAAATGTATATATAATAAGGAAAAATGACTAATGTTGTCTTGTATGTGATCCACGAAGAGTCACGCCATGTAAAAATTTTGTATATCCAAGTAAACTAAGCTTTCCATCAGAAGTTCGGATCCAGTCTTTCATCAACGAGCAAGCAGAAGAACCAACATTTAGTTCCTGTGATCACACAAGACAAAACAGGACATCCAACAGTTACCTCTACCGGGGCTGAGCAATCAATTATGGAACTGTACATACCCGTGCTAGCTCTTCCATGGAGATGATTATGTTGCCATTTTGTTCAAAATGGGCAAAGGCATGAGAGGCCATTTCCTCCCACCTCTCAAGAGCCTCCAACTGGTACACACTGATTGCTGCTGCACAAAACTCGTGGAAGAACATCTTTCTTTGAGCAAGCGATCCCATCTGACTTTGACAAACAGGAACATGGCCACACAAAAAAAAAAAGAGGCAACATCACAAAATGGTTTGAGGAACCCAAATGGCCCACCTTTTATGGTTGGCTGGCTGATTGGTACTTAGCAAAACTATATGTCATACCGAGTGAAGAATCTCAAGGACCCTTGATTCTTGCATGGCTTCAGTTGAATCACTTACCATGGCCTGCACAAGATCGAGTTCTTATTAAAGTGATTTTTCATTTAATGACACAGTGGCGTAAATAGAGAAGTAAACGCAAATTATCACCATTCTGAAATTATCAAATGAAACACTCCCATCGCTATTGGGTTGCAGCAACATGAACTGGCTTCTAAGATACACAAGCTCATTTTCCATCAAAGCTTTCGAGAGGGCCTGCATGTGAAGAATTAAAAAAAAAAGAAAAATAAGAATAAGAGTAGAACATGTAACATGAGTTCAGTTGTCTGGCCATGGCAAAGGCATGGACTTTCATTAATCCTTTTTTGAACGAAACAAATAGCATGGTAATCCGGTTGACAAAGATGATTTCTGTTACCCCAAGGTCATCATCTTTTAGGTAATTTGAATTTAAATTTTTCATGAGATAATGCTAATAAGATATCTCAAACCAAAAATTAAAAGATGGGATTGACTTTAATTATGTATAATACAAATATGATCAAACTCGAGGCCCAAAGGGCATGATAAAATCTTTGGCGATCAAAAAAATATATATAATTGAGTTAGAAACCAAATGAGTAGTATCATAATAATAAAAATCATCAATCAAGTTTTATTATAACTACTTGAGATCGGCCAATATATCAAAATTATTAAACCCAATAAATAACTTTTTCACTACTAATCTACAAGTAGTATTTCTAACTATAAGAAGATAGAAACTATTAAATCATGCTCATAAAGAAGTAAGAGACTGAGTAAACATGAAACCATATAATAATTTTAAACATGTAATGTAATTGAGATGATTGAACAACATAAAATATGTATGAAAGATCATAAACTTTCATAAAATTAGAATGAAAAATCTTGAAAATAAAAATATATATTATGAAATATATGATGAAACATCATTAAATCACAAAAAAATATGAATATTCTATTACATCATATGAATTGAAAGATATAAAAGACTTAATAAAGTTTTTGATTAATTATTCTAAGAAAAATAATACGTATGTATTTAATTGATACATGGTAAATTTGTGTTTTGATGCATCAAACTCAAAATATTGATTTTTAGTGCACTAACTTTTCATAATTAAAAAAAAAACATACAAGATTCTAAATTAATTAAATTTTGGTGCACTAAAAATAAAATTCATCAACTCAATTTTATCCTTGAAATTAAAAAAATATATACAGTAAAATCTCTTTAAATTAATACAATCCGTAGCATAAAAAATTATTAATTAACGGAAGTTATTAATTTATAGAACCTTCACCTAAAAAAATCAGAAAATATATCATATATATTGCATGATTAATCCATGCAAGCCTCAATAAATTCAACGTCAATTTCCAAAGTTAAAAGTTGTGCTTAAATTAATCAACTTAAATTTTAAAATACCAAAGATCGTGACCATGTTTTCAAGAAAGTTTTTCTATGTGTGAAATATCAAAAGTTCTTAGTTGAATTATAAAGGCTAATGCATACAACAGTTGAGTTATAGTTTGTCTTTTTTTTTATTTTTTTTTCTTCCAAGATGAAGCATTCATATTCTCTGAGTAATGATCAAAAACTTAAAATTTGTCATCATAAAGTAGCAAATCCATCCATCAAACAATCAGTTCTAACAAATTGGGCAATGCAAGAATTCAAGCTTTCAAAAGTCCCAACACAATGAATCATCAGCAACATCCTTGCTAAGCGTCAACAATATGAAAACATGGACTCAACTGAATTTATATCTAAGCGTTAAAGAGCTGTGAAGCATCATGAACTTGATAATATTTTAGCAAATTGAGTTTTACAATGTCAAGCACGTCGAGTAGCATTATCAGGTGATTTAATCAATGAAAAGGCTCGTCAATTTGCTAGAAAACTTGAACTTGGAGAGAGAAAAGCAGAATTTTTAAATGGATGGCTTACAAAGTTCAATATTCGTCATGAATTCAAAGCTCAAAAATCATTTAGAGAAAGTAGTTCTGCTGATTTAGATGCAATTGACAAAAATATGTCAACAATAAAAGAAAAACTTCAAAGCTATTCACTTCAAGACATATACAACATCGATAAAACAGGACTCGTTTATCGCATGGCTCCTGATCAAATAATTGCATGACGTCAAATTGAAAGTTTTAAGAATGATAAAACACATCTAACTTTTATCTTTGCTGCAAATGCAGATGGGTCTCACAAAATGAAATCTCTCATCATTGGTCATGCACAAAAACCACGTGCTTTTAATAGAAAAAGTATAGAGCAATTGGATTTCTATTATCACAGTAATGCAAAAACTTGGATAACTGAACTTATTTTCAGGGAATGACTATAAAAGATAGATCAACAAATGCAAGATACTAATAGAAAAGTCTTACTTTTATTAGATAATTCTAATTCACATGTGGTGAGGGATTTGCCTCTTAAAAATATTCAAGTTTTTCTTTTTCCAGCTAATACAACTTCTAAAATTCAACCAATGGATGCTGGAATAATAACAGCATTCAAGAGGCGATATAGGTATTTTTAACTCCAAGATGTAATTGATAGAGATGAACAACAAAATACAGACATATATAAGGTTGATCAATTGATAGCCATGAAATGGGCTAAGACAGCATGGAATGACATTTCTAGCAATACAATAGCGAATTACTTTAAGTATACAGGTCTCTTTGAAAGAGAAACTCAAAAAAATGAAGTGGGTTCGAAAGAACAAGATATAGAAAATGAACTTAAAAATGTTATTAATCAACTGCCAATTAATCGTCCAATATCTGTTCACAAGCATATAAATCCCGAGGAAGAGCAACAAGTTGCCCATGAGGAAATTTCAGATGAAGATTTAATAAAATTTTCGTCGTCTCAAGATCAAGAAGAAGAGGAAGATAGTGAAGTTATGGATGAAAATCCTCTCATGTCAACAAAAGAAAAATTAAATGTTCTTCATTCTTGTATTTTATTTCTTGATCTTTCAAATCTAAATCATGTTATAGCTCATAAGGTACTTAGAAATATATAATTTAAAATACGAACTATTGAAAAAAAACAAACTACTTTATATAGGTATTTTTGTAAGGAATATTAATTTTACGAAGTAATATATTTTATCTATGATATATAGTATTTTTAGATTTATAAGGAATATTGATTCTATAAATTAATATTTTTACATAAGTTATTTTCTATTTTGTATTAAATAATAGATAGTATAATTATTAAATTATACACATTACATGGAGTCGGTGGATTAATTTTTCATTAAATAATAAATGTTATTAATTTATAGAGTATCAATTTAGGGAGGTTCAATTGTATATCAATTTGAAAACTAATTTCTAAAGAACAAAACCGGGCATTTGTAAAAAAACAAAGATCTGTGAAATTAGAACCCATGCCCTCCAAGCCTAAAAACTACAACATACCAATCAGTCAAACAGATTTCATTTATACATCTACTAAATTTAAATTTTTATATATAAAAATAAAATAAATGATAAACATAAATTTAAATAAATATATGTAGATATATAAACATATATATAAATTGACAAATATATATATATATATATACACACACACACATAACTATATAATTTATAAATAACAATATATAAATTATATATAAACATGAATATATATTTATATATAATTATATATAGATATATTTATATAGTTATGTATAAATATATATTTTATTTATTTATTTATTTATTTATTTATATATATGTTTATATGTATATATGTGTGTTTAGATATATTTATATATATGTTTATATATCTACATATATTTATATAAATTTACATATGAGTATCATTTATTTGATTTTTGTATAAAAATAATTTAATTTAGTAGTTGTGCGAATGAAAACTATGTGACTGATTGGTCTTTTGCAGTTTTTAGGCTTGGAGGGTATGTGTTCGAATCACAAGGATATCCGTTTCTTTGCAAGTTTCAGATAATAAAATCAGGTAGATAAATTTTAGTATACCAAAACTTAATTATTTTAGAATCTGGTACATTTTTTTTATTATGAAAAGTTTGAAACACAAAAATAAAATATTTTATGTTTGGTGTATCAAAACATAAATTTGCCTTGATAACTTATCAATAAAGAACAAAAAAAATATGAGTATATTGAAAGAAGGGAAGTTCAAATTAAAGATGATATTCTTTATATTATTATAAATAAACATTCAAGCTACCTAATGATATCTGGTTTTTTTTGAATATTTATTTTAAATAAATAAAAGTTATTTAATTAAATTTTTTTTAATTAAATACATAATTTTATATGTGAAAGTTACTGAAAATAGAATGATTACATTTGCATTGAATTTCCTAAGCTATACACTATTTTGACTTGATTATTAAAAAATCTTAGTGTTGCACAATTGTAGTTTCCATTTTTTTTTTGTTCGAGACTTATTTTTTCTTTATTTTTGTATCATTTTATTATGGATCAAACCACCCAGTACATGATCTGTTTTGATTTATTTTGTTCATTATGTAAGGACATCCCTATGTACTTGTTCTTTTGTGTTTTATTGATTGGGGGATATTTTTAGCATTGATATTATCATGGTATTAGAGTCAAAATTCTACTAAGTATAAATCCTAGGATTTCTAGAGAAAAAGAACACATGCACCATAACAATACAGTGTACATATGAACCACATTCAATAATATGTGAGCGTGCACTGCTTCTGCCCAAAGAAAAAGAATGCACATAGTTTCTATTCGCTTCCACTACCCTCTGTAGCACTGCCACTGAGTGCGACATGCATCTACGCCCACTATGTTGACCTATATGATGCACAGAAAAAGTACAATGTATGGTGCGAGTGTGTGCACATGGTGGGAGGTACAATTAGAGTTTTTTTTTTCATGCAGTATATTGGCATGCTGGGTAGAGGTGAATGTGTGAACAAAGATGTGTTTGTGTGTGTGTGTGTGTGTGTGTGTGTGTGCGCGCGCGCGCATGCATGCATGTGTGGTGTTATTGGGCAACAAGTGGCATAATGCAAACCCATGGATTATTGAGCTGCAATTTTTTTGGCATTGCTCTAGCATTTATTACTAGAGGAAAAAAATTGGCTCAGCCCATTCGGGCCGTGGGCCAAAATGGATCAGGCTACATCAGCCCATTTTTATTCGAGCCAGCAATTAGAAAGCCCAGCCCAGCCCTACATGGGTTGTGGGCTAAAACAGGATAAATAGGCTAAAACCCTAAAATATGACAAAACTAAATACAATTATATTTTTACGTAAAATTTCATTTTTATCAACATGACGAAACTAAAACAAGCTAAAAAATTAAATACTCTTCAATTATATTACATATTTTAATACACACACACACACACACACACACACACACAACTATATTGCATGCAGTTTGTATCATTTTGTTTGGGCCTTGATTTTTTGAAGATAGGACTGAGTTGCATAGACAAAAAAAGAAAGCCAAAAGAAAAAATAAGAGATATTCAGATTTAGGGTTTATATAATTTTATACAAATATTCTATTTATATGGCAAAAATAATAATAATATAAAAAAATAGGCAAAGTGGGCTAACCCGGCCCAAACCTGATTGGCCCGCTAGCTTATTTGCACCTGGTCAAACAACCTGAATTTTATTTGGCCCTTTGTTTTTTGAACCCAACCCTCTAAAATTTTGGGCGACCCCACTCTAACTCATCAGGCTTAACCCATATTCCCAACTCTATTTTTCGAGCCCAACCCTCTAAAATGGGCCAGTAAGTTAAAATTCTAGTTCTTATCCAATGGAAGGTTAGAAACCAGAATTATTCACAATAAATAACAAAAATTGGAATGTTGTACTTTAATTTATTAATACTAGACTTCCTGAAAAATGAATCATCCTCCGATGATACAAAGAAAAAGTGACTATAGCAAGAGATATCATCCAATCATAATAAAAAGATTATGAGTGAGATCATTATTATAATATATATTCAAATAGCAGATCATCTAACAGATATTTCAAGAAAATCTTGAAAATATCTCAACTTATCTCTTTTTACTTCAAATTTAATGTTTTGAATATTTACACAATAACTTGTGGGGGAAATATATTATTAATTATAAACTAAAAATATACTAAAACTACATCTAATTTACATAATGAACAATTATATAAATATAATTTGATATTCCACCAAATTAATTATTTAAATTTTACTCAATTCAATTTACATAAATATATTTTTATTTGATACAATTGTATGTTTAAGTAAGAATAATACTACTCTATTTGATCATATTTAAAGTTTTTGTGTTACATATATATAATAGAGATTATATCATAGCACGATGACAAGTAATTTCGTCCAATGATCATAGGTCTTAGATTGATGACTCATCAATTCAAACTTTAACCTCTGATTTTTAAAAGTAAGACTATTAAAATATCAGTCTCTCCCGATCTCAAGCTAAATGAGAACCTTGCACATTGGGTACAACCTCCAAGAACTCCATATTTATCATTAATAAAAATTAATTTTTTGTAGATTCATATTATTCTTGATGTATATATAATTCACCTAAAAATAAGTTGAATACGAAATGTCAGTTCTAAATTTGCAAAAAACTATAATGAAATTACAAAATTTTACAGAAAAATATAATGAAATGTGAAAATAAATTTAGATCATATATAAAAATAAAAGGGGCAATTTTCAATATAAGAACTTATTAATTTTTAAATTTATATTGATTTAATAACAAAAATCATATTGATAAGATGATAAGTATCATCATTCAAAGATAATATGTCTCGGGTTTAAGACTAACTAGATGCACCCTTTCTGATTTTTGAGTTTAAAGATGTTGAGAGATTAACATCTACCAAACTTCATGCTAAACGAGAGTCTAATGTAATAGGTACAACCTTTATAACATAAAGAGGGTGGCTTATGACATCAATGCATAAATAATCTTATAACATTAAGCATAATTAAGCATTGTAAATATATTACTAATAAAACACTTAATTATAATTCCTTATGTTAACACTCAATTGTAACATAAGATAGAATTACCAAATCAGAGAAAAAGATGTTTCATACTAAAGTTAATGTAAATGATGATTTTGATAGATTTAAATAATAAATATTATATTTTAGTTATTATTTATATTATAGTAAGTTTTTATTTTATGTTTTTTATATTTCATTATTATTTATCATCATTTTGTGTATTTTTCAAATGTCATCATCCTTTCATCATGATATTGTTGAATTTTTTTTTTTTGCTTTTAACTTTTTGTTTATTATTTTTTTATTACATGTGAGCACTTGACTTGTGGGATATCTCAAACCATATATATAAGTTCATGTGTATTAAAAAAACTATTTTTTTATTTTTCAATAATATTTATTTTCTTTTTACAATGCTTCTCTTCCACTTTCCTCTCTCTTGTGTATCCTTCCCAAAGCAAGCCCTAGGAGAGCATTTTCATAGCATTAAAAGGTATAATCTGACAAGGTTTCATCGATTTCAAGGTGTGCAGGTAGCAGCCTTTGGCAATGTCAATGATAATAAACAACTAATGTTTGTGGAGATGATTTCCATTTGTAATTATAAAATACTCAAGTACAATAAAAATTTTGGATTTATTATACGACAGAAGCGAAAAGGATGGTGCCAACATTGGTTTTCCAATAATGGTGGCAACGATGAAGTCAACACTAGTACAGAAACCTCAATGGTTTCTTTTTGACCAAAATAATGTGTATTCAATTAAATTCTATGAAATTCATATTTTCAAAAATTTTACATAAGATAGTAGTAGTTTATGCAAAATTGTTACAAAAATTTCACATAACATTATATTTTTAGATATTTTTTGTGAAAGTGTACTGTGATCAAAAAAAAAAGAGAAAAAAAATACAATTAGTGTAAAACAACTTAGATTCAATCATAATATCATGGTATCTCAATCACACAATAATAATAAGAGAGCTAAGAGGCATAGAACATGTGAGGCCAAGAAATTATTTTTTTTATTTTAGCTATTGATCTGAATTGACTAGGTTGGATACAAAAATAACATAGAGTTCTTAAAATTATTTTTATATTCAAAAAAACTTAGGGATGAAAAATGACGAACAATGATACTAAATTTGCTGGATTTAACATTTTAGAGAGAAAATTGTCTGTTTGAACCTCCATGGGTTCCTTTTACTATTAAATGAAAAATAATTTTTTTTTTTTTCTATATTCATTTCATGACTTCTATTTTATTTTTCTTCTTTTTTCTTGGATTTCTTTGATTTGTCCTCATTTCTGCCATAAAATTAATGAAACAAATATAAAATTTATAATTTTAAATTCATTCTAATAAAGTAATTAAGCTCATTAAACCATTTATTTCAATCAAAAGCATCCATAAAATAATTGTAATCTCAAGAAAAAAGATTAGGATTGAAATTAGTTAAAATATTTTTATTTGTCTTACTTAATATCTTAAATTAAGCTTGAAATTATGTAAATTTTCAATTCTATTTTCATTTTATTTTTGTTTAAGTTTGAATTATGGTTATAAAACTCGAATTAAAATATTAGTGTTATGATTTGATGTTTAAGATTTAGAAAAACTTGGTTAATATAAAAAATCTTTAGAAACTCATGAAATTTAATATATTGTATTGTTATTTACATGTACATACTTTTTGATGTGTGATATTCTATATAAGATTATAAACTTTTTTGTTTTGAATTCTTTGAAATAAATTTCATGAAATATAATTCAATTAATTAAGATATATTATTAATTGATGAAAACTCATAAATTTAACATGAAAAAAATAATATTTTTATAAATTTAAAAACTCATATACCCATATATTTTTCAGAGAACTTTTTTTTAATAAGAATATTATATTTAGTTGTGTAAATAGTCAAAAATCATAATTAATGAATTATTTATCAATGTTTTAAATGAGATTATATTAATATGTATATGTAAAATCTAATAAAAAATATTTTAAAGCAATATAAGCTATATGATATTTTGAATGAAATTTAAATAATTTAAAAAAATACATATTTTAGATATGAGATTTTGAGGTGACCATTAGTCCTTACAAAGACATAAAGGATTAAAATTACAAGAATATCCACGAAGATAAGTATTAGACATACACTTTGAAAAATGACCATAAACTTCCTTGTGCACTTGCAGTGGAATTCTACTATATGCAAACAATGATTGCCGAGCTAAAAATTAATAAATCTATTATGAATCTTCGAATCATGAGAATGGATTTATGATTTCCTAATGAAAGGAGTAGCTAGGCTAGAGCTAACAAGTTAATTTTTTTCCTCTACAAGTCTCATTGTGGCCTAGCAGAGACTTTATATATATATATATATATATATATATATTTGTGAAAATAGGATAGAGATTGAAATATAAATATTTTGAGAATTTACACACATTATAATTTTATAAATTTGTATAGTCATAGCTAACAAGCATTAGTCATTAGTTCACCCCTATTTTTCTTAGGTGAATAAAATATTAATGATCAAATATAATTCTAAAACTTACAAATCTATGTAAAAGTTTTGATAGAGCATTTAGATGGGTCTCTTTTGATATTTTGTTAGGTATTTGGATATATGAGCCATATAATATAAATAACTTAATTTTTTAATGTGAATGACAAAATATTAGAGGTGTCAAATGTGTCGGGCCGGCCTGGCCGTGCCTGGGCCGGCCCGACACGTTTTTAAACCGTGCCCGGGTTAAGAACAGCCCGTGCCGTGCCTTGGCACGGCACGCCGGCACGGGTCCGTCCCGTGCCGGTTCACGCAGGCACGCGTGGCGCTGGCGGCGTGTCACGTGTGATTCCTAGGTCCAGGCACGCATCATGCAGACTTATTTTCAGCCATCCTATCATATGATTCCTAGGTCCACATCTAGGAGTGACATACTAAAGATATATAAGTTAGAAAAACAAATAATAATTAAGGAATTTTTGGCATATAGTGGAGTGGTGTCTGTGACGTCCGATATATGGACATGTCACGATGATTCTTCTTATGCATGTCTCACGAGTCACTATGTAGATTCTAACTGAATAATCAATAAAAAAAATATTAGGATTCACTGAGATTCTTCATCCTCATGATGGTCCAACTATTTTTGAGTGTATGATGAAAATATTTAGGGAATATAAAATTCAAAATAAAATTTTTAGTGTCACTTTCAATAATGCTGCGAATAATGGAGTAGCGATCAATATGTTTATTAGGAATATTAGAAACGCACCATTAGGAGAGATCTTTCATGTCAAATGCATGTGTCATGTGATTAACCTGATAGTTCAAGCGGGTATGAAGGTGTGTTCCCCTGCGTTGGAAAATATACGCAATGCACTCAAGTATATTCGCACTCCTCGCAGACTACAAGAGTTTGGTAATCTCTGTTTGTCTACGAATCTTAAGAAGAAGAAATTCCAATCGGATGTGAGATATCGTTGGAATTACACGTACCTGATATTGGAATCATGTGTTGGATACGAACACGTGATATCCGACTACGTCAATAGTAAGAGTGACGAACTTATTATTGACGACACTGGCTGGGCTTCAGAAATTTCATTTATGAAATTCCTGAAGATATTTTATGACACGACGAACATGTGTTCGTCGGTTTATACGCCCACCACTTGCATTGCACTCCGATGCATATGCAACATTAGTAGCATGTTTAGGAAGTATCGAGCGGACCCGACGCTCAGCCATATGGTTGCAGAGATGGAGACCAAGTACCTGAAGTACTGGTCCACCATTCTATCTCTTTATTGCCTCGCAGCATGCATGGACCCTAGGGCTAAGGTGGAAGGGATTGAAAACACCCTGACTTTCATTTCCTCGTGCATGAACCTGAAAGTGCCACCTGAAGGGTTCATTTACGAGAAGTTGACAGACCTGTTCACATACTACGATACTAGGTATGGTGGTGGTGGTGGTGAGACTGTGATTATGGACATTGATACCTTATTCGGAGATGACGATTATTCCATTAACCTAGCGAGGGGGAAACGTAGGGGTGTACCATCACATAGGAGCGAGCTGTCTCGGTACTTAGATACCGATTACTACTCAATCCTATCACATTCTGATAATAAGAATCTTGATTTATTACAGTGGTGGAAATCATATGAGTCCACATATCTCGTGCTATCTAGGATGGCACGGGATCTACTGACTCCTCCGGTGTCAAGCGTAGCATCGGAGTCTACTTTTTCTGTTGCAGTGAACGTGATTTCGGATAGGAGATCGAGATTAAAACCAGATATGGTTGAGGCCTTGGCATGTTTGAAGGATTGAGAGGAATCAAGATTTAGCATCCGTGATCGTGCTGAAGCTGGGACTGTGACAGACACTGCAGTCGCATCCACATCCACTACGATGGCGAAGGAGCTGATTGTCGATGATGATGATCCATATAATACTGATCTTGATGTTGCGGCTAATGATTCTCATGATATGCCATTTGACGATGGATGCTCATCTGCTCTTTTTTTTCGATGTTTTTTTATTTATTTTATTTATACGCTTTGTTTGTACTTTGTACCATACGTTGTGTTGAAACTTATATTTGTTTTATTCGGACCATTGGTTTCAAAAGCATGATTGGTAATTTTTCTTTTGTGTAGTTTATTTTTTTTTAATTTTAATTTTTACTAACATAATGTATTTATTTATTTTTTTTACGATTTAAATTTTATTTTAAAAATTAATAACTTTAAATTTTAATATATAATTAATAAATTATAAATATAAAAAAAAAGCTAAACTAAATTGAATTTGATAAAAAAAAAAAATTTCTAATATTTGTTTGTTTTATTTAATTTTAATTTTTATAATTTTTACAAAATATTATATTTAATAATTAATACTCTATACGGTTACTTAATCAAAAAATTTACAATAAAAAAAAAATTTAATCTGCCATCTACCTGTCCGTCAGCAATCAGCCCGTGCGGCCTCCCGGACCCCGGTGACCCGGTCCCACGTCGCGGCTCCTGCCTGCCCGGCCGTGCCGCCTGGCCTGTATGGCCAAGGCATGCCCGCCTATATACAAACCGTGCCGTGCCAAGCACGGCACGGTAGCACGATCGTGCTCGTGAAAAACAGATCGTGCCGTGCCGGGCCAGCCCGTTTGACACCTCTACAAAATATACATAAACTTGATAGTTTATGCATATTCATAATATTCTTTAGAATTCGATCTATTTCGAATGACTAAATATAAAGGATCTTGATTTATTTTTTTTTCTTGCTTCCACTAAATTTTTGAGATTGTAAGTATTTTAAAAAATAAAACTAACATTTAAAAATAAAAAATAAAGAAGCTACCTTTGACTTGTCTGGAACTTTCTATAGACATGAGATAAACCATAGACAATATTTGTCAAATTATATTTTTATTTATTTTTCGATATAAATTCATTTATTTTTGATTCATATTTTCAATAAATATCTTTCTCATTATTTATAAATATACTTTATAACTAATTTAATAAATTTACAAAAATTTACCATTAAAACCATAAAAACTCCTCACATTTAATTTTAAAGTATTTTAAATCTTATTAAATTTAACTAATCAAAACAAACATATCATGTTTCTTGAATGAGAATATCCAAAAGTCATTACAATACATATACCACAAGAGAAAGAAAGAAAATACTGCCATTTGCTTTATGTGCGAGGATGAAATGCACTTGAAAGAAGTACTAGCCTTTGCATCTTAAATTACGGTAAATTTTTTAAGATACAAAAACTATACAATAGAATATTTGACCAATTATTTTTTCTATGAGAATGTTAATTGGTCATGTCGTACTAACATTTTCTCAAGAAGAATGTGCTAGACATTATTCTTTAGATTTTACTTGTCTTGTTATTATTCAAGTTACCATAGTGGACACATTAATATTTATTATATTTTCTGCTCACCATCTCACTTCATATTCTTGGATAGTAAATTTGAGTGTGGATACATATGCAATAGGTAATCATTCTTTTTTTTACTTTTTTTAAGTATAAAGTTTATAATACTATTGTGATCAATGATATCATTATGTGAATCAAGATGCATGGTTAGAGGTGTCCAAACTGTAAAAAAAAATGGCTGCAAACTATAATTGTGGAGAAAAAATATCTGAAAATAGACTCTTTTCTTTCTTTAATTCTTGTTGTTTTATAATCAATACAATGATTTATTTATTGGCATTAGTTTATCCTAATAAAAACGAAAATTAAAAATCATTATCACTATTGATTCTTGACATTTCATCTTCCCTATTGAAAACAAACATTTAATGTTTAAAAAAAAAATTCTCCATTAAAAATTGACATTTAATATTTATTTAACAAAACTCTCCCATAAACTTAAATGCTCCTGCTATCTTTCATGCCGAGTAATCTTTTGCAGTTGTCGAGTAGTATCGTAGGTAGTGGTTTGGGGAAGATACTTGCGACTTGGTCCCAACTTGTCACGTATACTAATTTTATATTTCCTTCCTTTACTTGATCTCGGATGAAGTGAAAACAAACGTCAATATGTTTGCTTCTCTCATGATTCACCGGGTTCTTGCTCAATTCAATTGCTGATTTGTTGTCAACTCGTATGTCAGTTGCACCGAGTTGTTGTTGCTCCATCTTGCCTAATAAATTTCTGAGCCATATCGCATGACGTACACACAATGATGCTGCCACATATTCAGCTTCACGTGTTGAGAGTATCATGATTGGTTGCTTCTTTGAAAGTCAAGTAAATATCGTGTCACCCATAAAAAACACATAACCCGATGTACTTTTCTGATCGTCCAAGTCTCTGCACCAATCACTGTCGGAGTATCCGACCAACTTGTAATCTGCCGTATTTGTATAAAATAATCCGAGTGACATTGTTCCTTTGATGTATCAAATGATTCGCTTTAACGCCTTCCAATGTGAATAGACTGACTCCTTCATAAATCGACTTACAATGCCGACACTTAATGCAAGGTTCAGCCTTGTGCATGTGAGATAGCGAAGGCCTCCCACTAAACTCTGATATTTGCTTGCATCGACTCGTTCTCCTCTATCAAACTTAGAGAGTTTTGCACCTGGTTCCATTGGTGTTGAAACCGGATTGCAAGACTCCATCTTGTACTTCTTCAAAATCTCCTTTATATATGCCTCCTGGGATACAAAAATACTTGTCTTTTCTTGTCTTACCTCTAGACCAAGGAAAAACTTCATCAAGCCCAAACTGTCATCTCGAATTCCCGTATCATTGTGTTCTTAAACTTTTGTATCATTTCACTATTATTTCCCATAAAAATGAGATCATCAACATAAAGAGCAACAAATAACATATTATCTCCACTCTTCTTCACATAAAGGGCATATTCATAAGGACATTGCTCGAACCTGTTCTCTTTGAAGTATGTATCGATACGAGTATTCTACGCCCGCGATGCTTGCTTCAACCCATAAAGTGTCTTCTTCAATTTCAATACATTCTTTTCTTCTCCAATTTTCATGTACCCGAGTGTTTGTTTAATATAAACTTATTCTTCAAGCACACCATTTAGGAATGCTGATTTGACATCCATTTGTAATATTGGCCAATTGAGCTGAGCCGCTTGTGAAATGAGCAATCTGATTGTCTCTATTCTTGCAACGGGAGCAAACACTTCATCATAGTCAATTCCCGCCTTTTGCTTGTATCCCTTTGCTACAAGTCTCGCCTTATACCGTTCTATCTCTCCTTGAGCATTCATCTTTCTCTTAAATACTCACTTAATATCAATGGGCTAAGTTCCTTTTGGCAATTCTGCTAACTCTCATGTGTTGTTACGATCTATTACATTAATCTCCTCGTTCATGGCAGTTTGTCACTTCTTGTCTTGCACCGCCTGTTCAAAACTTAAATTTTCGGAATCTACCAAAAGACATACAAGGTGTACCTCATTTGTTGAATCATACAAATCTTGTAAGCTTCGCATCTTGGGTTATCACGGTTCATCTTCATCATCGATGGTTTCAGAATTTTTCGATATAGTTGTTGGCATAACAATTGATGATTCTCCAACATCAATGATATCATCTGTTACTTTATTCCAATCTCATTCATTTGCTTCATGGACTCGTACATCATAGCTCGCTAGAATCTTCTTACTTATTGGGTCAAATAGCTTGTATACTTTTGTTTTCTCATCATACCCAATGAAAATATATCTTTTGTTTTTGTCTTCGAGTTTTATTCTTCGCTGATCCGGCACATGTGCGTAGGCCAAACTGCCAAATACTTTGAGATGAGAAACTGTTAATTTTTGTCCACTTCATGTCTCTTGTGGTATTTGATCATACAACTTTGCATGCAGACACCAATTTTGAACATAGACGGCGCATTGCACAGCTTCCGCCCAAAACTCCTTAGGCATTTTCTTGCTTTTGAGCATTGACCGAACCATGTCAAGAATGGTTCAATTCTTCCTCTCGGCTACACCATTTTGCTGTGGAGAGTATGGTGCGGTTAAAAATCGCCTTATGCCTTGCTCCTCACAATACTCCATGAAAATCATCGAAGTGTATTCGCCGCCTCTATCGGATCGTACAGATTTAATATATCTATCAGTTGCCTTTTCCACCAGCACTTTGAATTTTTTGAACACTTCAAATGTCTCGGATTTTTCTTTCAGAAAATAAACTCAAGTTTTTCGTGAGAATTCATCAATAAAAGAAATGAAATATATTTTATCACTGAAAGATTTATGGGTGATTAGTCCACATATGTCGGAATGAATCAATTCGAGATGTTGCTTAGCCCGATACTCTGCCTTCTTTTGAAATGACATTTTTGCATGCTTTCCGAGCACACATTCTTCACAAAATTTTCCCTCGTATTCCATGTCCGGTAGTTCGTATACCATATTCTTCTTTGTCAACTTGTTTAGGCCATCATAATGTAGGTGACCAAAACGAAGATGTCACAGTGACGCCTTGTCTTCCACATTGACTTGCAAACATTTTTCTCGTATACTTCTCAAATTCAGCTTGTACATCCAATTTCTTCTCATTTCAACTTGTGCAACTGAACATCCTTGTTTGTCTTTTAATAGTAATATTCAGTCTTTCATAAGAACCGAATATCATTTCTCCACGAGTTGTCTCATACTTAAAATGGTGCTCTTGAGGTCTGGTACGTAATACACATCTTGGATTGACCCAATGAAATCATCCTTTTGTACATAATAAATCGCACCTTAGCCTTTTACCTCAACCTTTGAGTCATCTCCAAACGACACAGATACAGCTTCAACCTTTCACATTTCTTTGAAACAATGCTCGTGCCCACACATGTGATTGCTTGCAGCTGTGTCAAGGTACCACACCGTGTCGTTGTCAGTGTTGACTTTGTTATATGCCATTAAAAGAAAGTCTTCTTCCGCCTCGTCATCCATGGCTAGATTGGTTGTCTCTTCCATCCTTTTTTCAACTCGACATTCTTTTGCAAAGTGCCCCACTTTTCCACAATTATAACATTTATCAGAATTACAATCATTCGCATAGTGACCATATTTTTCACACTTGAAGCACTCGAAGTTAGAATAATTTGACCGACCGTCTCTTCCACGACCGCGTCCTCTTCCACGCCAATTTTGTTGTTTTGGTTGCCCCTTCTCCTCATGATACCCTTCTTGACTGCGGCTTTTCCCACCACGAATGTTTCCTCGACCACCACGGCCTCGCCATTTACCTCGAAGGTTTTGAGAATAGAATACTTTTTCATCATTGAACGATGCTTTAGTTTGAAGTGTTTGCTCAAGTATCTCCTCATTTTTCTTCTTACGATATTCATGTGCTATTAGGGAACCTGCAAGCTCGTCGACTATGAACGTTGCTAGATCATTTGACTCTTCTATGGTACATACCACATTCTTGAAACTGTCAGTTAACGACCTTAGAATCTTTTCCACGACTCGTGCATCTGATAACTTTTCTCTGTCTCGGTTGAGTTGATTTACCACATTTTGAACACGCGTGATATAATCGGACACACCTTCTGACTCATTCATTTTCATGCTTTCAAACTCGTTACGAAGAGTTTGAAGACGAGCTTGTTTAACTCGGTCGGCTCCTTTGTACGTAGTCTCTAAGATGCCTCATGCTTCTTTTGAAGTTTTTGCACTCGCAATCTTCTCAAAGCCCGATTCATCAACAACTCGAAACATGATATACAATGTCGTTTTATCTTTTGATCGCATCTCTTTCAACGCCTTATTTTGAGTCATCGTATATCCTTCGGTAGATTCAGGTTCTTCAAAGCCTTCTTGAACCACCTCCCAACAATCCACAGAACCGAGAAGAACTTTCATTTGGATGCTCCAATTCTCGTAATTCACCTTCGTTAATCGGGGCAGTGGGACATTATTGATTATACTCCTCATCCTTCCGATACTAAATTGTAAAAAAAAAATTGGCCGCAAACTATAATTGAAGAGAAAATATATCTGAAAATAGACTTTTTTCTTTCTTTAATTCTTGTTGTTTTACAATCAATACAATGATTTATTTATGGGCATTAGTTTGTCCTAATAAAACCGAAAATTAAAATCATTATCACTATTGACTCTTGATATTTCATATTCCCTATTGAAAACAAATATTTAATGTCTAAAAAAAACTCTCCATTAAAAATTGATATTTAATATTTATTAACACAAACGAGCTAAACAGCCAACAACACAACATAGCCCACGAAAACAAACTCATGCCACAACCCAACACGATTAGAATCACGCATGGAATAGTGTCAAACCAAGCCGTATTAAGCTGGGATTTCTAGCCCGCATGATGCAAAAGATGCATCATGACACAACACAGCTGATTGGCTCATGTGAGCTAGTTTCGCTCCAGCTAGCCAACTCAACGTAGCCTAGAATTAATCAGGCTTATCTGGGCATGACCCAAACTACCTTGTAACGAACCCAAGCTAACCTAGACATCAAGTGGACCGGGCAGCCTGGGCTCGGCCCGAGGCACGGCAAAGCACAGTCCAATACCCTGCATGGGCCTGTGCTGAACTGGATCTCGACACGGTTCGTGTCGTGCCGTGCTGAGCTCACCAGGGCCTCGTGTAGGGCCAGGCATGAACTGATTTCCTGTCCCAAAGGCATGGTTCAAAGGCACAACCCAAACCGTGCCCCGGATGGCTGGATCTTGGGCCAGAGTTCGGACACGGTCTGAACCCGACCGCCCAAACATCAGACTCAGCCCGATCCCAGAAGCCAAAACTTCTGGGATCATAGGGTCGAACCAACCCAACAATCAAAAAAAAAAAAAAAATCAAACAAAATGTATTTTTAAGCGTTGGATTCAACCCCAACGACTAAGGCCAAAAATCCGATGGCTGTCACATGTCAGGATCCTACCCAAAAATTAATTAAAAAATCAAAAAAAAAATATTAAAAAAATGATTTTTGTTAAATTACTTTTTTGAAATCTATATATATACCTCCTCTCATTCTCAAATAGATATTCTATTTCTAATTCATTATATCTCTCTCGCTCTCTCATATTTTTTCTCTTTCTTTTTTTTTTCGGGACTCAGGTGTAAACTTTGGTATGGACATCAATTATCGAACTACGCACATTGTCAAGAAAACGATATTTTATGTTATATGGGTATTATTTTTAAAATTTTATTTACTTTTTTTATTTTTATTTTAATTAATAGTTTAATATAAATAGATAATTAATTAAAAAAATATAATTTAGAATATAATTAATAAACAATTAAAAATAAAAAATAATATAGTAATTTTAATAATGATAATAAAATTAATATTGATGTAAACGTAAAAAATTTTAATATAGATAATAATAACCATACGTATAAATTTGAGGCTGCCGAAACTTTGTTTTTTTCAAAGACCTCGACACAAACATCTATAAAATAAAAAACTAAAAGAAAATTAATAATTTAGACTTACTTTTATATTATACAAAAAAAAATTATGAATGTCAATAAAAAATCGGTACATAACAAATATTGTAAGAAAATATTAATCTGTAAGAGTTAATATGGGACTGTGTACCTTAAAAGGCATGTTGAACAATATACAAAAAAATATGATATATTAAATCAAAGACAAACTCAACTTAGAAGTGGTGTCTTTGATGTTAGATTTAGTTCGGCCTCTATATTGACCCAATTCAATTACTATAACGAATTATGGAGGGAAATCATAAACAAACTGATCACCATAATGCGACTTTTAATTAAATTTTTAAAGGATCCAAGGACAATCAATATTATGGAGACTTATTTTCAGCAAACATATCATATAATTTCTATGATCACATCTAAGAATGATATACTAAAATTACATAACTTTAAAAGAATAATAATTAATAAATTTAATATTATATAGTGACATAATTTCCGTGATATCCAATATCTAGACTAATCACGATAACACATCTTATGCATGCATCACCGCCCACTATGTAGATTTTAAATTGATACTAAATAAAAAATATTAAGATCCTTAGAAATTCTCCGACCTCATGATGGGCCGGTCATTTATAAGTGTATTATGAGAATATTTAGAAAATATAATATTCAAAATAAATAATTTAGTATCATATTTGATAACGTATCTAATAATAAAATAGATATTAACATGTTTATTAAGATTATTAAAGACGAGTCATTATAAAAAATTTTCTACGTTAGATATATTTGTGTGTGTCAAATGGGTCGGGCGGCCCAGGCCCAACCGGGCATGGCATGGTACAAATCCATGCTCGTGCCCATGCTATGTCATGCCTAGGTTAACCGGGCCACATACCGAACCAGGCACCGCCCGGTACTATGGCCCGTGGACATGCATTTTTGACATGAACCAAGCAGTGCTCCGACCCAGCCCCACCCCAAAGCCCGACGCACAACGGATACGAAATTCCATCATGCCCGTAACTCGATGACTTGACCTGCGGCCATTTTTTCCCAACCCCCAGATCCGGCACCTCTATCCAAAACTATGTCTCGAACCAAGCCAAGTCATCCCATGGCAGGATTCATGCCATGCTAGGCTGGCATGAGTCGTGCCTCGTGTTGCACCAAGCATGACCCATATGCCTGGCCCAAAGGCATGATTAACTAGCCCGAGTGATAGCCCACCCCATCATGAGTCAAATTTTTTTAAAAAAATCAACCACCCATCTACCAGCCTATCAATTTTTCTAAAAACAATCAGCCAATATTAATAGCATATTTAACAAATATAAAAAATACTTTGTATTTAATATCATGATTATTGAGATGAAAGTTAAATATTTAAAAATATTAGTCATTAATTCTAACTATATAATGCTTGGTTGCATATAGTTTAGGCAACCAAGTACATATTCACCTGCATGAAAATATATCAAGATACATATTCATCTGCATGAACTAAATAGATGAATCTGAAGGTTTATTCATAAAAAATGAACTAACATATTTATATATTACAATATTAGGTATGATAGTTATGGAGTGACTTCGAGTACGAACATTAATATCATATTTGAAAATGATGACTTTTTTATTTAGTTAGCTAAGGATAAAGGACAAAGTGATCCATCAAAAAGAAACGAAATATCCTGTTACTTAGATATTGAAACTATTCAATCATTTCACATGATGATACTAATAATTTAAAATTTTTAAATTACTAAAAATCATACAAATCTAAATATTCTATGTTATCTAAGATAACATATAATCTATTGATCCCTTTGATGTCTAGCATAATGTCAAAGATTATTTTTTTTATGAGAGTCAATATCATTTCAGATAGAAGATCCAAACTACGACCAAATAGCATAGAAATACTTAAATACTTGAAGGACTAAAAAAATTCAATTTTAAATATTCATGATAAAGTAAAAGAATTACTAGCAAATAATAACTCATGGAACATCGAGGTCAAGAATAATGAGACTAGCACTAATACTACCTTCAGATATATACATAAAAATGATGATCTATATCCGCACTACCATTAGAGGTGTCAAACGGGCCGGGACTGGCCGGGCCGGCCCGGCCCGTTTTTTTTAGGGCACGATCGTGCTTCCGTGCCCGGCCCGGCACGATTTATAAAAACTAGTCCCGGCACGGGCAGCAGGCACGGCGGGCCGTGCCGTGCCTTGCCTGGCCCACTTGGGCTTGCCTGTCCAAGCGGTTAAGAATATGGGGGGACCGCGGGTCGGGTCGAATCAGACCCGACCCGCGGTATTTTTTTGCGGGAGGGGCATCGTGGGGTCGGGCTCACGGGACACCCGGCACGGGATAAACCCGTGCCGGTGTGCCGTGCCGCGGGCCGAACCGTGTCGGGCCAGGCACGGCACGGCACGGGCCAGGCACGGCACGGCACGGGCCAGGCACGGCACGGCACGGGCACGGCACGGCACGGGCCAGGCACGGCACGGGCCAGGCACGGCACGGCACGGGCCAGGCACGGCACGGCACGGGCCAGGCACGGCACGGCACGGGCCAGGCACGGCACGGCACGGGCCAGGCACGGCACGGCACGGGCCAGGCACGGCACGGCACGGGCCAGGCACGGGCCAGGCACGGCACGGCACGGGCACGGGCCAGGCACGGCACGGCACGGGCACGGCACGGCACGGGCCAGGCACGGCACGGGCCAGGCACGGCACGGCACGGGCACGGCACGGGCCAGGCACGGCACGGCACGGCACGGGCACGGGCCAGGCACGACACAGCACGGGCCAGGCACGGCACGGGCACGGCACGGCACGGGCCAGGCACGGCACGGGCCAGGCACGGCACGGGCACGGCACGGCACGGGCACGGCACGGCACGGGCCAGGCACGGCACGGGCCAGGCACGGCACGGGCCAGGCACGGCACGGGCCAGGCACGGCACGGGCCAGGCACGGCACGGGCCAGGCACGGCACGGGCCAGGCACGGCACGGGCCAGGCACGGCACGGGCCAGGCACGGCACGGGCCAGGCACGGCACGGGCCAGGCACGGCACGGGCCAGGCACGGCACGGGCCAGGCACGGCACGGGCCAGGCACGGCACGGGCCAGGCACGGCACGGGCCAGGCACGGCACGGGCCAGGCACGGCACGGGCCAGGCACGGCACGGGCCAGGCACGGCACGGGCCAGGCACGGCACGGGCCAGGCACGGCACGGGCCAGGCACGGCACGGGCCAGGCACGGCACGGGCCAGGCACGGCACGGGCCAGGCACGGCACGGGCCAGGCACGGCACGGGCCAGGCACGGCACGGGCCAGGCACGGCACGGCACGGGCACGGCACGGCACGGGCCAGGCACGGCACGGGCCAGGCACGGCACGGGCCAGGCACGGCACGGGCCAGGCACGGCACGGGCCAGGCACGGCACGGGCCAGGCACGG
This sequence comes from Sapria himalayana, assembly GCA_029783825.1. NCBI lineage: Eukaryota > Viridiplantae > Streptophyta > Magnoliopsida > Malpighiales > Rafflesiaceae > Sapria > Sapria himalayana. The sequence goes on from JAREIK010003458.1 coordinate 1,340,812, forward strand.
CACGGGCCAGGCACGGCACGGGCCAGGCACGGCACGGGCCAGGCACGGCACGGCACGGGCCAGGCACGGCACGGCTCGTGCCAAACCCGGGCACGGAATTTTTCCGTGCCGGGCCGGCCGGCCCGGCCCAGTTGACACCTCTAACTACCATACCACAAATATGAATTAATTATTAATGTATTTTGGATTTTTTTTTAATATGATATTTTTAATTTTTTTTTAGATTGATGTCAGTTATACTTCATCCTATATTATGTATCATATTATAATTTTTTTTCATAAAATATTTTTATTTTTAGGTTGAATCGACCGAATGTCAATTTATTTTTTTAATTATTAATTTGATTTTAATTCATTTTAATTTCTGATGCAATATTAATATGTAATTCATTTTTTAATTATATCATTTTGATATATAAATATAATATTTTTAATAAATCAAAAATTATAATTCCAATAAATTTTAACTAGGCACATTCATGCTACTAATAACTACCACAACCTAATAATACCCAAAATCGAGTCGGCACAACCCAAAACAATAGCACCTGGCTACTAGCCAAACGAGTCATGCTAGGTTAATTGATTTGGATATTGTGTCGGGCTTACACGACATGGTAGCACAAATAGGTCACTACAAAAAACATCGTGTTGGCACGACACAACCAGTTTGACACCCCCATATTTGACAAACAATGAAACTATGAACATACTGTACTGATAATTATCAAATTTTGCCAAATATGCTACAGAATCCAACACTACAATTTGTCGAGGGAGACAAATTGACACAGAGAACTAAGGGTCTTCATGAGCAATAATTATAATATAGAAAATTAATTCCCCCCATTTTTTCACATGTTCACCAAATATTATAACAATCAATATCAAGTTATAAAAAGCCTTTGGTTATGACTAGAGGTTGAAAACAAACTGATCAGCTCGGGCCCAGACCCATGGCACAGCTTGCAAAAGTCAGCCCAGGCACTACCTGATGTGACTATAACCATGTCCAAAAAAAGAGTGATCAAACTAGGCTAGCCCATACCAGACTTGACCCAAGCTAGAAGTATCAAGCAAGGCATGTTAGCATGACACATCCTATTTTTTAAAGCCCAGTCAAGCCACGATATATCCAACCGAGTTGCGTCGCGCTAGCACAGAAAAAAGGAAGGAAAGCCTAGCACAACCAACTGGCTCAATTAGGAAAACCGAGTACTAAGACATGCCAAGTAGGGCTTGCACAGGTTAAATCCAACATATAAATAACCAAAGCTAGCTTAAGTTAGCAACTGCAACCCACATAAGGCAATAGACTTCTAACTAATGACTACTGTGCTAACCTAGCCTGCCAAAAATTAGGAGTAAGGCGACTAGCCTGTGAGCCCTATATGGATAGGTGAGTTGGGCACTTGGACTCATGTCTATATATATATATATATCTATATCAAATTATTTTTAAAATTAATAAGCAAATATAATATATATGAATATCAATATAATAAAAATACATTTAAAAAAATATATTTAAGTTTGAAAATATAAATCTAAATTCTTAAACAAAACAAAAGAAACTATAAAATGAAATATAGGTCAAGTCAGTGCAACACCAATAACTTAATATCACTGTTTGATTCATATTATCATAGATTCAAGTCTCAGTATCATCACTTTTGTGTATGTCATTATCTATTTACACCTTTTAAACTTTATCTTGAAGACTTATTCGTGAAACCTCTCAATCTTTTAAGTATGATAAAGTTTCAATAATATTTATTTATAATGTATTCATTCTATCTAAAATTATATTTACAATCATAAAAAAATAAAATCTAATATTAAATTAAACAATGAAGAGGTCAATAAATCAAGTATCATCTTAGATAACACGAAAAATATAAATTCATATAAATTTTACCAACTTAATAATTAATATGTCAAAATTTTATATGTCACTATGAGAGAAAATTAAGCAATATTGAGCATTTAAGTATCTCTAATAGCTCATTTCTATTCAATAGATTGTCTCATCATTTAACCTTAACTAAATGAATAAAAAAATTATCATTTTTAAATATGATATTAACCACCTCACTCAAAGTCGAAGGTTGGCTAAAATTATATATTTATTTTTATAATATTTAAATAGATTATTTAATTTATTAAATTCTACCATCTAGTTTTTATAGTTAGTTCATACAAGTAAATATGACTTATATAATATTTTTTTAACTTTTCATTTTAATCCTAAGATATATACAGACAGTTAAGCAATAAAAAAAAAATATATGGCCAATAATTTAAATAATTTCTTTTCATCTCAACACCATGGATATACTTTATATTAGTTAAAAATATTATTCAATTTACATAAGAACAACAGTGCAATGCATATCATGAGAATATATAGTGACGAATATAGGTTCAACACATCATAAAAAATTTTTATGAATTTTAAAAATATAAATCATATATCCAGTCAAATTCATTAATTATTATTTTATCAATTTTACTATTAATATAATCAGATATCATATATTGATGATTAACTCATAAATACAATATTAAGTATATTAAATTTTAATAATATCTGATAATTAACTAAAATTTTATAAGCCTAGTAATTTACATAGAATGTAAAAGTCAGTTTTTTGTGTTGTAATATAATTTAATACGATATATATTTTTTTCTAATGGATGAAAAATGATTTTTAAGTTGAGTTGCACAATTAGAATACATACACATAACACAAAATCTCAACTAATAAACGATTTATAATGGTTATTGTGAAAATATTTAGTCACACTACTATTATTTAAAACGTTATCAAATATTATATTAAATATTTTATTTTATATCTTGTATTCTCTAATGACCCTAAATAGACACTCACATATAATAAAACTATCATTAGAATGAAAAAACTTATAAAATTCTATTATTTTTTTTATTTAGTTTTCAATCATGATTAACAAAATAACTGACGACACATGTCAATTCTTTATAGTCATGACTGATCCAAATATCGTATATCATAAAGATCGCTTCACTTCGTGTTCTAAGTTCATTAAATTATCCAAATATCTACATTCAATTTTCATTGAATTATCCTAGTAATTCCACACTAATGACTAACACTCTCTTTCAACTAAAAATAAACACAAAATGTGTATGTACTTCACCGATGTTTTGAAAGGCAAAAGTGTTATGCAATACATTTATATGTTTGTGAGGCAAGGCATTAGCCTTGAAACATTGAGGAGTAAACTTCTTGTGATTATAAATATAATTAAAAAATATTTTATAATATATTAAAAATAAAATAAAATAGTATAAAATACCTTAATAAATATTCTATAATATATTAAATTTTAATAAATTTAAAATTATTTTTTATTACAAATTTATTATAATTTTATCATTATAAATTTAAATTTTCATTCATTTGTGTCTTGCATCGCCACTCTCTCTTTTTCCTTGCTCTTACCCTTTCCCTTGCGATTTCCCTTGCCATTTCCCTTGCCCCTTGCCCCTCACCCCTTGCCCTCGCCCCTCTCCCAAACTCCATGGAAAGCTCGATGGAGCTCCCTTGTGGTCCTCGTTGGAGCTCGTGGAGTTCCGTCAAGCTCCACGACGGAGCTCCAACGAACTCCACGATGGAGCTCGATGGAGCTCGCATGGAGCTCACATGGAACTCAAGGATCTCCATCGAGCTCCAACCATCGTGAAGCTCATGGAGCTCCAGCGAGCTCCATGATTAAGCTCATGGTGCATATTTATTTTAACAATGATATCTCATCTTCCCATGAGTACACCTCTTCTGATTAGGCAAAAAAAAAATTTAAGCCTTTGCGTCTTCATGAAGTCGCACCAAAAAAGCATATGCTTTCAGTGGGTAGCACATTTATTTTAATGCCTTGAGGCTTTTTTAGAACACTAGTCTCCACAACAACCAAGCATCACCAAATGCACCACCATGGCATCCACAACACAATTACACTACAACAGTTGTTGCACCACGACCACATCACCACACCAACACGGCACAATCACAGCACACTGCACGACCAAGCATCACCATGCACAACCATTGGACATTATTGTACCATCATGGCACAATAACAGCATCACCACATGCTAGAGGTGTCAAACGGGCCGGGCCAGCCCGGCCCAGCACGAGGCACGGTACGGTTCGGCCGTGCCTGGGCCGGCCCGGCACGTTCAAAAACCGTGCCTGGGCCGGCCCGGCACGTTCAAAAACCGTGCCCGGGCCCGTGCCATGCCCGGGCGAAGCAAGTCACGTGTCGTGCCGTGCATGGCACGAGCCGTGCCGTGCCTGGCCCGGCACGGCTCGTGCCTAGGCACGGCACGCCGGCACGGGTCCATCCCGTGCCGGTCCCGCAGGCACGCGTGGCACTGGCGGCGTGCCACGCATGCCGTGGCGTGAGTCGCGACTCACGGTCACGAGTCACGACTCACTGAGTCGTGACTCGGTCACTCGACCCATCCGGGCCCCCCCAGTAAAAAGACCGCGGGTCGGGTCCAAACCGACCCGATCCGCGGTCTTTTCTGCCGAAATCCAAGAAATTCGAAATTTCTAACGGAAAAAAAAAAAATTTTTCAAACTTTGAGCGATTTTCAGCCCTTGGATTCGACTCCAACGGCTAGGGGGCAGAATCCGACGGTCCTCGTGATTCTGCCCCTTAAATATAATAAAAAAATTCAAAAAATAATTTTTTTTAAAAAAAAAAACTTTATTTAGCCTATAAAATCTACCCCCCTCCCTATTCAATTTATGTTTTTCAAAAACATAAATCCTCTCAATATTTTCTCTCTCTCACATAAACCGTGCTTCTCTCTCTAGACCCTCATGATTTTGATTTCGGCTTGGATTTTCGTGAAACTCAACTTGAGTTTTGAACATCAAAGCTTCCTGCAGTGCATCTTGCACGTGAGTGACCTCATTGCTTTTACCGGGTAATATAATTTACTTTTTTTTATTTTCTCTCTCTAAAGCTTCTCTCTCTAGAAAAACGTACGAAAAATAAAAAATGACAAATTCACCTAACACAAATTTAAATTTGGAAAATGAAAATGTTAGTGTTACACAAACGTCTGTGGCTCCTGAAACTTTGGTTTCTCCTGTCATCTCAGCCCAAAGTTCTAAAAAACAAAAAACTAGGAGGACTTCTGTAGTTTGGACACATTTTAAAATCATAACACAATTAGATATTAGGGGTGAGGAACATGAAATGGCACAGTACAAATATTGTATGCGACTTTTAACATGCAAGAGTACATGTGGGACTGGGCACCTAAAGAGGCATGCTGAAATATGCTCCAAAAAACATGGACCGTTAGATCCTAGGCAAACCCAACTTGGCACTACATTTTTTGAGACTGGATCGAGTTCAGTCTCAAAGTTTACTCCCTTCGTATACTCCAGCGAGTTGGGTAGGGACGGCATGGCCAGGCTCATCACATTGATGGGTCTTCCGATCAGATTTTCGGAAGATTCGAGGGTAGTCCGCATCATGCAGACTTATTTTCAGCCATCCTATCGTAGGATTCCTAGGTCCACATCTAGGAGTGACATACTAAAGATATATAAGTTAGAAAAACAAAAAATAATTAAGGAATTTTTGGCATTTAGTGGAGTGGTGTCCGTGACGTCCGATATATGGACATGTCACGATGATTCTTCTTATGCATGTATCACGAGTCATTATGTCGATTCAAACTGGACAATAAATAAAAAAATATTAGGATTCACTGAGATTCTTCATCCTCATGATGGCCCGGCTATTTTTGAGTGTATGATGAAAATATTTAGGGAATATAAAATTCAAAATAAAATTTTTAGTATCACTTTCGATAATGCTGCGAATAATGGAGTAGCGATCAATATGTTTGTTAGGAATATTAGAGACGCACCTTTAGGAGAGATATTTCATGTCAGATGCATGTGTCTTGTTATTAACCTGATAGTTCAAGCGGGTATGAAGGTGTGTTCCCCCGCGTTGGAAAATATACGCAATGCACTCAAGTATATTCGCACTCCTCGCAGACTACAAAAGTTTGGTAATCTCTGTTTGTCTGCGAATCTTAAGAAGAAGAAATTCCAATCTGATGTGAGACATCGTTGGAATTACACGTACCTGATGTTGGAATCATGTGTTGGATACGAACACGTGATATCAGACTACGTCAATAGTAAGAGTGGCGAACTTATTGTTAACGACACTGACTGGGATTCAGGAATTTCATTTATGAAATTCCTGAAGATATTTTATGACACGACGAACATGTGTTCGTCGGTTTATACGCCCACCACTTGCATTGCACTCCGTTGCATATGCAACATTAGTAGGATGTTTAGGATGTATCGAGCGGACCCGACGCTCAGCCATATGGTTGCAGAGATGGAGACCAAGTACCTGAAGTACTGGTCCACCATTCCATCTCTTTATTGCCTCGCAGCATGCATGGACCCTAGGGCTAAGGTGGAAGGGGTTGAAAACACCCTGACTTTCATTTCCTCGTGCATGAACCTGGAAGAGCCACCTCAAGGGTTCATTTACGAGAAGTTGACAGACCTGTTCACATACTACGATACTAGGTATGGTGGTGGTGGTGTTGAGACTGTGAGTACGGACACTGATACCTTGTTCGGAGATGACGCTTATTCCATTAACCTAGCGAGGGGGAAACGTAGGGGTGGACCTTCACATAGGAGCGAGCTGTCTCGGTACTTAGATACCGATTACTGCTCAATCCTATCACCTTCTGACAATAAGAATCTTGATTTATTATGGTGGTGGAAATCATATGAGTCCGCCTATCCCGTGCTATCTAGGATGGCACGAGATCTACTGATACCTCCGGTGTCGAGCATAGCATCGGAGTCTGCTTTTTCTGTTGCAGTGAACGTGATTTCGGATAGGAGATCGAGATTACGTCCAGATATGGTTGAGGCCTTGGCATGTTTGAAGGATTGGGAGGAATCGAGATTTAGCATCAGTGATCGTGCTGAAGCTGGGACTGTGACAGACACTGCAGTCGCATCCACATCCACTACCATGGCGGAGGAGCTGATTGCCGATGATGATGACCCATATGATACTGATCTTGATGTTGCGGCTGATGATTCTCATTATATGCCGCTTGACGATTGATGCTCATCTGCTCTTTTTTTTTGATATTTTTTTATTTTTTTTATTTATACGCTTTGTTTGTACTTTGTATTATACGTTGTGTTGAAGTTGAAACTTATACTTTTTTTTTCGGAGTATTGGTTTCAAAAGCATGAATGGTAATTTTTATTTGCGTAGTTTAAATTTTTTTTAATTAAAATTTTTACTAACTTAATGTATTTATTTATTATTTTAAGATTTAAATTTTATTTTAAAATTTATTAACTTTAAATCTTAATATTTAATTAATACATTATAATATTAAAATATGCTAAACTTAATTGAAAAAAAAAATAAATTTTCTAATTTTTTTTTCCATACTTACATTTAATTTTAAATGTAATATTTTTTACAAAAAAATTTATTTTTTATTTATTACATAAACTTAAATACAGATAAACAGAAACTTAATAAAAAAATTAAAAAAAAAAAAAATTTTTTTAATCTGCCAAGTGCCAAGTGCCAAGCACGGGTCGTGCGCCCGTGCTTGGCTGTTGGCTCCCGGGACCCGGACCCCGGTTGAGCCGGTCCAGGAGACCAGGTCCAAGCCATCCGTGCCCGAGCGGGCCGGGCACGGCACGGCACGGCCTCGCCGTGCCCACGGGTCGTGTCGTGCCCGACTTTAAAAAACAGTGCCGTGCCCGGCACGGCACGGTAGCACGGCAGGGCACGTGAAAAACGGGCCGTGCCGTGCTGGGCCGGCCCGTTTGACACCTCTACCACATGCACAACCATGTGAACAATCAAGGATTTACTTTAACATCAATTTAACACCACAAGCATCAAATGCTAGCACACGGTATTGCCAACAAATAGAGGTGGCCAGTGGGCCGGGTAACCTGGACACAGCACGAGACACGGTCCGACTTAGCCGTGCCTAGCCCAGCACAACATGGTCCAGAATCATGCCTCAACCCATGTCATGTCAGTTCAGGGCATAGCTCAAGTCATGCTGAGGCAAGGAGATTCATGCCTCATTCCGAACCTAGCATGACCCAAGTGCTTAGCTTGTTGTCATGGTCCACCGACACAGATACACGTAGATAATATTAATAATTATAACTTTCGAAATGGTTTGAGACCAAAATCATATTTTCTCTCATTACCTGTACTATATGTATATATATATATACATAATTACATATATAGGTATAGGTGTCTACATATATATGTATAACTATATACATATATATGTATAAGTATATACATATCTATATTCATACATATACGTATATGTATATATACATACACACAAACAGACATATATATATATATATTGAAATATTAATATTTAATTACTTTATTTTAAAAATTTTAAATATTTGTGTTAATAAAAAATACTAATAATATTTTATTTTTATATTTGATATATTTTACTTAATTATATTGTATTAATTTATAAAAATTAAGAATAATATTTTGGTGAAATATAGAATTTTTATATATATTAAAATATAATGTGTTTAAAAAAAAACTTGTGTCTTAATTGCACATTACGCCTTAAGCCCTCATAAGGTTTTTGCATCTTAGTAACCCTTACACTTCAAATAACTATGGGCATTACCATTTTACCTTCAAAGCTCCAAAAAAATAAAAAATAATAATAATATCTATAACATACTTATGTAAATCAAACAAAATGATAGTCTATGAAAACTTCATAAATTTAACTCATAATAATTATTTTAAGCTATGCAATATCTTGTAAAGACTACAAATTAAATATAATTGAGCTATTGGAAACTCAAGTTGTTGCTCCAAATATATTTTCTCCTCAAATTCACCATGAAAAAATATATTTTTCATATTTAACTAATATATTCTCCATTTATAAAATACCATCAATAAAATAATAATCAATAAAAAGGGATATTAGCCACTGGAAGGGAAGCAACAAAACATTTTGTAATTCATATAAAAAAATACTTATACTCTCAACAAAATATGGTCAATAAATTATCAATTAAATGATAAAAGATAGGGATTTATAATAATGCAATCTTTTTAATTATCATTATTTGATAGATTTAAAAGTAAATGTTCAACTTTTCTCTGACTAGTAAATCACATTGACACATATGTAATTCATTGAAGAGTACATTTTATTCTATAATTTTCTCTGTCATAAAAGATAGTTAGATGTTATGTCAACCAATATCAACTAGAATACCCTCAATTTAACAAAAAATAATGCACAAGAACATTACTTATATAGATTACCTAGGCAATCACCAATCAACCTAACCAAAACTTAATTGACCAAAATTGAGTCTATTGGAAAGCATCACTAAACGAGACACCTATGTGGTAGCTGCAATAACCTATACTTCAACAAATTGATTTAGCCAACAAATAAATACTTGAAACATATATAAGTTTGATACTTCAAAAAGAAACTAGCCCAAACAACTCAAGCTTCTTCAAATCAACTAATTCCTTTAAATAAAATTAATTATGAAGAATTTTGCCCAAATAAAGAACTAACCCAAAACCAATCTAAATTTTCTCAAATTAATTTTTTATATTACACAAAAATTGACCATAAGAAAAAATAATTATCATTGTTAAAATAATGATCAGAGATTTGCCATCGATGAAAATCACACTACAAACAATAAAATAATAATGAATCGATATTTCAAAATATGATATCATATTTGAATAAAATTTAAAAATAAACTATATAAGCCAAATAAACATATAATTTTAATTTCTTAATCAATCAAGCATGGTATAATGATGTATAAAAAATAAAATGATTAAATCAATCATATACTATAGGCACTCTGTTAATAAAATAAAATAAAAATATAATAAAAAAATATAATAATCTTAATACAAATAAAAAAATTATACTCAATGTATATACTTCACATTAGAGAGGGATCTATGAAAGATTATAATATTAATAAATTTATTCTCAAAAATCATATGAACTACATCTGATAAATCTCGATTTCAAAACTTACCATCTAAAACGAAACCACTTGTCATCACATCAAGTCACGACATGTTAAATCAAACTATATGCCACAACCACGAGTGAGATATGTTTATCAGAATAATTTTTCCAATCAATTGTGTGTTAGATTTACATGATTAGTATGTCGGATGGAAATGGCTTTCAACTATACATAATTATGATCATTCACCAAAGAACACACTAAATCAAGTTATAAGCCATAACTAAGACTGCATCCCAATGCCCGCCAAGTTCAGTTTGAAGACCAATTGCACATCTCCAAGAGTAATTATAATTGTAAAAAATCTCATCGGAATCAAAATTCTTAAAAGACAGAATTATACCATTAGAGCTGCACATTTAAAAGGTGTAGCATGAAGATACGCCTTCACCAGTTTGTAGATCAGTATGTCAAGTGGTACAGGTTGATCAGCTCTCCACAGCCATGGATGTGCTGCAATTGAGTATGTCATTGTTAGGCAAACAAAAAAGGATCCCAACACATGGTTGTGGGTGCCTAGGAACATGTTATTTGTAACTTCTAAAATCATAGAAATCTCCTGCAGAGGCCAGTAGGATGGAGGAGGCAGGAAAAAATGAACATTATACTAGAGATTATGTAAATGTCATCATCACAAAGAGTTGTAGCCCTTATGAAACAACATAACTGACCCACCCAAGAACATTATTTGTTTTCATCATTGTACACCTATATGACCAAAAAAGGTAAAACAAAACATTTGGAAACTAAAACAAGGAAACTTACATACCACAAAATGTAGCATCAATAAATATGTTTATATCTAGTGAAATGAATGATAATGTCAGGCTGAAGCATATTTCTCAGTGCAATTACTTCATGTTTTGGTTCAAAATTTCAAACAGCAAAGACAAATTCCAAGAATCCACAAATCAAATTTACCTTCCAAATTAACTCGTTTAATATATCAACTCTTCAACATATATAAAAATCATTTTATAAGAATTCTCGGATTTGCACTTGCAAAACATGCCAACAGTTAAAATTTGCAGGGGACTATTCTTCATGGAAAAATATCATTAAACAACTTACTAAGGGCTTGAACTGCAGTCATTCTTTTTCTATAATCCTTGTTCAGCAGTCTTTTTACAAAGTCCTTGGCTTCCGGAGTGATAGAAGGCCATGGTAAATCATCAAAGTTGGGTTCTATTCTCAGAACTGCACGAAAAATTCCTGATTCAGTCCTTGCCCAGAATGGCCGGCTTCCGCACAATAAGATATAGGTAATAACTCCAATGCTCCATATATCTGCCTCCACGCTGTAGGATCTATGCAGGACTTCAGGTGCTACATAGTATGCACTTCCGACAATATCGTTAAGTCTTTCATCTGTCATTATTATAAAAAAAGCTGAAGGAAGATGATGATAGCTAATATGATACAGCAACAATGTCCTACCTGTCTTGATAAAGTCCGAAAGTCCAAAATCAATAAGCTTCATATCAGCATCTTCATCCCTAGAAGTGAACAGAAAATTCTGCAAATCAAGGAAAAAGTGTAATGGTTGCAGGTTTGTGGCATTGTTAACGTGAAAAGCAGTATAGAGTGTCTCAAGGTCAAACCTCTGGTTTTAAATCTCTGTGTACGACGCCCTGAAGATGACAAAATGAGACCACTTGTAGTATTTGCCGAATTATAACTTTTGCATCTTCCTCCATGTACCTTCCTCCTCTGATGCCAGGTAAAGAAATCAGTATTAACAATAACACACAGGATTTCTATAACAAAAAACACAAATTCTTTCTCTATGTAAAAGTAAAATACACGTGTTTATTTAATATTGTTTATGGAGATGTTCAAATCAGTAGATGATGTAGGTATCGTACCAACAAAGAACAAAATTAAAAAGAGTTATGCTCCATGATTGAGACAATTCTGTTATGTTTTACATTTATATTTTTTATTTGTTTTTTTTTTTTGACTTTATGGATATGAGCACTCAACATGAGTTATGATTTACCGCAATCCAAGTTAGAATCTATTTATAGTCATTCTCTTGTGTCTTGATATTATTGATTTTGATGAGTTTATTACTCTTATTTGTCAACATGGCACCAAAATGAAGTGAAATAGAGGAAGAGAAAAGGGTATATGGATGAAGAGTGCATGTATGTGCACTGTATACCTAATTGTAGATGCATGCACGAGCATCTACTGTTTGTGGCATAAGTGGTGTGCATAACAGTGTGTGTGTGTGTGTGTGTGACAATAATTGTGCATATGCATCGATGCAATGAGCATCAACCAATGATCCTCCTAGTGGTCAACAGTGCATGAGTGCATGTGTGTGGCAGAAATAGTGTGTATGTGCAGTGTCTGTGCAGCAAATAATGCACGAATGAACAATTAGGTATGTGCAGAATAATTGAGTGTATTAAATTTTTTAGTGGTGTGATCCACACGCCCTTTTGCATGGTATTGACCAATGAAAAAAGTCAAGATCTTAGCTACCGCATTATGGAAAATCGGATACAAGAATTTTATGCAATATGCTACAAGATTTTGTCCATAAATTTTCAAACTAAGTATGATGAACCACCTAACCAATGATCTTCAAGGTGTCATCTAGGTAGACCAGCCCAGGCACGGCGGCAGCACTGCAAGGTTTAGCTGTGCTAGGCCCATCAAGGCATGGTCCAGAACAATGCCTGGTTGTGGACCATGCTGGTCGAGGCATGGCTCGTGCCATGATGGGCTGATGCAAGCCCTGCCTCATTCCAGGCCGGGCATGGACGGATCTCAGATCATGGATCATGCCATGTCAGGTGACCACATGACAAGGCACTTTTTTTTCAAAACCAACCATGTAAGCCAAGTTCCGATTACATGATCGGTCACCATTGACCCTAGTGGTTGCACGACCTGCCCTGTCCATTGCGTGAAAACGCAATGGGCACCACCAGAGACAGTGTCAGGTTGTGCCTGTCACTGTCACTGCTATATTTTTTTAAATAAATAATATATTTTTTCAAATTTATAGTCGTAGGATTCAATCGGACTGCTGGCCAAAATCCAATTGTTGTCACAATTCTAATTAAATAAAATTAAAAAAAATATTTTTTTTTAATTATTTTAGAATCTCCATAAATAAAGATTAGTAAATTTAAAATTTTCATTCTAGTTTTTCTCTCCTCTCTCTTACCTGTGTACTCTCCACTTTCCTCCTTTGATATAGTATTATTTTATTACATTAATTATTTGTTTTATTATTTACTTTATGATTTATGATTTACACTTAAGCATACAGCATAAGTGGTAATGTGACTGTACAACTTGCCTCATAGTTGGATTTTAGAAGTGATAAAATTTACAACAAAATGATAATGGTACTTTTTTTTGTTTTTTAGTTTTATAATTTATTTAATAAATATAAATATTCAAAAAAAAACCACATAGTTAATTTAATGATAATGAATATGAAATTAACATAAATATAAATAATAATAATAATAATCTTACCGAAATGTCCAAGGCCAAAACTATATTTTTTCTAATAGCGACCTCGACCAAAACACATTTGGTACCTAAAAAATATAAAATTAGACGAACATAACCTAAAAATTCTAGGGGTATCAAAGAATAATTAGTAAAATATATATATTATCAAAAGATATATACATACAGGAGTGTGTAAGGAACTGACTACCTAAAGATACATAGTAATCAATACACTGAAAAATATGATACATTAGATCTGAGGCAAACTCAATATAATGATGAAATCTTTTAAGTTAGATCTAATTCAACTTCATTAACCACATCCATATACTACATTAATTTTGAAAAGAAATGCATGATCAAACTGGGTATGATTTTTAGTTTTCTAATTAGATTTTCAAATAAACCAAGGATAATCAGTATTATACAGACCTAATTCCAATATATATATATATATCATAAGATTCATATATCAATAAATTAGAGGTATCAGATGAGTTGGGCCGGCTCGGCCTGGGAACGGCACGGTTCAGTCGTGCCCATGCCCAGCACGGTAAGCTACAGTATCGTGCCCCGGCCAGTCATATCATGATGGCAAGTGGGCATAGCACGTGTGACCACGCACTGAACGTGATCAATATGAGTTGATGCCCGACATACGAGGCTCGTAGAACCTCGAAAAGGCAAAGATGCATGAATGTGCGACGGCGCACCACCGAAACCCTGATTTTTAAAAAAAAATAAGATTTTGTCCTACCCAAACTAGGCCAAACCCGGCAATTTTTGGGGCACGGGTCCGTGCAGGGCCAAAATGATAGCTCGGTTTGGCAGCCTAAAACCAGGTCAGGCCATGCCGGGACAGCCCATTTGACACCTCTACAATAAATATAAATGACATAATAGAATATTATAAGTTAAAAAAATAATTAATAATTAATAAATTTTAAAATTTTAATAGAATAGTATTTGTGATGCCCGATATATAAACTAGTCATGATGATATATTATTTTTATACCTCATCACTCATTATGTAGACTCAAAATAAAAATTTAATAAAAAAATTTTAATATTATATAAGATACTTCATCCTCGTGATGACACTGTCATATATGAGTGTATGACCATGATCATTAGGAAGAAAAATTCATAATAAAATATTTAGTTTTAATTCAATAATTTTCTAATAATAAAGTAACTATTAGTGTTCTTGTTAGAACTATTACAGACGGACCGTTAGGTAAATTTTTTCATGTTAGATACATATGTTATATATAAAAAATATAAAAAATGAATAATTTCACTTCAAATTATCATACATTGGTAGCAATGATACCTATTTATATAAGAAAAATTTTACATGTTTACAACTATTCACAGCTTTCCACAGCTTTTCATAATTATTTACAGTTGTTCACAATTATTTATCACAGTTTTTCATGGTTATTTACAGCTATTCATCACATAATATTCTACACTTCTCAAGTTGGGTTGTAGACGTTAAGAATCCCTAACTTGGATACTTACTGATCAAATCCTTACCTTGCTAAAGCTTTGGTAAGAATATTTGTTGTCTGTTAGGTTATAGGAATATAAAGTAGATCCGCAACTTTCTCTTCGATTTTCTCCCTAATAAAATGTCGGCCTATCTCTACATATTTGGTTATATCATGGTGAACTAGATTCTTTGCTATGTTAATCGCAGACTGATTATCACATAAGATCTGCATGGATTTGTCAACATAAACATTTAATTCATGACAAATTCTGCTCAGCCATATACCTTAACAAATTCTCAAGGCAAGAACTCTAAATTCAACTTCAGCTAAGCTTCTTGCTACTACAGCCTACTTTTTGATCTACCAAGAAACCAAATTCCCTCACAAAAATGAGCAATAGCTTGAGGTTGATTATCAGTCAACAAGTGAACCTGCCCAATCAGCATCGGTGATAATTTTCAGGTACCTAGCACTAGTTTTCTCAAAGAACAATCATTGATCATGTATCAGTTTGAGGTACCTCAAAATCTAGTATACTACTTGTATGTGTTCTTCAACTGAGTTATTCATGAAATGGCTAACTACACTGACAGTGAAATAGATGTTGAGTATAGTGTGCGAAAGGTAAATGAGTTTGCCGATTAACCTTTGATATTTATCTTTATCTATTAGAGCTCCACTAGAGTGCATACTAAATTTGATTGTTGTATCCATAAGAGTTTCAACTGGCTTGCATCCAGTAATATTAATTTCCATTAGAAGATCTAGCACATACTTTATCTACGAAATAGATATTCTAATTTTTGACCAAGCAATCTCTATGCCTAGAAATTATTTGAGGATTCCCAGGTCTTTAACTTTGAATTCTTTGGCCAAGAATAATTTTATTCTCTGAAATTCTTCCTAGTGATCTTCTGTGTAGACGATTTCATCAACATGGACTATGAGGATGGCCCTTCATCCTCCCTCAAAATGTTTAATAAACATCGTATGACCTGTCTGACATTGAATATAGCCATAACTCTTAACTGTCTTTGTGAACTTGTCAAACCACACCCCAAGTGACTGTTTAAGGCCATACAAGAATTTCTTCGACTTCAGCACTGAGTCGGGTGTTTCAGGTATGTTTAGGCCTGGTGAGATCTCCAAGTACACTTTCTCATCGAGCTCTCCATTTAGAAAATCATTCTTCATATCTAACTAATATAATGACCAATCCAGATTAGCAGCTAGAAAGAGAATAACTCTTACTATATTGAGCTTTGTAACCGAGGCAAATATCTCCTGATATTAAATATCATTAAACTGAGTATATCCTCTTGCCACTAGACGAGCCTTGTACCTGTTAATGTTGCCATCAAAGTTATACTTCATAGTGAAGATCTATTTGAAGCTTACTATCATAGTTATACTTGTACCTATTAGTTACCACCTAGGTTTTATTTTTCTCCAGTATTTATGCTTCTTCTTCGGCCACCTTTTTCCATTCTAGAACTTTAAGAGCTTCTTGAATAGATCAAGATATATGAATTTCATCCGGAGAGCTAACTGAGGCACGATGATTAGGGGACAAATTATCATATGCAATGAACTCCTAGATTGAATGTTGAGTACATGTTCTTTTTCCCGTTTCTTAAAGCAATGAGCATGTCATCAGGATCTTAAAAAAATAATGTTATCCTCATAATCAACAGAAGTATGTAGAGGAGAGAAATTACCTTATGTTTATGCAGATTCATTTGTCATATCGAGAGTTTGGTTCTGCAAAAGTAGTTCCTGAAACTCATCAGACTGTGAGTTATGTCTCCTTGTATATAAATGAAACTCACTAGGTTCTAGTTATGGCAGTGTATATTCTTCACGGAGATCATTAGATTGAGTAGGGTTTGAATAGGCTGCCTCACTGCATGGAAGAGTGAGAGGTGCAACTTCCCTAGCCTGATATTCTTAAAATTAATTTCTCTCCCCCTAAATATCAAGTTAGAAATAAAATGATTGATTTTTAAAAAATATAATAATCATGAATATGTAGAATCAACGTGCGGACTTACCGTAATATTTGTATCCCTTCTTAGAAGGTGAGTACCCCAAGAAAATATATTTAAGTATTCTAGGATCTAATTTCCCCAAGTATTACGAGTGGGTACAAACAAATGCAAAACACCTATATATTTTAAATGGAAAGGAAGGCATGACTTGAGTGTATGAAAATGAAGTGAGAAGTACTTGGTGAGTAGATTTGAATTGAATGACCCACGAAGGCATCCGATTGATGAGATAAGTGACTACACAAATAGCTTCTCCACAAAAATGATGAGGAACATGGGTAGTGAACATCAAGGAATAAATTATATCAAGGATGTGCCTATTTTTGTGCTCAGCTATTCAATTCTGCTAAAGTGTATCAATCCAAGAACTGTGATGAATGATTCCTTGTGTTGATAGATAATCTCTCAAGGAATATTCAAATAATTCTCTATTAAAGTCAGTCTGCAAGACTTGAATTTTGATTTGAAACTAGTTCTGGATCATGATGTAAAATTTTTGAAATAAGATTCTCAGTTTGACTTTTTCTTTCATGAGATATAGTCATATGAGATGGGCGTGATCATCCACAAACAAGATAAACCATCGGACACCATTAATATTTTTTACTCATGGGGGTCCCCATATGTCATTGTGAATAAGAGAGAAAAGCTGAGATAGTGCATATGAAAATATTGGATAAGAGGTGCAAGAATGTTTTGATAATTGGCACACTTCACATTGAAAATAACTAAGTTTTTATTGATAAATAGTAAATGAAATAATTTTTGAAAGTAAACAAAATTTGGATGACCTAATCAAAAGTAAGACAACATAACTTAAATTTTCTTTATTTGATTCTAATGGATCACTTTGAGTAAATAAACTGACAACCCTTTGAGTTTGTCTAGACCTAGATTTGCAAGTCTGAATTTAATAGAGTCAATCAACCATTTTAGCATTGTCAATCTTCATCCCCAACATCGGAATATAAAATTTACAAACATCGGATGTAAAGTAGACAACACATTCCATATCTTTACTACTTTACTAAGTGATAATAGGTTACAAGATAATGTAGAAACATAGAAGATATCATGTAAAGAGATGGTGTTGATCGCCAATATTGACCCAACATCCAAAATCTGAGAAATAGATCAATCTACTGTCTTTACTATCATTTGTCTATCAGAAAGATGATAAGATGTAAATAAATATTTTATTCATGTCATATGATCAGAAGCACCAGAGTCCACGATTCACACCTATTTGTGTGTAGCTAAGAAACACAGACATGGATACGGAGACAGGAATACGATACGGCAAGATATTGAGACATGACAAATTTTTAAAAACTAGGATGCGGATACGGGTAGGATAGGGCATGATAAAAAAAATAAAAATAAAAATAAAAAGTATTTTCTTAATAAATATTAGGTATTTAATAAAATAAAATAAAATAAAATAAAATATTTTATTATAAAATAAAAATATTTTATTATATTTTATAAGATAATATTTATAATTATCTTATCTTATAAAATAATATTTTATAATTATCTTATATTATAAAAAATATATTATTTTTATTTTATAAAATAAAATATTTTATTTTAATTAATCAAAATCACGCCCTGCCCAGCCTAAGGAATGGAGCCCCGCCCAGTCTCATGTCGTGCCTGCCACGACATGAACGATGTCGTTCCATTCTGAGGCCAACCGGTCCTCGTGTCGTGCCTATCCAGGTTGGCCCGGTACCTCGGAATGAGCCGAGGTACCACTATTGTATCACCTTGTCAGGCTGAGGCTCAGCCCGACTGATCCAGAAACCGGACGGGCCCGAATCCGAACCAACCCCAACCCCAACGGGCTATTACGGCCAATGGTTCAAATATTTAAAAAAAATTATTTGAAATTTAACCGTCGGATTTTGCCTCCAACGGCTATAGGACAAAATCTGATGGCCCACATGATTCTGCCCCAAAAAAATTATTAAAAAATTCAAAAAATAAAAAAAATACTTTTAAAAAAAATTCTAAATTTTTTTCTATAAAAGCCCCTCCTTCTCAAATTTTTTTGTTTTTCAAAAATATAAAACCTCACATTCTCACTCTCTCTCAAATCCATCTCCTAAACAAAAAAATATATTTATAATAAATTATAATCTAATTAATACATAATTAAAATAAATAACATAAAAAAATAAACTTTATAACTATTCAAATATTTATAATTTAAATATTTTTAAATATTATCTAATTTATATTTTATAATTACATAAATATTATAAACAACAAATAAAAAAAATTAATTTTTTAAACCAGCCCGTACGGGCTTGATCCGGCACAACCAAAAATAGGTCGTGCCAACCGGGCCATACCAGGTCGTGCCGAGCCTAGCTTGAATAAACTGTCTAGCTTGAATAAACCGTGTCGGACCAAGCACGGCAAGGTTACCGAACCATGTCGTGCCTGGCCCGGCATAGTAGCACAATTGGGCCCGAAAAAATCATGTCAGGTCGAGTCGGGCCGGCCCGACCCGTTTGACACATCTAAGCTCAGCTCAAGTAAGCTCGACTCAAAATGTTAGCTACTCGACTCGTACTCAGTTGAACTCGAACTCAACTTGCATCATTAGAATCCCTACCCATAATAGTATATTCACGACTTTCCTTAAGCTTCCAATCAGCGGGGTTCCCATGAATCTTCCACCATGTGTCATGAGTGTGTCCAGACTTCTTGCAGTGATCACACCATGGTCTATTACCATTCTTTTTGTCATAGTCTGAACTACTTTTTACCACCATCACTGGAGAGTGATCTTTTGCGACCAAGGCTAAAGAATGGTCCAAACCCGGTACACCTCCCATCATTACATACTTTCAGAGTTCTTCCCTACGTATCTCTGAGAATGCATCACGAAGACCTGATATGGGCTTGATGGGCAATACATGACCTCGGACATCATCTAGGTTTTTGGTGAGCTCAGTCATAAACTTCATAGTCTTGTCTTCTTCAATGATTCGTTTAAATCATTGCCTATCTTCAGCGTTGCTCCAAGCATGCGTGTGGACTAAATCAAGCTGCTACCATAAACGAGACAAGACATTATAATATTGAGTAACAGTCAGATCACATTGTCTTAACTCATGGATGATTGTTTTGACTTCGAACACGACTAGAATATTATCTTGAGTGAAGTAAGATTCACATGCACCTTCCTAAATCTCATGCGTTGTCTCGAAGAGCAAAAAATTTTCTCCAATTTCAATTGTCATAGAGTTGATCAGTCATGACTTGATGATGTCATTCTCCATCTTCTATCTTAGATAGGAGGCATCCTCAGGTTCCGAGGATTGGAGTTCTCCATTCAAGTAGTAAACTTGGTTTTTTCCACTAATGAACATAAGAACCGAACTTAACCATTGCAAATAATTATTCTCATTCAACTTATGGCTAGTGATGGAAAATGAGATATTATCTGTGATGATAGAACTGTCATCTAATAGCATCCTCTAAATAGTGATGTCGAAGACGATCAAAGTGGATTGACCCATGTCATCTACTATCATACTTGAAATTAGTGTTGATACCAATCACTACATGGAATGGTAGATCAAGGAAGGGCGGCTCAACATGCAGAAGCAGGTCAAGATCAAAAACCACAAAAGCTTGATTAACATATATGTTTGCCAGAAAAAATTAAGTTTTCCTTGATTTTAAGTAAAGATCACTCATCACTCTGATACCATGTCAAAAATATAGAAAAGGAATGATTTTAACCACAGAAAAACTCATATTTTCAACAGCTGTCCACGGCTTTTCACAATTGTTTATAGCTGTTCACAACTATTTATCATAGTTGTTCACAGATGTTTACCGCTGTTCATCACGTAATTAACCTGTTAGTACAAGCGAAAATAATAACTATTTCTCCTGTATTAGATAGAAAAAATTTATTAAAATATCTTATGTTATCTAATAGACAATATGAGTTTAGCAATCTATATTTGTCAACGAGTCTGACAAAAATTCAAATGGTTGTGAGATACCATTAAAATTATACTAACCTTTTGTTAGAGTCATATGTTATATTCTAAGGTTATGATAACATGAATAAAAAATATTAGTAACATGTTTAGTAGCATCTGCAAGTATTTGAATTTTGAAAATCAAGTATTAGTAGCATATGCAACATTGCTATTGAGATGTGACTTTCACCTCTAAAAGACCTGACATGTGCAAGTATGTAGCAATCTCATTTTGTTTGTTGGCTAAAATAATTTTCATCTCAACATGTGCCTGTGGTACATGTGCACGTAATTCAAAAAAATAATAATAAATTCATATGCACCTACTAATGTTGGAAAATAAAAAATTTCATTGCATATGTAACATGTGCAATCTCATTTTTCATGTTATGTTTTCAATCATTTGTTTTTTAGCCCTAACGAATCTAAAAAATCTATGTTCATTAGAAAATAAAAAATTCAAATTTAAGTACATATGCAACATTAGTAATATATTTAGCAAATATAGAGATCACAATATATTTAATATCATTACAGTTAGGATAAAAATTAAGTATTTAAAATACTAGTATTTCATTCCAACTTTGTATTATTTGACTGTCTGGATGAAATCAATGGTTAAAGTAAAAGGAATAAAAAATTATTTAACATATATATCTAAGTGTATAAACCAAATATACCAACCTGAAAGATTTATTCATACAAAATTAACTAATTTATTTATATATTATGATGCTAGATATGATAGTTATAGTCATGCTAATAGGATAGACATTAATATTGTATTCAAAAATTATGACTTCTCCATTCAGTTAGTCAGGGATAAATGATTAGGTGGTCCATTGAATAAGAACGAACTATCTCAATACTTGATTACTAGTTACTGTTACATTCTATTACATGATGATAATAAGAATTTAAAAATTTTTTTATGGTAAAAACTATATGAATCCACGTATCTCATGCTATCTAAGATAACACGTGATCTACTAACTCATTCAGTATCTAGCATAACATAAAAGTCTATTTTTTCTATTAAAGTTAATATTATTACAAGTAAAAGATCAAACTACGACCAGATATCATAGAAACACTTGCAAACATGAATGATTGAAAAAATTTGAGATTGAGCATTCACGATAAGGTACAAGAGAAAATGATGAATAATGATTCATAGGACATGAAGATCAAAGATATTGAGAGCACTAAAAATATCTTTAGATCCATTCATATTGATAGTAATATTGTGCTAGTACTTATTTATTTTTGTTATTTATTTATTTCATTATAAGTTATTCATTATTAATTTATTGGATTGCACTTATTATATTTTTATTTTTGTTATTTTTTATTTTATTATGATTTACATATCATTATGATTTACGTATTTATTATATTCTTCTTTTGTCTCATTATTGAAATGAAATAAAATTTTTTACTTTTTATTTGAGTCAAACCAAACATGATATCATTATCATGATACATTAATGCGGAATACAAAATCAAAATGTCTGAATATCATATTTTTTTCTTTATTTTGTATTTTCTTTATTCTTTAGTTTAATATTTTTATTTTTTAATATTTAATAATATAACAATTAACAAATTATATTTTTATAAAATTTAATATTTTATTCAAATTTAAAATTTTAGCCCAAAAGGCCAAATACCAACAAATAAAAGATTAGATTTGTGTTGGCGCAAACTAACCCAAACTAGCATGGCTTGCAACAATCACGGCACATACTAGCATTTGTGGGCCAATCGTGTTGTGTCGGGTCATTATTATGGTTATCATGTCGTACCAGACACAACACAGTGGCACGGCCATAGCTCACTGAAATGAGTCATGCCTACACAGCACAGCCCATTTGACAAATCTGACCTCCAAGTAATATGCAATGTTTTAAAAGATAAAATCATAAAGATTGCATTTGTATGTTCGTTAGATGAGACATAACTATCGAGGCATTGAGGCTTAGGTTTTTTGAGCATCACAATATATAATAATTAATATTTTAAAATATATAAATAAAATAGCATAAATAAATAAAAATAATTCATTAGAATTATAAAAATATATATATTAGTTTACAACTTTCACAAAAAACCATAACAAAATCATAAAATAAAAATTAAAGTAAATTATTTCAAATTAAATTCTCCTCTTTAAAAGCATTATCATTTTTATCCAATATATCAAACGTAGAAAAATATTCACTGTCATGTATTCCTATTTCATCTAAATTTTCATCTTCATCTAAATTTTTATCTTCATCAATTAGTGTCAGATTGAACTCATTCTCTTTGCTTTTATCTCTGCTTGTACCTAGTAAAAAATATAAATGAATAATTAAGTATAAATATTATAAGTTTTTTTATTAAATTTAATCTAATTTATGACTTCAATTTTTGTGTACTTACTTGGTCCTTCATTAAGTTTCCTTTTGTAGGAATGTGAAGAAATCATTTGATTCAATAATACTGCTTGAGTCTGTTAGGAGTTGGATAATACAACTCTAATAACATCAATATTGAATAATTCATCATAGTAAAACCAACAAAGAACAATGGGGAGGAGGGGGTCTTCTTTCTCCGCAATCCACTTATCATCCGAATCATTCTCCTCTATCAAAAGTGAATCAATATTTTGTTATCTTTGTAGACTTCATTATATCAATCTAGTGTTGTACCTTACATACAGTAGAGAATTCAATATTTGATATTCAAAAGTATTTCTTTTTTTTTCTATGTAACTGCAAATAATGAAATAAAAAAAATTGTGCTATAATGAAATAAATTTATCTAACATTAAAATAGAAATATATGTATAAAAAGTTATAAAAATAGAAATATTAATGTACCAAATGTGCTCCAATTTCTTTCACATCCTGAAACACTACAAGTAAGACTAAGGACTAGAATAGCAAACTTTTGCAAATCTGATTTTGAACCCCCAAAACACATCCACCAACTTGTAGGACTTCTTAATATTCGATAATTAATTACAATACGAGTCCAAATTTCACCCATTACTTGGTCAAATAAGTCCAACTAAATATCAGTTTTTAAATGTTCTTGATAATCAAATATCTTATCCATGCATTCAAATAATTCCTTCTTGACCTCATCAACATTAAAGAAATTATCTTCATACTACAATTGAGGATTAAGATAGTAAACTGCTACATGTAAAGGTTGATAAAATTGCGAAGTTCATCTTGCATCAATTTTTCTCCAAATTGGATCATATTTCTCTCCGCACCCCACAAATAAATATAATCTTCTCCTTAACAGAATCCATCAGCTTATAAATATAACTCATTGTTGATCTTTCCTCTAAATTAACCTCTCTCAAAATACAAACTAATAGAATTGTGGTCTTAATATAAAAAGCAACATGTGACCAAAAATTTAAATCAAACAATATTATACTTCGAGCTTTCATACATTCTACCTTTTTAGCCTATTTGCTTGAACACCAATTTTCTAAGAAGAATATTATTATAAGACTTTGCTTTTGCTTATAAAAACTTTGGAGCATAAAAAATAAAATAGCAAACCATGTAATTACTGAATAAAAAAATTCATGATCTTTTGTAAATATTCTCATCAAGCTAAGAACCCAAAAATGGTCATATATGAACTTCACTACTTGCCTAGCTCGAGCAAGTGTAGTTTCATGAACATAGAGGTGTCAAACGGGTCAAACCGACTTAGTTTGGCCCAAGGCACGGCATGATTCGGTCGTGCCTAGCTCGGCATGGCACAAGAATGACTCGTGTCCATGCCCATGCTGAGCTTGTTCAAGGCACAGCTCATGCCATGTCGTGCCGAGGCCAACCGGGCTATGTGCCGAGCTAGGCACGGCCAGATACCAAGGTTCGTGGGCATGGTATCTCGCACGAGCCGAGAAATGCCCCAACCCACCCAACACAACGCCCCAATCCAAATCTGACTACCCGAGGCTAGACAGATCTGAAAGTTTCATCGGGTCGAAACCCGACCCACAGTCTTTTTTGACTCGAGTCCGAGGCCCAATTCCATAATCCATTCTAAGATTATGCCCATTTTTTAATTATTAAAAATTTAAAAAGACTGTGGATTCTGCCCAACGACACTAAGGATTCTGCCCATTTTTTAATTATTAAAAATTAAAAAAATCAAAATAAAATACTTTTAAAAAATTCTTTTATTAATCTATAAAATTTTCTCTCCCTCCTCATTTTAAGATTTATGTTTTTAAAAACATAAATCTCTTGGTTTTTGCTTCTCTCTCTCTAATTTTCTCTCTCGAGATTTCGGCATTTCACATTTCAATCATTCAGGACTCAGCTTTGGCCTTTGGTGTGGATTGTGGTGCACGTGCAGTGCAGATATAAAAAAGCTAGAATATATTCATTTCAATTTACAGGTTTTTTTTTATTATTTAATTTTTAAGTTTTAAAATTTTAAATTTAAAATATTTTTCTCTCTAGTCTAGTCTCTCTCTTTCTATTCTCTAGTCTAAAAAATAAAAAAAAAATTTTAATATGATAAATAATATTTTAAATAACGAAAATAAACTAAATTATAATTTAGAAAATAAAAATCCTATGAAAAGATCTGAGACTGACAAAACTTTGGTTTCTTCGGTCCCCTCGGCCCAAACTTCTAGAAAATAAAAAATTAAAAGAATTTCAATAGTTTAGACTCACTTTAATATAATAAAATAAAAAAATTATAGGATTGCAGTAAAAAATCAGCATAGTACAAATATTATAAGAAAATTTTAATCTTTATAAGTTTGTGTGGAGCTGTGCACCTTAAGAGACATATCAAACTAAGCACCAAAATATATGGTATATTAAATCCTAGACAAACCAACTCAGTGGTAGGCTTTTTGAGACTAGATCTAATTCGGTCTCAAAGTTTACCCCATTCATATATCACAACGAGTTGAGAAGGGAATGTATGCCCAAACTGATCACCACAATAGGTCTTCCGATTAGATTTTTAGATGATCCAAGGATAGTAAGTATCATGGAGGTATATTTTCAGCCTGCATATCATTAGATTTCTAGGTCAACATCTAGGAATGACATACTAAAATACTATAAATTATAAAAATAAATAATAATTAATGATTTTAGGAAATATAATGGAGTGGTATCCATACATCCGATATAGGGATTAGTTACGACGATTCATCTTTACATGTCTCACTGCCCACTATGTAAATTCTAAATGAATACTAAATAAAAATATTTTATAATTCTCTGAGATTCTCCATCCTCGTGATGACCCGGTCATTTTTGAATGCATGATAAAAATATTTAGAGAATATAAAATTTAAAATAAAATTTTTAGTATCACATTCGATAATGTATCTAATAATAGAGTAGCAGTTAACATATTTGTTATGAATATTAGAGATTGACCATTAGGAGAGATTTATCACGTTAGATGTATGTGTCAGGTGATTAACATGATTGTACAAACGAAGATGAATGTGTGTGATGTTAGAGTCTTTGTTTGTTTGCAAATCTTAAGAAAAAAAATTTTCAATCGGATATGAGACATCATTGGAATTACACTTACCTGATGTTAAAGTCATGTATTAGATACGAACATATGATATCCGACTATGTCAATAGTAAGAGTGACGAACTTATTATTGATGATACTGACTGGGCTACAAAAATTTTATTTATGAAATTCCTAAAGATTTTTTATGACACAAAAAATATGTGTTCGTCAGTTTATACTCCCACGACTTGCATTACATTCAAGTGCACGTGCAACATTGATAGCATGTTTAGGAAGTATTGAGATCTGATATTTACCAATATAGTTGTAATGATAGAAACCAAGTACTTGAAGTACTGGTCCACCGTTTCATCTCTTTATTGTCTGACTGTCTGTATTGACCATAGGGTTAAGGTGAAAAAAATTGAGAATATTTTAACTTATATTTGCTCATGCATGAACCTGTAAGACTCACATGAAGGGTTCATTGACAAGAAATTGACTAAATTTTTTACATACTACAATATTAGATATAGTGATAATAATTATGAGGCTCCGTATATGAACATGGATACCATATTCAAAGACGATGACTTTTTCATTCAATTAGCAAGTAGAAAATGATGAGTTGGACCTTCGAATAAGAACAAGCTGTCTCGATACTTTGAAATTGATTACTGCTCAATCTTATCACATTCTGATACTAAGAATTTTGAAATATTATAGTAGTGGAAATCATACGAGTACATATTTCTCATGCTATCTAAAATGGCACGAGTTCTAATGACTCTTTCGGTGTCTAGCATAGAATCAGAGTCTACTTTTTCTATTACAATGAATATAATTTCAAATAAAAAATCGAGATTACGTCCAGATATTGATGAGGCTTTAACATACATGATTGATTGGAATGATTTGAGCTTGGACATCTAGGATCGTACTGAGACTACAATAAAAGTGGAGAAATTTATTGCTAATAATGATCCATGTGATATTGATATTGAGGATGATATAATGATTAATAACGTTGACGATTGACGATTGTCAGATTATAATACTTATGTCTGATATTAGATTTCAATTTGAGTATTTACATTGTATTTGTGTTTGTTTAATTTTTATTTGTGATATTACTTTGAGTATCGAGTTTGTGCCTTTGTAGATTGATGCATTTGATGCTTAAACTAAATATTAATTTTTACGAATTTTCATTTTGCATTGATTTTAAATTTTTATTCATATTTAAGTTTTTATATTTTATTAATTTATACACTTATACTAATACATATTTAGTTTAAATATTTATGTTGTTTATTATAATAAATAAATTTTATGTTTTATTAAATTTAATAAAAAAAAATTTAAAATTTAATTATTTATTTATAATAAATAATTAACATTATAATTAATTACTAAAAAAAAATAAAATACTTTTAAAGTATTAAAAACATATAAACATAAACTAATTTGGAAAAATATATATATAAATTTATTAAAAATTTAAAACCAACCCATACGGCCCGACCTAGCACGGTTTCTTTACTTGCCAGGCTGACGATTCACATCGGGCTTGGCCTAAAAAAACCATGTCGAGCCAGGCAACACATGGTTACTGTATCGTGTCATTACCAAGCACGGCACTGTGGCCCAGTTGGGAAACTCAAAACTAAACCGGGTCGGGCCAGCCCTTTTGACACCTCTACATGAACATTTAAACTTTTCAATATCTTCCAACATCAAATCGATACAATATGCAACACAAAGAGTCCACCATAATCTATTCTTTTTTTTCCATAAGTCTCATTCTAGGTTTCACATAATTAGAAACATTATCCGTGATGACTTACACAATTTCTTCAACCATGTCAAGATATTTGAATATTAATTCCTCATTTTTTATTATATCAGAAGTATCAATTAATTTCATAAACCAAGTGCCAGCATGACTATTCACCAAAAAATTGATAATACACTCTTTCTATCTTTCTAACCATCTGATATAATTGAATATCAATATTGTTTCCAAGCTTTTTTATGATCTTCCATAATAATATTTAGGTCATTCACCTCTTTTTTATTAATCCATGTCTTCAATTCATGCATAAATTGAGGATTAAACCCGGACCTAAAATTTAAAACAGCATTCATCATAGAAATCCAATAAAAATCATTTATAGTGTTGAATAAAAGACCTTTTGAATAAATAATCATACCAATTTTTCTACACATTTTTTTCCTTTTTAATAAATGATAAATTTATCCATAAAACCCCTAAGAATAAGTTCCCCACTCTCACTCTCAATCTCACTCTCACTCCCTAAAATACATTTTATTTTGGACAAGGCACTCTCATTCTTTGAAGTTGAACCCATACTAATTTATAGAAGCAATGTATTTCTTTTCATTTTTTGATCCTTAAAATTGATTAATGCATCTTTGCATTCTAATATAACATCTTCACTAACTTTGAGACATAATTTCATACCTTGATGAGTACTAAATAAGTGATGTTTGAGTCTATTCACCCCTCCCGCACATATTTGATTGCAAAATTTATATCTCAAATATTGCTTCCCGAAAACTTCAATAACAAATTTCCACACAATATATTTTCTTGATTTTTCGAATCAAAAAAACTCATCCTAAAAAAACACTAATAAAAATATTCAATTATTCATATTTCTATTATAATAATAAAATTAACTAAAAAATAATAACAAGACATAATTAAAAGAAATTTAAAAATTAAATGAAAATTTAAATTACTTGAATTGATTATGAATATTAATATATATGAGTATTCATATATATTTTATGGGATGATGCTGCTTTGTTCATAAATTATTTGAATTGTTATTTATACATTAACTATATATACAATTATACAGTTAACTATATATAAAAGTATATATCTATAATTTTATATATCATTATTTTTTATACTATACATAAACAACCACATATTTAACTATATATAACTATTTATAATTATATACAAAATACAATATAAATTAAAATGCAACTATCTTCATATCAATATGTATATTATATATATAATTATTTGAATACCTATATGTTTTACTATATATAACTAATTATAATTATATGTATAACAACATATAACTAATTAACTATATGTATAAATATTTATAATTATATATATTATATCTATAATTTATGTTTTAACATATATAGTTATATGTTAAAAAATACATATAATTATTTTAATTAAGCTGGATAAGAATTTACAACTATATATACTATTATTATGTATAACTATATGTAATTATGTATAACTATAAATATATAACTTTATATATGAAAAACTAAAAATATACTTATAGAGCATTGCCAAAGAAATCGATATTATATGACATGGGCATGAACCTCAGCATCAAATTACATGGAGCAGTGCCAAAAAAAATGAAATTATATGAAGTAGTGATGAAAAAATCAATATCAGATTATATGGAGCAATGATGAAAAACCTGCGTCGGATTACATAGAGCAGTGCTGAAGGGATCAAGAATTTTGAGCGGAGAGCGTTAGCATCAGACTCGACATCGGCTTTGGCATCGAAATTTTCGAGCAAAGCTGAAAAATCAATCAGCACTGTTTAGGTTTTATGGAAACTTATTTTTTTTTTATTATATTTTTTGAAAATACCCCGTGGGCATACTCCTTCGAGGCATGAAAGAGGCATTTTAAATGCACCTCAAAATGTCTCACAGAAGAAGGCATACGCCTATCATGTGTGTTGCTTTTTTTCATGTGCCTCAAGGCATTTTGCACACGCCTAACCCTGGGGAACGCTCCAATGCACGCCTCATTTATGTTTTTTTAAATACTAGTAATAAGATAAATGAGATTTAATTATAGACACAATTGACCTAAGTCAATCAAGGGATGAGTTTTTTGGGACTTTAAGGGGACAAGGCACAATTAAGACATGAATTTTTTTAATAGGCATATTTCACCTAATAATATATAAAAATTATATATTTCACTAAATATTATCTATATTTTTTATTTATTAAGACACAATCAAATAAAAAATAAATATAGAAATTAAACATCTTTAGTAGTTCTCATCAATAAAAATATTTAAAATTTCAAAATAAAATAATAAAATTTTAGTAATCAAATATGTGTGTGTGTGTGTGAGTATAGATATATACATATGTGTGTATGTGTGTGTACATATTTATACATACATATATGAATATACATATATGCATGTACATACAGATACATATTTATATGTATACACACACGCACACACACACATATATATATATACACATATATACTTATGTGTATGTGTATATATATATGTATATATGCATTATGTCTTTGTGCATGTGAACATGAATCTGTTTTCCTTACTCATATGCTGATAATATTCGTACTTGCATTCATAAAAGTGTTACAAACAAAAGAATATGATTTGATCCCCAGATTTAGCATTTCTGAAAAAAATTTTATAGCTACTGAATTTGTAATTGGGTTACCCCTGAAGAGACTTGTGTTTGCTTATCAAGTGCACTAACAATGACCAACACAACTGCATCTTTTTGCTTCTGGGTATCATTTGTAACTCCAATGGCTCTTGGGTATCATTTGTTTTCCATCAAAAAAGTTGCCAGTCTCATCAGCAACACGGCAGACAAGATTTGATCTTATGATGCACCACAATACCCATGTTCATGTTGTAAACCAGAAACCTCTTCAACTAGTCCAGCAAGATGATTTTGAGCTCTTGGGTATCATTTGCCCCCCATCAAAAAAGCTACCAGCCTCACCATCAAACCACACATCATGCAATTTATTGACATTCCAATTAAAATTGTCTATGCAAAATGCTTGCTCATGTCATATAAAACATAGAGCATGCCTCCGGCCATAGGAACTTCAGGCAATCCATGGCCAGAAGTAAATCAATGAACATGGCCACTAGGAAGGACTTGTTGCGGCATCATCAGCTAACATATTCCTCTCTGCTATACCTGGACAAGGAATTAATATCTTCAGAGCATTGCAAGCAGCATTACTAAACAATACGGTGTTTATCGGCTCTATTCTACAGGCAGTAGCATCCAATTCATCATCAAAGCTGTAGTCAACCTTCGAAAAAAAATTATATCCATGCCTGGTTCGAATTGGCTTCTCATTGCTGTCAATGTAATTTTGAGCCATTTTAGTCAAACGAACAGAGTTTGGCTCTGATGCAGCAACTCAGGCAACTCTACCTCTTGGATCATTAGCTAGACTGTGCAACTGTCTGTTGAACATGAAAAGTCTCTGGAGACAAGATAAAAAGATAGCTTTTGTCATCTCGGTGCAGAACAAAACTGGAACACAAACTGGTTCTTCATAAGATGTATGGACATGAGCTTGGATGATTCTGATTATCTTTCCAAAGCTAAAATTATATGAAACAAGTATACCCGCATGATACCTCACACGTCTGAGGCAAGCATATACTCACGCGCCTGAGCAAGGATTTCTGGCACCTCGTTGGACCTTTCAGAAATCTTTGTCTCATTGTGCCTTTGAGAAATCCTCACGCCTCGCCCGAGGCAATGTGCTTTTTCGTGGGCATAGTGGAGCCTGGACCTTAGGCATGACTGAGGTGCACCTTTAATAACTATGGGTGCAGCGATTATGGTGCACCCTCTGACAGTGCCAACAACATCAAATGCCAATTGATGGTGTTGTCATGCTGCAACAGTAAAATATCCATATACGATGGGTGCCTAAGCATTTTTTTGTTATTCGGTATCTAACGGACCTCCAATAACATGTTTTCAAGAAGAGTAGAAGCATTTTTCTGGTGACAGCGATGCCCCATGGAAGCCAACATGGCTGCACTGTTACAAAATCTTCATCAAGGCCTATTATAGTCGTAAGATAGTGTGTGAGCGTTTTTTTTTAAGTTAAAATTTAATTTTCAGATATTTCACACAAAATTGCAACAATTTTTGTAAGTTGTTTCTGGATGATACTTGTACTGTCTTGTGAGAAAAAAATAACAAGAATTATTATGGGACCACTTGAAAAAATCGAATGATAATTAAGGACAGATAGACTCATTTTGAGCTATATCAATAATAATTTATTTTTGTAACTCAAGATTATGTGAGTCATTTATTAGAAAATATACCTAAGACTGAGATTAATAGTAGATAATAATTAATGCACAACTAAAAATGCATATATGACAATTAATTGATCACAATATATCAAGTGTGTTTGAATCTTGTGATATTTGCAAGGAGATTTGGGATTTGACTATTTAAGTGTATTCAAGGATATTTAATTCATATGATGATATTATCTAATTGTTGTCATACAAATTAATTGATCAAGATGAACCAACTAATTATGTAACTTAGGAATAACTATAAAAAAAGAATTATTAGTATAATATTAGTATTGATAGATCAGACTACATTGATAATATTTGATGAAAACTTTTATAATATTATTTACATGCATTTATTAATAGAATAATATATTATTTTGTAGACACGGATTCAAAGCTAAAAGAATGTACTTTCACCTCTCATGGTGATTTATTAAAGAGTGGCTCATGTGTCTACAGGTATACCTTGATTTAGTGAAATTTGTACGATCAATCATAACATTATGATGTTTTTGTCACATTGTGACAATGAGAAAGCTAAAGAACTGAAAATAATACTCTCAAAGACATAAAGGCAATAGTAACATGTTATTTATGTAAAAAGTTAAAACATACTCAATATACATGTTGAACATTATATTTTGAGTTATGATGAATTTTTCAAGACTTAGATACTATAGGACAAGCTATTGTACCTACTCAATTTGATTCTTATACAATCAAGACTACTTGTAATATTACATAGGCACTTTCTCATGAAGAATATGATAAATTTTTTTTTTGGGTGCTACTAGTTTAGACATATCTCTACATTCACCATATTTTTTAATAACCACTTTATTCCAAATTATTTGATAATTAGAGGTATCAATCAAGTTAGATAACTCGAGCATAGTTGGCAGCATGGCATAGTTCAACCATGCCTAGTCCAGCACTACATGGTCCAAAACCATGCCAACCCATGGCACGACTCATGTCATGTTGGGCCAACACGAGTTGTGTCGCATGCCAAGCCAGGCACGAATTGCATGCATGGTCCAGTGGGATGATACACCAACCCGAGGACCTGGGACCAACTACGAGTCACGAATCACGTCCTATCACTCGATGGAATGGATTATTATAAAAAAAATCTACCCACGTAAGCTGAATATTGTTTACATAGCTGATTGAAATTGACAGACCATAAAAGTCAATCATCTATTATATTTTCACACAATGGACTTCCAACATGGGCAATTCAGCATAGTCCGACATGGTCGCACTATGCAAGTCAACCATGTCATGCCAAGCCGGTCGGCTAGTTCCTGTGCCTGGCACGGGAATTATGGCATTCCATGTCTAGCACGGCATGGTGGCACGGGCGTGTCAACACGGCTCATTCAACACCTCTATTGATAATAGATTCAAGAGCAAATATGATATCACATATAATAACTCATTTTATTTTTTTTGTTGAATTTTGAGAATCTCATATTAGCATGGTCAATGATACTATTATACAAGTCATTAGACACAATAATATCAATGATAGTTATTTTTTATCCAATATTAGAATTGCACTAAAGTTTGATTATAATTTATTTTTTAGTCTATTATTTTACAAAATAATATAATTGTAATATTATTTTTTCTTCTACTATTTTTATGTATAATCATTAGACCAGAATAGATGATTCCCCTAAGAATTGAGCGAGATGAATTATACATGTTATTCTCAACTCACTTGAGCCCTTCTAAATACATATCTACTATTGATTTACTAGTTATTCACTTTTGATTGTGACATCATTCATTAGACAAGTCATATATTCTAGAATCATGTATTAGATGAGTTTCCTATCTATCATTAAATGCATGTCTAGATGAATTTTGTGTGTGTGTGTGTGTGTATTAAATACATATCTCACAATCAAATATTGATTGTAAGCCATATCAATTAAAAAAATATACTAAAGGAATGTATGTTCACAATCATTTTATATTCTATGATGATAAATTCATGAGCAAATACTCATGTCACATATACTTACTAATTTTATTTCTTTTATTGAATTTAAAATATTTGATATTGTCATGAACAATAACATCATTATACGAGTCATGGGGCATAATAGTATCAATGTTAGTCGTTTATTTTTGATGCATTTTATGTTTGTATAAGAGTATCATAATATTTTATTTTTCTATCAATTATTTGATAAAAAAAACATAATTATGATATTATTTTCTCTTCTTCCAATATTTTTATGCATGATCGACATATAGGACAAATGACTCTCTTGAAAATGGAACAAGATAAATTATAAATGTTCTCAAATTATTTGAGTCCTTCTAGATATATCTCTACAATCGATCTACTAGTCATTCACTCTCGACTATGACATATATTAAAAAGTATCAGAAGAGTGATATCTATTAATTATAAGATATATATTAAAAAGTATAATACCATTTTCTATCTGACACATGTATTCGTCATCTCACTATATTCTTTGATGATAAATATCCAAGCCAATACTCATGTTACACTCACTTATTTTATTTATTTTTATTGAATTTAGAAAATTTAATATAGTCATGACTAATGACACTATTATACAAGTCATGAGACACTATCAATGTTAGTCCTTTATTTTTTATGCTTATTTTATATATATATATATATATATATATATATATCAAAATTTCATCATAATTTATTTTTCTATTAATTATTTTATTAAACATAATTATGCCATCATTTATTATTCTTTCAATATTTTTATGCATGGTCATCAAATCAGGCAGATAATTCACCTTGAGATTGAGTGAGATGAATTATATATATTCTTCTCGACTCACTTAAGCCTTTCTAGATGTATGTCTGCTATTAATCCATATTTATTCTCCCAACCATGACATCTTTTGCTAGACAAGCCAAAGATTCTAGAATCAAACATCAGATGTGTGATATATATTGATTGTAAAACATATCAATTACAAAAGTATATAAGAATTTTCTATCCACCATATCTGCTCACCACCACACTCAATATTCTTTAAAGATAG
Organism: Sapria himalayana; assembly: GCA_029783825.1. Taxonomy (NCBI): domain Eukaryota; kingdom Viridiplantae; phylum Streptophyta; class Magnoliopsida; order Malpighiales; family Rafflesiaceae; genus Sapria; species Sapria himalayana. The sequence continues at coordinate 1,376,702 of JAREIK010003458.1, forward strand.
ATTCAAAAGCGAATTATCAGGTCACGCGTAAAATCTCATTTTATTTTTTTTTGTTTAATTTAGATCAACTGGTATTATCATGGCGAATGACACCATTTCACAAACCATGAGACAAGATAATATCAATGTTAATCATTTATTTCTAATACATATTATATATGCATCAAAATTTTATTATAATTTAATTTTATGTCAAGTATTTTATAAAACAATATAATTATGACATTGTTTTGTATGCTTTTGATATTTTTATGTATGACCTTTAGATTGAACAAGTGACTCCCCTAGGAATTGAGTGAGATGAATTGTATATATTCTTATCAACTCACTTAAGTCATTCTAAATACATGTCTACTATTGATTCATTAGTCATTCATTCTCGACTGTGATATTTTCATTGAACAAACTAAAGATTCTAAAATTGAATATCAGATAAGTGACATCTATTAATTATAAGACATCAATTATCAAAAATTACTAGAATTTCCTATCTGGTACATCAAGAAAACACCAAGAGGGACAAATTCCATTTGATTCCGTATTATGTTAGGAGACTCAGTATAACAATCACATATGATGATATTAGATATTTTATTATATTTATTAATAATTATACTAGATGTTACATAGTTGTCAGCGTTAAAAAAATCTCAAATTATTTCTATGTTAATAAAATGTTATGAAAAACAAAACTTAATTTAAAAATATAATATTAAAATATTGAGAAGTCATAATATTTTAAAATATATTTCTTATTATTTTTCTTATTTCTTTGAGGAACAAAAGATTATTCATCCTATATCCTAAGTTGATAATTCTGCACATAATAGAATAGTTGAGAGAAATGATTAATAACAATTAAGATGACTCAAATATTTCTATTTCATATAAAAGTGTTGATCACTACTTCATAATCAACTGAATATCATCTTTTATTTTTTCAAGTTATATTTTATACTAACTAGTATACCTAAGAGACAAACTTTTTTCATCTTTCAACCAAATTTTTTTGGTGTTCTCGTTTGGTTCAAGATCACTCAAAAAGATGGTTATATATGTCATCCAGTGCATCTTCATTAAATACTCTAGTACTCAGAAGAAATATGAATATTATTCACTAGAGATTAAAAAAGTTATTACGAGTGTTGATATAATATTCTTTGAAAATAAGTCCTTTAATAATTAAATTCAAAAAAATATATCTTCAGACACTATAATCATAAGCTCATTTTCATGTCTAGTTGTTATTTTCCATAGAGAAATAACTATTAACCCTGCTCATATTGATGCTCCTAATATGGATAGTTTGACTAGTCTTAAGGAGTAGCGACCAATCTTCTAGGATGGTGTGCCAAGAATAGAAGACTAGTATAAGTATCTCACTAGACACAAGGAGTGAGTCTCCTCAAGAGAGGAAAATGAGAATTAGGAGACTTGATAATCTCAATCTAAAAATATATATTAAAGGAATATATTCACAACATTTCCAGATATGTTTTCTAATATAGTAATTGATCCAGCTTAGGATAACAACATCAACCTTCCAATTACATTATAGAAAGAACCAATAACATATTTTACTTGTCATCATTTATCTTAAATATTATATTTTTTTCATTTTATTATTATATATTCTAGTTTTTTGTCCTTGCTCAATAGTTTTGACTTTTGAGTTTACAGACACTCTTTCCAAGGCTCTTAGTCATTCAGGATATCACCAAGTTATATTGGATGAATTGAGTACAATCAAATATAATTATATATGAGAACTCATTCTAAAACTAATACGTAAGTTAATTGTTGGATGTGAATGATTGTGCATGGTAAAAACATGATCTAAGTAAAAGATCGATCAACTCAAGTTTAAGTTAATAACGAGATATTTTATACAAATTTATAACATTAATTACTATAATTTTTTTTTATTGTGATCAAACTAGCTACTATTAGATTACAACTTTTTATTACAGCATCTCACAAGTTGAATGAGTATCAACTAGATATAAAAAATATATTATTTAATGATAATCTAGAAAAATATGTATTTATGCAGCAACTACAAAGATTCAGGATTCTTGGGAGCTTAGGTATTTGTGTAGATTATAAAAGATTCTTTTTGGATTGAAATAATCTTTAAAAATATGATTAACAAATTTTCTTTGGTAGCTACTAACTTTGATCATATGAAATGTATATCAATTTATTCATATTTGACAAATTTTCTTTTACAATTACTCATGATTTTTTGACAATACATCTCAAGAGATGTATGGCTTGAAATAGTCTCCTAGTCAGTGATATTGATTGTATATCAATCATATTCTAATTATAATTAGTTGGGTTATCCCAATGAAATTATTTCTACATACTGAGTTTTAGATAAAAATTTAAAACGTTTAAAATATTTTATAAATATTGAGATTAAATACTCATGATATATAATTTTTTTTCTCAAATGAGATACTTATCTGACAAACACCACAATAAATATCACCTATATTATCAATATATTTAATTATTTTCAAGATTCTTCTAACTAAATTCATATTAATGCAATACGCAGGATTTTTAAGCATATGAAAAACACGAGATTATATTTAGAGATAATACATAACTGGATTAAGACATAAATTTTAATGGTGCTCCTATAATTACAAAAAAGAGATTTATTATAAATTTTATACTTTTTTTGTAGATAATTTTATCTCATAAAAAAATAAAAAATAGACGATTATTTTAAAATCTAATACATAAATAGAGTTCAAGATTATGATATCAATTATTTATAAACAACAATAAACTAATTATTTTTTGAAGGAAATTTACTTACTAGTTCAAAGATCAATGACATTTTACTAGAATAACCAATGATCCCAACACATAATTAATAATTTAGTATTTCATGAGTGCACAAAATATATTAAGATTTATTATCATTTCATTTATAAAAAAATTCATGATAATTTGATTGATATTGCCTATTTTCCTACCAACGAGTAGATTATAAACATCTTCACCAAACTCTCAAAAAATAATACATTACTTTTTTTTAAGCTGAATGTTTATGACATGTACACCTCAATTTGAAAGAAAATGTTGAGGTTTGATTTATCTTTTTAGTTATTGATTATTGTATTTATTGCTTTTTTATTATTTATGAGCAGTCAACTTATAGATTATCTCAAAGCATATATATTAATAAATGATTTATATTGTATTCTGTATTAACTTTTATTATTTGAGAGTATCCTACTTGTGAGTTATCCTGAATTTATATATATATATATATATATATTGTATTATGTATTAGCTTTTTTTAATTAATAAAAGTATTTTTTTTCCTTATTGTTTCTCTTCTCTTCTCATCTCCTTCTCATAGCCTTGCCCAAGCAAACCCTATTATCATTGTGATATCTTGCATTGAAGTTGCCTTACGGAATCGAAAGACTTCTAAGAAAACTCTCTTTGGGCCTAAGCGAAGTAAATTATATATTTTTTCTTAAATAGTAGAATAACACACTAAATATTTGAGTGTTGATTCATTACTTTATTATTTTCAACTTAGTTACTGATAAGTTACAACTAAGTTAAGAATAATGAATATTAATATTAGAAATACCATTATTTTAGAGTGTGAGACATGTCAATTAAAAAAATACATCAAAGCTTCCTATCCAACTCTTCAAATTTGAGTGAGTAAAAATTCATTTAATGTCATAAATTCTTATAGATGAGAGCCTAGTAAAAATGAGACTTATGATTAATTTAGATATATTATTATATTTATTAATGATTATATGTATTTTATATGAGCAGTTCATATCTATTTTAGGTCATAAATTTTTTTTTCAATTATTTCATAAAAAAATATAATAATAATAATAATATAAAAATCATTATAATTAATAATGTATTAGAGTATATATTTAACAACTTCAATACTTAGAACAACACATATAATAAGATTGTTAAAAAAATAATAGACATTTAGTTGAGACATCATGAATATTCCTTGATAGAAATATTCTAAAATATTTTTATGAAGATACAATTTTAATTATCTTATCAAATGAACATATTCTCCTACTCTTTCTCACTAAGTTTCATTTCATATCTTATATCCTTAAAAAAATTATTTAACTTATCTCACAAAATTTTTGAAAATACTTTTATTTAGCATCTCTTTAAGATGCGACATAAATAATACGTAGGATGACATAATATATTATTATTAGTTACTCTAATCCCCAAAAAAAATACACGTGTTATTTCACTAAGATTAATAAAATATTAGTAAATATAAATTTTATATTTTTTAACATGATTCATTCTTTAAAATATATAGGATGAGTAAGGAATCAGAAGGTACATCTAGACCTATTATTTTCTTTACTACTCTAGAATCCTTTAATTAGAAGGCAAAGTTACTTGTTGATTACATTTAAATTTGTTGACTCATATTATAATAACATTCCTATAAAACCATTATATATATCAATGAATACAAAATAAACTAACTCTAATGAATGGGGTTTTCCTAGAAAAAAAAGTCTTCCTCAAGTCCAAATAATTTATTAGTTTCTACGTTTATTTTTGTCCCAACTAATTATGAGTTGAGAACAAGAAAACTTAATTGCTCAAGATTGAGTCTATAATAGAAAAATTGAACATGTACAATCTATTCAAAAAAGATGAGAATCTCTCAAAAATTCATATTATCATATAATTGACTCTTTAAATCTTTAATCTTTGATTTTTCCCTTAAAGAAATAAATGAAGTGTACTCAATACTTTATTTTACAAGTATTTTTTTACTAAAATATTCTCTTTTCATTTTACTATTTTATTTCTTTTTAATGATATTATGATATTCATCTCCTTTTGAAGTATTATCTCATATAGTATGATACTAAATCATGTTGAATGAGATAAATATCTTTCGCTCTAATAGGATTCTGAAAACTAGTATATTCACTTATGAAAAAATATATTTTTGATTGCAAATGGAAGTTCACTATAAAAATGAATCAAGATAGAAAAATAAATTATCTTAGGGTGAGACTTATTGTAAAAGTGTTTACTCAAACATTTAGTATGAATTATCAAGATATTTTCTTTAAAATAATAAGGATAACCTCAGTTCGAATTCTTTCTTTTGATAGATATAAAAAATATATTTTTTATGGTGACTTGAGAAGAATGTAAATAAAGAGGAACCACTTAGAATTAGAATAATACGTTCAAATTTAGTTTGAAGATTATAAAACATATTATATAACTTAACATTATTATTGAGGGCTTGATTTAAAAGATTTTCAATAAAAGTCACTTATTTTGGATTACTCATGTGTATTGCACATTACTCATTGTTATTCTAGAAAAGTATAGATCATAGGTTTAGCTTGCTAATTATGTATGTGAATGACACATTTAACATGAGAGATGATAAATAATGAATCACTCAACTAAATGAGTATATTCAATCATAATTCCAAAGAAAAAATCTTAAAAGACTCAAATATTTTCTTGAGATAAAAATTAATCTTGCTCCAATTGATACTCTGATTGAGTCGTATATTAATTTTTATTTAATGCAACTTTTTCAATTGATTATACTACATAAAAAAAATCAAGTGAGATATTAATTATATAACTATGAGTAGACCAAATATAATTTATGTAGTGAAGATAATTAATTATTTTCTAAATTATTCATGATATATTCATTTAGATATAATTCTTCGTATATTGAGGCATATATAAAAATCTTTTAGCCTTGAGATTCTTTTAGCAAACACATATACTTATAGTTAATTAAATATTTAAATCCAAGTTTAATATCATCTTGCACAAAAAGATACTATAAACTTTTATATTTTTCTTTGATATAATTTTCTCTTTAAAAAATAAAAAACAAATAATTATTTTGACATATAGTATTGTAATAGAATTTAGAGTGATAAATACAATCAAATAGCAAGTCAAAGAGCCTTCAATCTAATCTTTCAAGTCAATGAAGCACATAAAGAAAAACTATTTCTTTTTTGATAAGAAAATCTAAGAATAGACTATTGCTATAACAAATATTCTTATCACAGATTAGTCGGTAGATATCTTCCTCAAAACCTTGAAGAAACCTACGCTACTTTTTCTTTCCTTCAATATTGATTTTCTAGATATTTATACACCAATATGAAAAGGAATATTACATGTTATATTTATACATTTTTTTTATTTTTTTTCTTTTAGATTTTATAAATAAAAGTACTAATATGTATATTGCATCAATCTAAATTAGAGGCTACTTATAGCCTTCCTTTTATGTATTGATATTATTGATTCTAGTGAGTTAGAGCACATATTTATTTAATATTACTTACAAATAGGATATTATAAAGAATGAAAGAATCATACATGTAAAGATATTGACAAGTTTAATAATATTTATATTGACAAGTTTGAGGATACAATAAACAAAAAATAAATAAATTGCTGAAATCTACAGTGAATTGAATTAAAAAAAATATGTATGCGTTTGACTTATATGATAAATGTGAAAAGATTACATTGTTTAATAAACTAAAATTCATATAACTAACAATGAAACCAACAAACAAAGACTATGATAATGATGATAATGATATAGGAGATATTAAAAATAGTGATTTCAATACCTGGCTAAAATTCGGTCCAAAAGCTCTCCACCCTGACACAATCTGATTAACAAACAAAATTAAAAAAAAATGTTAGGCCTGAAGTTGAAGATATTATGGTATTTTTCAAGTGTCCTTTTGTTAAAACATCACCAATTTTTGTAGAATATTCAAAACCAATCTACAACTGGAAATCATTAGATAAGTATATGTGCCAAATAATAATAAAACATAAGTTAGCATTTCATGGAAACACAATTTTGAAAAAATATATATATATATATATATATATATGTATGATATCAAAGAAAATGAGTCATCAGCTGTAGGCACATACTCCATGACTAGATATACGTTATTGGCATCCTCACATGCATCAATAAACTTGGCCAAATGTTTATGTCCTGATAAAGCTTTCAATATCTTTACCTCCCTCCGTACATCTTCTATTGATATTGCTGTAGTCATCTGGCACACATGTTTTCTTTAAAATTCGGGAAAAACAAAACAATGCATGCTTCATGAGATCACAACTAGTCACCAATTAGCTTTTCAGAGAGATGACTGTTAGCAGAAATGAGAAATGGACATCAACACTCCCCACTCCCATTGTCGTACAAACACTCCCCACTCCCATTGTCGTACAAACACTCCCCATTGTTGTACGAACACTACCCTTTCACCCAAAATTTAAAGAAATGAAAAATGGACATCAACCAAACTGTTTGCAGGACGACACAGTGGAGGACTATCATTAGATGTATTGCACCTTGGCTTTTGAAATTATCTTCACGGCGACGTTCTGATCTTTATATCCACCTTTTTTAGCAATGGCTGCACAAGTGTGACCAAAGTGCCCCCTCCCCACTTCCTTCCCCAGATCATATTTGGTCCCAAAACTCTTGCTATACCCAAAGCTCTTGTCAAGAGAATGCTGCTCAAGCTCTGTGGAGCCATGTTCTGGAATTGGCCCCTCTTTGGGTTTTGGCCGACCTAGCCGCTTAGCCAATGAAGCCGCTATGTGCTTAGCCGGAGATGGTGGCGGGAAAGGTCTAAAAAATCTTTTTGGAGTTGACGCCCGTGCAGGAGAAGGCGATACGCCAGATGGAAGAGGACTGGCAAACGAGCCATGTGGGTAAGGGCTTGGCCAAGGGCTAAAGTTAGATGATCTTGCAGGCGTGTTCTTCACGGAAGCCACATGTACGGCACCATGATGAGGAGTCGACGAGGGAAAAGAAGCTTGATTTCCATTGCCAGATTCGATAATGGTGGTTTCGCCGCCATTTACACTTGTCGCATTGGCCTTCCCGTAACACTGCCCCATCTCATGCTCCTGCTGCTCGCCGCACAGAATCAGACGGCGCTCATCGGACGGCGGGAGAGAGAAAGACGACGAGGAGTTAGGGAAGAGGTATTGAAGAGCAGAATAGCTTTATAAATGGAATTTGCACGACGTGGGCTCACCTACAGAAACACACGCCAGTTTTCGATTTCCTATTTAAGGAAGATGAAGACTTTCAGAAGCTCCATTACGAGCATTCATAACAGTTTTCAAGTTCCAAAATCTGAGATCTAAAGCGCAAAATGGCAACCTGTACCTCCTCCAGCGGTTGATTTCTCTTGGTATTTGTCAGAGCCAAAATTTAAAGCTTGCAAAAAGAGCTACGCGGAACGTTAGTGAAGAAGATCTTCCCGTGTTTTGACATAGCTGGTCCAAATTTTTGTCGAGCTCAGCATACGACTACGGAATTTCGTGATTCTTATTCCTGTATGACCATTTTTTTATCAATATAAAAGAAGAAAGATCAAATTATTTTTAAAATTAAAACAGAACACGTGCTTAAAATGATCACCACCATTAATAATGTGTGTGTGTGTGTGTGTGTGTGTGTGTGCGCGTGCGCGCGCAAATAAAAACTTTTAAGCCACATTTCTCTAATTCAATTTATGTTCTAAAATAATTTCCTAGATAGAGATTTCATTGGGTGATTATTATTTAGTTAACATGTAAAGTCATACAAGATTCATGTGTCTGTACGCGTGTATTTAGTTACCACTTAAAAATATCACCCACTTAAAAATACATTCATCATGTATTTAATTAACATGTAAAAATATCACCCATCATTGTGATGAATATTTTTTTTATTTATTTATTTTTTGCTCTGAAATTCTTTTATTGCAAAAAAAAAACAACCAACAAACATTAAATTAATAAATAATCTAATAAACACAATAATAAATAGCATAAATAAGCTTTTTCTCCACCAATTTGATTTTACGTCTCAATTATTTTTTTTAATTAAACATCGAAGATTATATGTTTTTTCATGTCAATTAAAAAAGAAACTAGTCACGTGAATATGTCTCTTTTGTCAATAAGCATATTAATCGAGCATGAGCAACGTTGATAACTATAATAAAACTATAAAAGTCGTACTTTCTTATTGGACTAATAATAATTAATAGAAGGGCGATGATATTCAATGACGAATGGGCATGAGTAGTTCAAGCTTTAAGGCATATTGAATTTGAGGGACCCACTTGAATGACACCACAAAATTGAAAAACTTACCAAAACCCACAACATTTTCAAGTAACATTGTCAACATCGACATTTTTTGAAAAAAGAAATACATAAATATGCAAGATTGAAATAACATAATAAAAAACTTTTGCTATTTTTTATAACATTCCTACAAAAAATTTTCGTTTAATATTTTAAACATTCATAAAAAAGAAATATTCATAAAACTTAAAACATTCATAAGATTTCCGTAGCCAAAAATTAAACAGTCTTTGATGACTGAAATAAATAAATAAATAATATTTACTGATAAATAAATAAATAAAAATAGATAGGAAAAGGAACGAACATTAATTAGAGCAAGCAAGGGCATTAAGAGCTACATTGTTAGGTTGGGTATGAACCACTTGATGGGAATCATACATCAATCGAAGACGGACGGAATCCCTAAACTTTTCACTATCACTTTACATCGTCAGATCCATCACCGCTGCTGTGCTCGGCAGCAGAGCCAACTGGGGCGTCGACGGCAACAGTTCCAGAATCAGACCCATCATGTTTGCTTCCAACACGTAGATCACTTGATCCCGCACCAATAGCTGGACCACTGCTCCCAGTGGCAGCCTCGTATGGAAAATGCAAGCTATTATGATTGGCTGCTGCAAAAGGCCTTGTTTCCATCATCAAGGATTGGGGTTGCAGCAGATGAGAATCCTGAGCTTGGTGAGCGTTGCCGAACAACAATGGCGTCTTGGGAGGAAAAACACTTGGTTGGTGGTGAGCTGGCCCATGTGGATGCTGCATGTAAAATGCTCCTTGTGGGATGGAGGCGTGAGCGACCAACTGGGGGAGGGGGGAAAACTGGCATAGGTCAAATTTTTCATGCGAAAAGAAAACGCTAAGAAATGATGAATTTTTCATTGACATCATCATCTTGCACACCTGAGGAGATACGGACGCTGCCTGAGGTTGGGCGTCAGCAATTGCAGCTAAATACATCAAATTTTTCTGAAGCTGTGCTTGAAAACTTGTTCCAGCCAACCACAAATGCGAAATACAGAATGAGAAGGTAAAAACTGGTCTTCATATGTTCTTACTAGGTGATCAAATTTTATATGGAAAATGCAATAACCAACACAAAAATTAACCAACACAAGTCCTTTGGTTTGAATACGAGCAATAGACACCCAGGGGAATAGAAGAGATATAATTTTTCATTGGACACCCACAACACATGTAATCCAACTAGTGAAGATGCTCAATTCCCATTTCTTTGCGGGTGAGAGCTTGATCCTCACGAATCACACCTATGAGCGTGGCGAGGTCTTGGCAGTTGGGCTTGCTGGCTGGGTGAAAAACAGGCTGCAGTGTGACCCAGGTCGTGCCTTGGCAGTTGGGCTTGGGCACAACACAAGCCCACACATGCCTGTCTGGCCTAGTGTGGTGCATGTCTGGGCATAAGCGATGCAATCTCCAGGCCAATAAAGGCAGTCACCAGTACCAATGTGTTCACTATCTTTATATTAGATATTAAGGATACAAATAGATTACGTATTATTTTAAACATCACATAAATGAGTAACTCATAACAATAAAATCAACTCATTATATCAAAAAAAAATTATTTAATTTTAGGCCATATAATAAAATAAAAATATAATTATACTCTGATAAAAACACATCAAATTCTCTTATATAATGTGCAAAAGTGACTTGAATAGCCCACAAATCAAATACTTCCATCAAAAACATAAAATAAAAGATAAAAATAATAAAAACTATAATACTCCTCATCATACCGATATCTATAGGTGTACAGCACTAAGCTAGGAAAAAAAAATAAGCTAGCTCTTATCAACTTTCAATAAAATTATATATTATAATAATAGTTTTATCGTAAATCATCACACTAAAAAAAATAATTTACATGGATACTTTGTACGCTCATAAAACATAAAATTAGAAGCGATATGCATTGATGTTAGACTATCAAATTAATGGTAAAGATCTCAAGTGGACCTGGTGACCAATCCACGGCATGATGTACCTGAATCATGTCTGGCATGCACAGCATTGTCCAGAATCATACCTAAAACTGGCTCATGCCGGCCCAAGGCACGGCTCGTGCCATACTGGGCCATGGGTTGCTGTGCCTGGTCCATTGGCACAGCCCAAGGGCACGGTGACCGTGACCCATGACCACATCCTAGGAACAAGTCACAGTTCGCAGAAAACTGAGTAACTAGTTTTCTGTGGTGGTGTTATGGTGGTGGTGTGTGGTAGCAATGGTAGTGATGGTGGCCTGTGGACGATGCTTGTGATGATACTGCTCATGAGAGTGGCATGACCCATGATAACCTAGCACTCTAGGCACGAGTCTACTCGGAATCATGCCGATCACATGACGCCAAGCTGGGAAAACTAAAAGTCATGCCTTGTTAGGCATAGCACAACTTCCATATTGAGTCATGCAGGACACGGCACAATTTCCATATGGAGCTGTGCCAGGCAAACTTGACCCATGACCCATGACCCATTATCATATACTAAATTTTTCTCTAGTTATATTTCTAGTAAGTATATGTTCACATAAGTCTGAAAATATCAAATAGCATTGATCCTAAGAGGTGTCAACGGGGTGGTACGAGCCTGCCCATTTTTTTCAGGCCCAACATGGACTTGTGTGTCGTGCCTGGCACAGCACAGTTTTTTGGAAGGTAGACCCGGCACTTCTCGTGGCCTGGAATCCACCCGGGTTCTCGATGGTTCGGGACAGGTTACTCAGAGCAGTTCAGGTCTGATCGAGTGTTAAAAAAAAATTAGGATTTTGGGTGGCAAGCAGCCACACCACCATCTTCCGTTGGGTGTTGTCACGTCATCCACCTATCGGGCTTTGCTCGGTGCAAGGTCTCGTGTCGTGCCCAAGTGTCGAGCATCTGTGCCAAGCATCCGTGTCATGCCTGGCAAACCACACGGGCCAAAAACCCTCGGCACAGCACAGCATGATTCGTGTCGAGGGTCAGCTTGGCCCTGGCCCAGGCACGGCACTATAACGTGTCGTACCATGCTTCAGACCGAGCCTGAGCCACCCTACCTGTTTGACACCTATATTGATCCTTACTTAAACCAAACTAAAGTATAAGATAGAGAACTCTTATAAATTTACCTAATTAATATGTCTCACACTATAATTTAGGGCCAAAATACTCAAAAATTAGAATTAAATATTCTCAAGTTGGTTAGTGATAAGTTGCTAAGCTGGCAATGCATAACTAAAAGATCCAAAACATTTAAACATCAAGATAAAGATCTTATAATAAAAGATAAAACATACAACTCATTCTTCTTAATATCAAATATAGTTTCCTCGGGGTCCCTTAATCTTACTAATAAATATCAATAAGAATAAAAATAAAAAAATTGAGTTGTCTAAAACATCGTTATTAAAGGTTTGTTTCATGCACGCCTAAGGCCCAAGCACCATGATGCCAGACAGCCCAAACAAAAACACCTTGCCTTGGGTGGACATGATGATTTCCAAAAGGTACACTAGGAGCAAAAAAATCTAGCCTAATCATGCCTCCCACTGCCAACTCATTTCAAGAACGAGCATCAACAGCTCATTCATATTTTATATATACACACACACACACATACAAACACACATATACATGTATGTGTGTGTGTGTGTGTGTGTGTGTGTGTGTGTGTGTGTGTGTATATGTATACATATATACATGTATACATATATATAATATATTTATGCATATATGTGCACATATATATGTATACATATATACATATATATAATATGTGTGTATACATGTATATATATATATATATGTATACATATACACTTATATGTATATGTGCATACGTGTATATGTATATGTATGAACATGAATATACATGTGTGTGTGTGTATCCATACATATACATATATGTGTATATACACACACACATACATGTCATATATATGTAGAATTATTAAAATTTCATTATTTTACTTTAAGATTTTCAATGATTATATTATATATATGTATGTGTATTTGTATACATATATATTATATATACAAACACACATATACATGTATATATATGCATGCATATATACATATATGTGTATGTGTCCATATATATATATGTATATATATATATATCTATATTCATACATATACATATATGGGCATGTATATATACACACACATATATATGTTATATTATTAAAATTATATTATTTTATTTTAAAATTTTGAATAATTATCTTAATTGAAAATACTAATAATATTTTTGTTATATTTGATATACTTTACTACATTGTATTTGATTGATAGATAAAAAACATAAATAATATTAAATAAAATATAGAAATTATATATATATTAGATAAAATGCACATAAAAAAAATTCATATTTTAATTATACCTAGCACTTCAAGGCCCAAAAATATTTTTACGTTTTTTTTTCTCAAAAAACTATAGTTTAAAAAGATAACTCATAAAAAATAAAATAAATCAGCAACTAAAAATAAGCATAACAAAAAAAAAATAAAGATTCAAACTAAATATTAACATATCCAATAACTTTCAAATATTTATTATTGATTACAATAATATTTTAAGAAAAAATAATAATAAATAATATATAAATAACAATAATATGAACATTTGCTCTTGTATTAATAATCTAAAAACTTAAAGTAAAAATATGAATAAAACAATCAGTAATACCTAAAAAAAAGATTTTGATACTACTTTAGAAAACAATTTTATATATTACTCTCTAATACATATAAGCATCATTATAAATCAACTATATGACAATCTCTAAATGAATCTAGTTGTTAGCATGTCATAGTGAAATAAAATATATAAATTCAAAATAATAAATTGTGCATTCAAAAATTTTAAATCTCCGAAAGCACAATTCAAAATCAAGTTGCACTAATTTGGATTACCGACCAAGCTCAAAATTTCTGATCAAATAAATTATACCAAAGTAAGACTTCTATCAAATTCTAATTTCTAAAATTAAATTTCTACATAATAAAAATTAAAATGAATTATGGTTTGCAAACACAATTTCTATCCACACCCAGTTTCTGGCAAATCATCCCCAAGTTAAAAATTAAAATGAAATCTGTGAGAAGCCATCATTGTTGTTGTCAAAGCCACCATCACAATGGACTCATACATTTATTTCTATTGCAATAATATCTCTTCATACTCAAATCATAATTCAAAATCAAATTGCAGCAAATTAAGATTACAACTCAAACATCTAATTTCTGCACAAAATAAATTATACCATCTTAAGACTTCTAACAAACCTTAATTTCTAAAATAGAATTTCTACAAAATTTTAATTTATTGAATTATGATTTGCAAACCATAATTTCTCTCCATTCCCAATTTTTGCCAAATCAAACCAAGTTAAAATTATAATGAAATCTGTTTGACATAACTATCTCTATTGTCGAAGTCACTGTCATTTGAGCATGCCGCCATTGTCACTAGGATAGGCACTAGCTCATTGCCTCTCCTTTCATAGTGTCGATGCAATGAGTGTGCAATGAGAATACAGATCACACACAGTAATGTGCATCTCCTTCCTCCACTACGCACGCACTATAGACATGCAAAAACTCATCTTTCTAAGGATTGTAACCCTATTATGCCCTAGATTGATTTTCTCTACGATTTGTAACCCTAAAATGCCTTATGATTGATCTTCCCTTTGGTATTGGCTCTATATGTTGAATGCTAAGTCACATTATAAAATAAAAATATAATCATACTTCATATTAAAAATATACATTAAATATTCTTATATAATGAGCAAAAATAATTATGACAATAATTTAGATACTCTTATTAAAAACATATAATAAAAAATAAAAAAGATAAAAATTACAATAACTTTAGATCATTTAGAAATAGATATAAATAATAATCAATATCTAACTATTTTAAAAATTTATACATATTGGGCAGATCATCTCATTGTTTTCTCTTAGATAATTAAATTAAGAATTAAATTATAAAAATCAGTTAAGTTATAATACTCGTAGATATATTAACATATTTATTCTCATAATATATACATAAGTTATTTAAGTATTTTTATTGAGATCATATCTTCATATAATAAAAATCATTTCATTTAAAAGAAGTATATCTCCAATTCAATATTAATGAGATACAATTAGAGGTGTCAAACGGGCCGGCCTGTTTTTTTAGGGCACGACCGTGCCACCGTGCCGGGCCTGGCACGGCACGGTTCCTGTACCGTGCGTGCCCGGCCCGGCACAATTTAAAACCATCCAGGCATGGCACGGCCCGTAGGCACTGCAGGCCGAGCCGTGCCGGGTCGGGAGTCGGGACCGAGGGTCGGGATCCAATCAGACCCGACCCGCGGTTTTTTTTTCGGGAGGGGACTGGTCACGCCCACGCGTGCCTGCGTGAAACCGGCACGGGAAGAACCCGTACCGGCGTGACGTGCCGGGCCAGGCACGGCACGGCTCGGGCGAGGCCCGGCACGGCACGGTTTTTAACCGGGCACGGGCCCGGGCACGGTTAAAAACCGTGCCGTGCCTCGTGCCGGGCCGGGCCGGCCCGGCCCGGTTGACACCTTTAGATACATTCTTACTAATTTTTAGGAATACGATTGTCGAGATATCAAACTATCTTAAATCTCGCATTAGGCATGAGTCTTTATGCACTATATACACCCTTAATATAATTAATTTAATTGTTTGTATATTTTACATTTTGGTTCAAATGGTCGGTTTATTTTCTATATATTCCATATTAATCTTGAAATTCATACGAGCGCTTAAATAATAAAATAATAGAATATTTACCTAATATTTTAAATGTAAATATTTCATATATTTTTTAAAAATACATGACTCATATGACAAAAACACATAAATTTAATACAAGTTATATTAGTATATATTGATGAACAAATATTAGTAATATCATAAATATCTTTTAAAATTGTACAATTAAAAAGTTTATCTCTCAAACAATTATAATTATTAAAAAATCAATTTTATTATTTATTAAATCAAATTAAATATTTTCGTAACTAACACAAATTTCTAACATTAAGTATATTGAATTCCAGTATACTTGATATCATGTCGTAATTTTTTTTTAAGTCAATTGAGTAACAAAATAAAAAAATTTAATGATTCTATACATATTAATAAATTTTATATAAAATTAAATAGTTTCTAATAAAGATAAAATTAATTTTAATCTGACTTATATTATTAAGTTAATAATATGACGCATACAACTAACATGAAAACTATTAACTTATAAATTTTTTCTATTAAATCTTATAAATAAATTTATTAACTTAACATTTTTATAACATTGCCAAATATAATATATTTGGCAATGTTATTAAATAAAAACATAACACTCATAAAAAAAAAATAATCATGACACTCATATATAATATAACATTCATAAAAATAAAATAATCAATAAAACATTATTAATTTCTTTTAATATCTGGTTTAAATGAGTATAAAAAATAATAACACATATAAATGAAATCACTATGATTTTTAAGTTTATGAATTATTAATTTTTTATCAAATTTAAAATAGTTTAATATATAATTGTAAAATATCAATTTATAAATCCTATTATAAGTAGGTTGAACATATTTTTAAATAAAATATATAAACTTGAAATTTTCTCTAAATTTAAATTTAAAATTCATATTATCAATCAATTTAGTTATGCATTCTCTTACAAATTATAAATTGTATGGCTGATTAAAGCTGAAATTGAATCAATTTCGATGGTATTAAATTATATTTGATTAAAATTTATTTTACTCTAAAATTCAATACCCTCTCCAAGTTGAGGTATACATGTGCATGTCATAAATCTCAAAACTATAGAAGAAAGTTGTGTGTCCTCTAAGAATCTTTGTAAAGATATTGGTAACCTACTTATTGATAGATACATAGATTATAGTAATCTAATCATCTTGGACCTTTTCCCAAATAAAATAAAAATCAATCTAAATATAATTAATCAACATATTAACTTATAAATTTAATGATTCTATACATATTAATAAATTTTATATAAAATTAAATAGTTTCTAATAAAGATAAAATTAATTTTAATCTGACTTATATTATTAAGTTAATAATATGACGCATACAACTAACATGAAAACTATTAACTTATAAATTTTTTCTATTAAATCTTATAAATAAATTTATTAACTTAACATTTTTATAACATTGCCAAATATAATATATTTGGCAATGTTATTAAATAAAAACATAACACTCATAAAAAAAAAATAATCATGACACTCATATATAATATAACATTCATAAAAATAAAATAATCAATAAAACATTATTAATTTCTTTTAATATCTGGTTTAAATGAGTATAAAAAATAATAACACATATAAATGAAATCACTATGATTTTTAAGTTTATGAATTATTAATTTTTTATCAAATTTAAAATAGTTTAATATATAATTGTAAAATATCAATTTATAAATCCTATTATAAGTAGGTTGAACATATTTTTAAATAAAATATATAAACTTGAAATTTTCTCTAAATTTAAATTTAAAATTCATATTATCAATCAATTTAGTTATGCATTCTCTTACAAATTATAAATTGTATGGCTGATTAAAGCTGAAATTGAATCAATTTCGATGGTATTAAATTATATTTGATTAAAATTTATTTTACTCTAAAATTCAATACCCTCTCCAAGTTGAGGTATACATGTGCATGTCATAAATCTCAAAACTATAGAAGAAAGTTGTGTGTCCTCTAAGAATCTTTGTAAAGATATTGGTAACCTACTTATTGATAGATACATAGATTATAGTAATCTAATCATCTTGGACCTTTTCCCAAATAAAATAAAAATCAATCTAAATATAATTAATCAACTCATAAAATACTAAGTTGGTCAAAATGTATTGAGCTACCAAACTATTACTGTAAAATATAATCAATCTCTGAATTAATAAATAAAGCACCTACAAAAAGAATTAATCTACTAGAGCTCACGAATTATTGATGTTATTGCTCTATATTATACCTTTAAACTTGATCTCAAAATAATTATTTATTTATACATAAAATCTCAAAACAAATTATGTCTTTTTCTCTTCTAATAAACAAGATTATCTATCAAAAACATAAAAAAGTATGGTGGGTAATACCCTAAAAATCAAAATAACTATACACAACTATAATCAAAATATCTTTATTCAACAATGTCCACAATCTCTAAATATAATCTTAAACATTACATTCATATAAATTTATCTTGGAGAATAAAAAAATAATTAATTATACTGACAACATAAATAATATATGATCTAGTTACTATCAAATTATTTAATTTTTCTATGATAATCTTATATCTAGTTGAATCAACTAACAAATTAATATTTATAAATAAATATATAATTAAATTAAGTGGTGAGTCAGCAATTACACATTGTGATATATCAATGTCATATAAAATATGCAAAATATATCTCTTCTAAAAAATAAAAAATCATATCTCAAGAGTGTTCAACCTCTTTGCCAATAAAATATCTCAGCATCCCAAATTCTTCCTCTTAAACTCAATAAATATAAATAATTTCAATTAATAAATTCCCAACTAATCATATCATGTAATCAAAATAGCATCAATATATACAACTAGTATCATATACTTACCTCATGATTCACGTCAATATTAAAGATTTCAAATGAGCCAGGCCAAGGCTAATTTTAGGCTGCCCAACCGGGCTACCGTGTCGGGCCAAGCACAACACAGCACAATGGGCCAATCCCTCAGCCCGGCATGGCACGGCCGCTGTCGAGGGTGCGCCTAGCACGGGCCTAGGCACGGCACTATAACATGATGTGCCAGCACAGGCATGGTTGAACCAAGTCGGGTCAGGACCGTTTAACACCTCTAGTCAAAATAAATAAGAATAATCTGATATATAATTTAAAGTCAAATATAGTATGTTCCGACGAAAATCTATACAACTATGCTATAGAAGATTGTTTCATGTCATTATGTGTCTTCCACAATCTACACATTGTGTGTGTGTGTGTGTGTGCATGTGTGTGTGTAAATTATTGAATAATAAATCCTAGAGATTATTGCATGAACATTTTTTCCACTAGATCACTATAAATAAATACATTTCTTACATTTAACTAATATAAAATCCATCTATGTAATTCTAAAATTATAAGTAATAACCTAATAATAATTATTTTGATGACATGAGAAAATAAGATATTTCAATAATTAATATCATAAATTTGCACAAAATCCCTTAGTATCACATATTCACCGCTTAATCTACGTCAAAAAAAATAAAATTAATCTAACACACATCTTTTAATATTATATATAGTATTATTGGAAGAAAACCAATTAAATAATGACCTAGGAAATAGCTATATGACATAAAATAACTTCTACAATTTATAAATCATATATAAACTCCCAAGAATAGTGAATCTCAATGATTACTACATGAATACTTCTCCCTCTAGATGATCATAAAGGAAAGCATTTCTTACATCTAATTAATATATAATCCATCTATGTAATGCTACAATTAAAAATAACCTAGTGACAATCATTTTAATTACATGAAAGAAAGTGTCATAGTAATCAATTTCACAAGTCTGCATAAAATCTCTCATAACCATCCTAGAATAGAATCAATCAACCTTCTCTCGATTCTCATCTTCATTTGATTACTTTTTCCTCTAGACCACTTTTAAGGATTGAATTTCTTACATCTAGCTGATACACAATCAATCAGTATAATGCTACAATTGAAAATAAACTTAATAATCAAAATATATTTCTATCCAATTATATCCATAAGCTCTAAATATAATCTGAAATAATGCATTCAAATGAATCTATCTAGGAGAGTAAATGAATAATTAACTATACTGACAACATGAAATATCTAGTCTAGTTACTATAAATTATTTTATTTTTCATACGACAATCTTATAACTAGTTGAGTCAACTAATGAATAAATATTTATAAATAAATTTATACTTAAATCAAGTTGTGAGTCAGTATTTACACATTCTAACAAAGAAACATCATATCTACTCTAAATATCAAGACCATATAAAATATGCAAAGCATATCTACTCTAAAAAAGAAACATCATACATCATGAGTATCTAGCCTCTATGCCAATAAAATACCTTAGCATCCCAAATTCTTCATCTTAAATTCAATATATATAAATAATTTCAATTAACATATACTCAACTAATTATATAATGTAATTAAAATATTATCAACATATATAACAAATATCACATGCTCATATCTTGATAATCTATTATATTATACCTTAAGAGAGACTACTTCAAGTCATAATGTATCTTCCACAATCTATACAATATACATATATTCTTATGAATAATGAATCCTAGTGATTACTGTATAAATACTTTTTTCTCTAGATTACTATAAAGAAATGTATTCATTACATCTAACTAATATATAATTTATCTGTGTAATACTATAATTGTATGTAATAACCTAATAATAACTATTTTGATCACATGATAAAAAAATTATTTTAATAATCAATATCATAAATCTATATAAAATCTTTTATTACCATCACATCTCATCTCATAATTTATGTCAAAAAAACAACAATAATCTTACACACATATATAATCAAAAAGTATTCTAGTCATCACCCACAAAAAAGTAAATCATATATAATCAAAAAGACAAAATTAAGATAGAAAAATAAAGGAAAAAAAAAAATGAATATGTAAAAATTAGAGGTGTTAAACGAGACGTGCCAGGAATGCCAGTCCCAACCCATTTTTAGCCGACCCGACCGTGTTTTCCTACCGGGCCAGGCAGGGTTACTGTACCGTGTGGTGCCTGGCCCGGCACGGTTCTATGGAGGTCAGCCCAGCAATGGCCCACTGCACGATTCCGCCGGGTTCAACCCGGTCGGGCCAAACCCCTAATTTAAAAAAAAATTAGGAGCGGTGCGCAGCCTGACCTCTAATTTTAAGAAAATTAAGATTTTGGCGCGTACCGTAGGGCTGCACAGCCGAACCCCTAGTTTTAAAAAAAAAAATTAAGGTTTCGGCACGCCCCATCTCGCAGCTACACCGCCCAAAATCCTAATTTTAAAAAAAATTAGGTTTCTCAGCTCGTGCCGAGGTACCGTACCAACTAGCAATGGTACTGTGCTGAGGCAGGCACAGCACGAGGCCCATTTGGCCTCGGCACGACACGGTACGATTGGTGTCATGATCAACCATGGCATGAACCCGAGCACAGGAAATTCCCGTGTTGGGCCAGCCCAGGCACGGCCAAATCGTGTCGTGCCTCGTGCCGGTCCCGACCGGCCCGGCCCAGTAGTTGACACCTCAAGTAAAAATATAATAAAAAATTAAGGAAAATGATAGAAATGAAAGAAAAATGAGAACAAAGGGGATAGCCACAGCAACTGCAAAAAAAAGCATACACCTCTTCCTGCAGGGTAAAGAAGGCATTTGTCTCAGGCTTACACCTTTTGTGACTTGGCTTAATTTTTAATGCCTTAAAGCAATTTCAGTGTGCCTCACCTTGAGGGGTGCCTCGAGAAGTGTCTCACCAACTTAGCATGGATAAGTGTGTGTGTGTGTGTGTGTGTGTGTGTGTGTGTGTGTGTAGAATACAACCTGCAGTGTAGTGGTGGGTGCATGTGTGTTACAATGTTGGTAGCAACAGTGCATTGCAAATGGCAACAGGATCGAATGATGCAGTGTATTGAAAGTGTGGGTACAGCAGCATGTTTGATGCAGTATATTGGCGTGGGTGATGACATTGCATACTGGATGATGTGGCATATACAATGACGTGTGCATGATGTAGCATGCACAATCACATGGTTGCACAATCACATGGTTGCACAATGATGTGGTGCACAGAGTGCTTGGAGCAGTGTTTGTAACAATGCAGGGTAGTGAGTTGTGTGGTGAAGAGAGGAACGTTGCATGCATGATCAGCATGAAACAGCATGGGCAGAGCAGTGTTGCAGTGTATTGAACAATGTGGTGGAGTAAAATGTAGTGTGGAATGAGGTTGCTGTGTTGCTTAGTGGAACAATGAAACAGTATACAAAGGGGTGCGTGATGTGCAATGTGGTGTAGTGTATGTGCACATATACAGTGGTAATATAATGGATTAGGCATTTCGTGATTGTGCAGAGTTGTATTACTGCATATTTTTATGGAGGAATTATAATTCCTAGGACCATCTGGTACTTGCATGGAACAAAGATATAAAACCACAACAGATTCATCATATAATATAAATACTAACATATCAGACATAGGTGCTGGTAGTTGTTTCCAGAACAGATACAAAGAGAACTACAAACTATTCAACGAGATAGATCAACTATTAAATCTATTCAAAAGACCGATGACTTTCTCCACTATGATTTTTATTAAAGAGAAATATACAAGAATTACAACTCTCACTAATAATTTCTCACTGATAAGACACCAACAGATAGTTTTCATTCTCTAAGTATTATATCTCTCACAATTCATATTCTTACTCTAAATTCATAATTTGTTAACTCATAAATAACAATCACATCACAGATAGTCACTCTTATTTACAATTTTTTTCTCATTGTTCATTGAATATTACTATTATCAATTAAAAATTATTTAAAATTTTTGACGATGATGACATTCAGCATACTAATTTATTTGTTTCTTTTATTATATTTTTTTCTGATTGCACGAATAATCTTATTTCGATGAATTGTCTTGCTAAACAATTTAATTATAAGATTATTTTTTCTTATATTTATGTTATTTTGCATGACTAAAAAAAAAAAACTCTTCGAGATTGAACATAATCATGTGTATGTGTTATATTTTATAATTAAGTATCTTACTAAGTATTTGAGTATTATATATATGTTACTCTACCTTAAATTGGGAATCATGTCAAATAAAAAAAATATATAATATCTTTTGATATTTCTTAGGAAATCGATATGAATAAATATTTATTTGATTTAATTCATTCAAATATTTGATGATGTATTAGAATTGACACTTGAGATAACTTAACATTTCATTATTTTTATTGATAGCTATACACATACCAATTGACAATTTTTTTATTTTATATCATATTTTTTATATTTTTCAACTATTTCATAAAAAAATTAAAATTTAATTTTAAAAAAATAAATAAAAAAATCATTAAAAGTGAATGTGTTAGAGTGTATGTCTAATGCTATCAATATTTATTATAATTAGAAGTGTTAAACGGGTCAGGCAACCCAGGTACGGCCCACGGCCCGACCTGGTTCAGCGTGTCGGACCCGACAAAGCACAATATGAAACCGTGCCTCGGGCCGAACCAAGCTGGGCTGCCCCTTGGCATGGTTTGTGCTGGGCTGGGCGGCATGAACCATGTCTCATGTCGAGCTAAGCACGACCTGTGTCTGGCCGACTGGCCCAACGGCACAATAAACCAACTCAAGCAACCGCTCAATGGGGTCTCCCTAGCCATTTTATATTTTTTTAAAAATTTGACTGCCCCATGATGGGGCAATCAATTATTTAAAAAAAATACAATCACGTGACCAATTGTAATTGGTTGACCACATGGCCATTTTTTACAGTTGTACCCACCATGCAGTGCTGGGCTGATGGATTACACACCATGCTATGTCTGGCAAGGCACGGAATTTTAACAATGTCGTACACAACACATCACAGTGACACGACCATGCCGAGAAAAAATTGGTCATGCTGGCACGGCACGTTTTACACCTTTAACTATATTAATCAATGAGAAATTATTAATTTTTTGTGCTTGTACAGCCCTACAAAATAAAATTACAAAAAATATATATTTAATTAAGACTTATATAACACTTCTTTATGATACAAGTGTTCCAAAGCTAATCAATTATTTTACAAGCAACACGGAAACAGAATAAACTAATGTACAAAAATCAACTTAAATGAACAAAAAACACATTGAAATAACATAAATCAAATTTCAACAACATTTAATACAACTCAACATACATAAAGTCCCTTTAATAGGAGACAAGTTTGATTAGAGCAGCCTACGTGAATTGGGTACTCACATCACACACGTGATTTAAATAAAAAAGAAAAAAAAATAACAGACTCCAACAAGAACAAGCTTTCACAGAAAAAGCTAACTCTAACAACCCCTTCAAATTCATGGGTAAAAAGTCCAAAAAATGAGATTAAACTAAAATCTAAAGACTTGTGAACAATCTTTTTTTCAGACAAGACAGCAATAAAAGACAACAATGAGATCAACCTAAATATTCTATTAAAATAACATTTGAGTAATCAATAGACTATCATGGGCTTCCCAAAAAGGATAATCTTAATCCTAGGTTATTAGTTTCTTCTTCAACCTTCAGATGTTAATGACATATAAACTTATTAAGTATGTCGAGCAATTTTTTTACATGAGGAGGCATTTGAATAAAACCAATTCATATGATAGGAATTGATAAGAAAAGCAAATGACGACACAGAAACATCTCAAACTGAAGGTTTAGTGTTTCCTTGGAGTGATTACAGACAGAAGGAACAAAAAGCATGGTCATGGACCATGGCCTGACCCAAGATAGCCATGTCAGGCCCAACACAACACTATCCAAAAGTATGCCTAGACTAAGGTCATGCCGACCCATGTCACAGCTTATGTCATACTAGGCCGAGGCCAGTTATGCCTCGTGTCTGGCCCGTTGGCATGATCCACGGGCAATGTGACGCATGACCGAAGACAAGTCATGGACTCACAAATAGGTTTTCTTTAAAAAAAAAACCAACCCCATCAGATACCAGTGTTGGAAAGGCATCCTGCCCATTATGCTTTCACGTTACGAGTGCCAACATGGAAAATGATGGGACAAATTTATCGCTTTTTATGTCGCATAATATATATATATATATAATATGTATTTGTAGTCATTGCATTTCATTCCAATAGTTACCAGAAAAAATCCAATAGCAATCAAATTTCAACACATTTATATTTAAAAACAATAAAAAAATTATATATTATTTTAATATAAACAACTTTCTATAGATATAGAATATTTCTTAATTTTTATCAAATTCATTTTATCGCTACTCATCTCCTCTCTCTCATCTCATCTCTATCATCTTCTATGTTGTGTCTTCATTTTACTATTTGTTCTTAGAGCTGAGCTAATAAATTTAGAAAAAAAAATGTGGATATCAGCATATTATTGCAGATTGTTGTTCAAATAAATTTATGTGATTATAATATATATTTGTTATTTATTTATTAATTTGACTTAGTGTAATGTGTTAATTGTTATATGTAAAAAATTTTAAAATTTAATATTATTAAATTTTTAAAAATTAGATAATACTGAAAATCTGACTGAAATGTCTGAAATCAAAATTATATTCTCTCCAATAATCACGACTCATTTGCCTAAAAAATCTAAACTATACAAACTTCAGTATTATGAACTTATGTTAATATAATAAAAAATAAAGATTCTAAGTATATTAAAAAAAAATCAGTACAATATATATATTATAAATAAATAGATATATATATATATATATATATATATATAAGTACAAGCAACATTAACTACCTTAATAGGCATGTCGATCAATACACTAATAATATGATACATTAAATCTCTAATAAATTCAACTGAGTGACTAAACTTTTGAAATTAGATAAAGTTCAACTTCAATGACCGAATTTATTTACAACAATAATGTTGGAAGGGAAGATATTATCATATTAATTACGATTATGAATCTTTTGATTAAATTTTCAAAAGATCCTAAAATAATCAGTATTATACAGACCTACTTTCAACTAGCTTATAATAAAATTCTACAGTCAACTAATAAAAATAACATAATAAAATATAAGTTATAAAATAATTAATAATTAATAAATTTTAAAAATATAGTTGAATAATATAGAAGTGTCAAACATGATGGGCAGACCAAGCCTAGCCAGAGGCACGGCTCGACTCGGTCATGCCTGTCCCGGCAAGGCACGGTGCCAACTCGTGTCTGGCCTGGCACAACATGGTGCAAACCCGTGCCCAGGTCAGGCCAAGGGTTTTCAACCCACTTGCCTTGCCAGGCACGACCCGAATGCCTGGCACATGGGCACAACATGGGCGACACACCCAATGGCCAACAAAACAATGTCCAACAACCAATAAAATGATGCTCGACAAGGAATGACGTGGTGTCGCCAGATGGGTGATGACTCGGCATGCCCAACAGGGACGACAGCACGACATCATGGGTCTTAAACCTTAATTTTTAAAATTTAACTTAACCTAAATTTATCCCAACCTAACCTAATCTAGCCCGAACCAGCCCGAACCATGGTTGATTTCGGGTCGGTGGTCATGCCGGGCCTATCCTTCAAATAATCATGTCGTGCCAAGCACAACACAGTACTGTAACATGTCATGTCTAACACGACACGTAAGCCTCAGTGGGCCTGAAAAAAATAGGCCAGGTTGGCTCGGCACGGCCCATTTGACACCTCTAGAATAATATTAATGACATTTGATATATAATAATAATGATGTATCCTTCGCATGTCTCATTACCTACTATATAAATTTAAAATAAAAAATTAATAAATTATTTTTTGATATTCTAAATTTTTCCATCCTCATGATGGTTATGTTATATATGAGTATATGATGAAGATCTTTAAAAATTATAATATTCAGAATAAAATTTATAATATTATATTTAATAATACTTTAAAAAATAAAGTTATCATTAGTATATTTGTCTGAGTCATTAGAGATATGTTATTAGGTAAAATTTTTTACGTTAGATATATGTATTATGTAATTAACTTAATAGTACAAATAAAAATAAAAATTAATTTCTCCATATTAGAAAAAATAAAAAATTCACTAAAATATCTTAACAAGTTTAATAGACAGCAACTTAATAGTTTATGTTTGTCAGCAAGCCTAAAAAAAATCCAAATAGATACAAGACATTATTGAAATTTTACTTACCTGATATTTGAATCATATATTGACTACTAATACATAATTTTGATGACAGCAATAATAAAAATAATGAATTAATTATTAACAATTCAAACTGAAATACATAAATTTTTTTTATAAAATTTCTAATATTTTTTTATGATTCGATGAACATATGTTTATTTGTGTACACTATCACTACTTGCATTATACATAGATGCATATACAATATTAGTAACATATTTAACAAGTATTAAGAATATGTATTTAATATTATAGTTGTGGAGATAAAAACCAAGCATTTAAAATAATAGTTCTCCATTCTAATTCTATAGTATTTGGTTGTCTATAGAGACTCAATGATTATGGTCGAATAAGTAGAAATTATATTAATATACATATTTATTTATATGAACCAAATAGATGATCCTAAAAATTTTATTCATAAAAAAATAACTAACTTATATATATATATGATACTAAATATGATAATTGTAACGAAGCTCCAAGTATAGACATTGATATTGTATTCATTAATGATAACTTTTTCACTTAGTTAACTAAAAATTAATAATAAGACGATCCATCGAACAAAAATGAACTATCTTTATACATAGATATTAATTATTATTTTATTCTATCAAATGATAATAATAAGAATTTAAATATGTTAAGTTGATAGAAATAATATGAATTCACATATCTGATGTTATCTAAGATAGTATGTGATTTACTAACTCCTCTAGCATATAGAGGAGAAGTTACAAAAAATATCCATATAAGATTTATGATAATACATAATCATCAAGAATAGATAATAATATGAAATTAATTAGATAATTTATAATTTCAATCAAATATTTATTTTTTTCCAATATAACCTCTAGAGGAAGCCTACAAAAAAAAATCTAATAAATTTATATTCTCAAGACAATAAAAGATGAAGTCACTAAAAATACTATAAAGTATATTGTCATTGTAAATTATTTTAATTTCAAGATTAAATTAATTTTTTATTATTTTATAAAAATACATGAATATAAAAAAATAATCTCTTTAAACAAACATAGGTAAATACAAAATAATTACTAATAAAAGTTAAATTATATCTAAATTTATCTTGAATATTAATCATACTAAATCATCATATATTTATGACTCAAATAGAATAGAGTTTAAATAGTTAGTTGAATTATATCCATAAATCAATATCAACTAAGACCATTAGTAAATTAAATACTTAGTTGAATAAAGAGATACTCTCTTTGTCTCATCATCAGCTATAAATCAATCTCAACTAAGACCATCTATAAATTGGATAGTTAGTTGAATAAATAAAAAATAGCAAAATAAAAACTCCAAATGATATATCAACTTTAATAGTTACAATCATTAATTATATGATAATATTATAAATTTGAATAATACAAAAATAATAAAGTGATACTACAAGTTCTCAAATCATCTTAAATATAATTTAATCTCATTTTTTAGTCAAACTCCATCAAGTTTCCTCATCTTCACTTTTATTCTTCCTCACAAGAAAGCATGAGCATAATTGTGGAAGTTACTAAGCAGGAGCAATCAGATATTTTTATCGTGAGTCTCTTATCGATAAATAGATGGTTGGATCGGGGTCGCCTGATAAATCCTCACATTTTGATTCTCATAAAAACCTCAGTAAGGTCGATGGCGCGATCAAACCCTAGTCAACAAATAAATGATTATTCCTAAAAAAAACAAATGCATATCAATGAAATATTCTCACTATCTAATCGTAAGCTATAAATCAATCTAAACTAAGATCATTTATAAATTAAATAATTAGCTGAATAAATAAAAAATAGCAAAATGAAAACTCAATGTTATATCAACTCTAATAGTAACAAAATCATTAATTATATGATAATATTACAAATTTAAATAATACTAAAAGAATAACATGATACTACAAGCTCTTAATCTTCTTATACATAATTTAATCTAATTTTTTTAGCCAAATTCTGTCAAGTTTACTCAACTTCATACTCTTCTTCCTCACATGAAAACCTGAGTATTATTGTGGAAGTTACTAAGCATTTGAGGTCCGACAATGGGATACTAAGTAATTGCAGTCAAATTTTTTATCGTGCCCTTTAGCAATAAATAGATGACTAAATCAAGATTGCCCAACAACTCTTCATATTTTGATTCTTACATAAAGCTAAGTGGTGCCAACAGTGCTCTCAAATTCAAATCGACATTTAAGGATTTCCAATGATATTATGTAGATTTCCCTCCCCTTGGACGTAGAAGACACCTTGTCATATGCTCAAAACATGAATTTGAGGCTTCAGAATATGTATTAGAAAAAAATAGTATTGGTTATTTCATGTCACCCCTTTTCACGCCACCCCTCTTCACGCCGCCCCTCTTCATAGAGTGATTTATGTTAAAATTCACGCACCCCTCTTCAATAAATTCCAAATATGTGTTGCATGATCGTGAAATCATGGATTCCAATGAGGCGCTCAGGCACGTCGCAAAGGAGACTACTACTAATGCCAATAAAGTTAGGGATTTATAATTGGACCATCCAGTAACTCTATTCAAAACAACTAAGATGATAAGATTCCTAAGAATGGAGGAATTCAAACTAATAAAAGTAAAGGAGTTGCAAATCTGAAAATTTAAATAATGGATAAATATAATAAAATTTTCAGTAAGAGCAAAGCCTCATAGAGCAGCCTTTTAAGTAATAGATTTTTAGCTAACACCACAAAACTAAATTATTTCCCAACTTCACAAGCTTACGATGCTTATTATGATGAAAATGAATTCAAACAGAGCATTGAACATTGGAAGTATTGCTTGATGGGGTATTTTGTAACAAAATACCCTGGCCAAGTTTTATATGGTGTATGATTTTGCATTCCACAGTAATGACTTAATTTCCCTAGAACATCAAAGGCTTTAATTGCCCTATTAAATGCAAAGAGATGTTAAGAACAATTAATAGTTAAAAAAATGATATATTTGGCAGTATTGAAGCAAAGTTAAATGAATCTAAATTAGCGTAGATCATGAAATCAAAGTTTGCAAGATTCAGTTTGAATGATAATTCTTCACCACAATAGAAAGAGAGGATTATAGTTCTCTAGAATAATCTTACAGCCAATAAAGAAACAATGGATGCTTCATCACAGCATATTTAATTATGCATCTTTGACTGTATCATAAAGACAGTTTAGATTAGCACTCATCTATGGCCTTCAATCATTGATTGCAAGAAGATCACTTTAAGATATCTCTCATCTCTGCAGATATCAAAGACATCCCCCTGGGTAAAACTAGGTGATTTTAATACACTCTTATCAAGTCTGGATAAGGTAGGATGTATAACAATCACTAAATATGAATGCACAAATTTCAATCAAGTATTGTTCCAATCTAAGCCTGGAAAACATCCCCTCATCTGATTCTATTTTCATATTAACCAATGAAAAATTCTCAAATAAGTTAGAGAGAGTATTGATAAATTATGAATGAGACAATCTTTGCTTAGATTGGCATATACCTTTTTTCCCCCAATTGACTCTTTTCAACCATTGTATTGCGCTCTTTTCGACTTCAATAGGGGATGACCTACACAATATTCCTTTTAAATTCTACAATATATGGCTAACTCATAAGAAATTCATCCCAGTGGTACAACATGTCTAGACGATCCCGGGTTGGGGGCTCCTACTAAAATAATATTGTTCAAAGACTAAACATATTGAGAGAGCCCCTGAAAAAACTCAATAGTCTACATTTTCATCACACTAGAGCCAGAGTTATTTCAATAAGAAATAAGTTAAAATCTCTTCAGATGGATTTACTTGGCTACCAGTAAAATCAGGCCCATTGTGATGAGGAGGTGGCCTAAAATTAAGAACTAAGGAGAATGGAAAAGTTGAACTGTCCTTATTTAAGCAAAAAACAAAGTCTATAAAAAAATGATAAATACACTAATTTATTCTATACACTAATAAATTCGCGAATACATAAAAGCAAAATAGTCTTCATTATTAAGATAAAAAATGTATCACATCACAAGCAAAGATTAATAAAATTCCTAAATTTTTATACGATTCTTATGTGAGCTTCCTATGATAGAACAGAATTTGTGAAAGAGGTAGCAATTGCAGGTAAAACACTACATAAGTACTTTAACAAGCTCTCACTATCTTTCACAAGAGAGGAAGTTAAAGATTCACTCTTTCATATTGAAGATTCTAAATCCCTTGGACTTGATAATTATACCACAAAATTCTTTAAGCATGTGTGGGACATAATAGGCATAGACATTATTGAAGCAATACATGGCTTCTTTCAACATGGTAATCTACTTACACATTTCAACTATGTTTATATTAAGTTTATTCCCAAATCATCTTATGTGTTCACTGTGAAAGATTATAAACTAATATTAAGTTATAATGTCTTGTACAAGATTAACTCAAAATTATTGGCTACTAGACTACACTTGGTCTTGGATGATATTATTGACTCAGCCCAAGACATTATGTCAAGAGCTGGCTCATTTTGGATAATTTTCTCGTTCACCAAAGCCTAATCAGAAAACATGTTCGGAAACTAATTTCTCCGAGATGCTTCATTAAGATAGATCTCTAAAAATCCTTTAATACAACTAACTAGAGTTTTCTCAAAGAATTAACAATAGACATGTTTATGAATATTTCTAAGAATGCATCTTGTAGAAAAAAATTTAACACTCAATAAATAGTTAGATATATGGATTTTTCATATGTAAATGGTGTTTGAGAAAAAAGAACCTCTTGTCACCCTATCACTTTGCAAGTTGCATGGAATATTTCTCAAGACTCCTACATAGATTAATCATAAAAGATAATTTTTCTATTTATTTTTGTTGTACCTCTCTAAAGATATCTTATTTAATGTATGTGAATGATCTTATAATATAATGCAATAAGTAACATCTCTTCAACCAATATATTCATAGAGATAATTAAAAAATGTGACCAAATATCAAAATTATTAATTAGATTCTCAAAATTAAATATCTTCTTTAAAAAAATTTTCATAAGATGATAAAAAGAGAATTATGGTCATCTCTAGATTCTTTATTGGTTCACTCCCCTTTATTTTTTGAGTATGTCTCTTTCTTTTAGTAGATTAATAACTTTATAATTTTTCTTTAATATTATATAAGATATTAAATGTTATCCACTTGTAGGCTGGGAAGATCATATTGATGGCAAGAAGGCTTGAGTTACTATGCACGGTGGTTCAAGAAATTGAAAGGTACTGGTTTTCAGTACTCCTACTCTCATCCTCAGCTATCAACTCTATTAACAATGCATGCAAAAGATTTTTCTAGAGCATCCCTCAAAAAGAGATTATCACCCAAGGGTAGCCTGAAGGAGAGCATGCTCCCCCACGTCACATGAGGGACTGGGACTTCCTCACATTGACACTTATAATAAATCTTTCTTTTTATGGATAAAATGAATACATCAATTTTATCTAATTAAATATAATGTATGTGAATGCCAAGCATCAAAGAAAGATGCCACATTCTAGAAATCCCTACTAGCTATGAGGAGCATCATATTTAAGATGGCAGGAGAAGCATAATAGGGCATTATGTTGATCAATTCTTAAAGGGACAATGATAGAGTGGTCATTAATTCTTATCAATTTCTTATCTCCCAACACACTCAATGGAGTTTATCTTAGACCAAGACAATATGAGTGCAGAATTGCATTCCTAAGTATGTCGGATTCTTATGGATGACAAAATAGGAAAAACTTGGAACTAAAGACTAATTGTTCCATCTCCCTAGCAGCAACAAATGTGAATTTTGAGAGTATCAAAAGATCATCAAGCATATGTTCTTTCATTGTGAATTTTGTAGATAAATATGAGAGAAAATCAAGCAATAGATAAAGATGGAAAATGTAATGTCATCCATATCTAACACTTTCAAATGCATGCAGAATAAGTATTCCAAGAGCTCTCCAAAGAACATTCTATACAAAATTACATTCACAACAACCATATATTATATTTGCAAAGAAATAAATAAAATATTTCATGAATGAAAACCCCTGAATACAACAAAGATCATACAGATACTCAAAACAAAGATTTATGTTTTTTTTTTTGGTGCATTATGTAGCATTTTGGAAAAATCTTAAGTTGTACATAATTTTGATATAGTGTCATATTACTTATCAAACAAAAATCTTATACATAATTTAGCAAAAAAAAAAAACTCAAAAAATATCACTCCAGGGAACATGGACTATCATGAAAATATCAAAAAATGTAAAATAATCACTATCCAAACTAGCACAGTGTCTATTTTGAGTGGATCAAATAGAAAATAATTAATTTTATGCAGCTAATTAATATAATGAAGAGTTGTGACTGCTCATTAAAAATATGTTTAATTTTTTTACTTTAATTAGGTAAAACATAAAATACTTGTATGTAATCTACCTAATTTGTACTTTATAATTATCATAATCATTAATTATAGTTCACTACAATTGTGATAATTTGTGCAGAATTATTAAGTCAACACGACCCAATCTATCCACACCAAGTCAGGTGCCTTGATGATGCCTTAATACTATATCAAATTTCTTCTTTAGGAGAGATTATCTAGGCAGCAAGAACAATTTGATCTACACAAAAAGGATTTGGTATCTAAATTACAAAGTGGTCAGAAATTAATAAAAAATAGTACAAATACACAACAATTCTACCATTAGACAGTAATAATAAAATAAAAATCCAACCATAAATGATAAGAAAGGGTCCTATGGTTGTTGTATGCACTAGCCAGGAGTTGTAAATTATTATTTATAAGTTATACTCAATTACTACTAAGTCTACCTCGAGTTCCAAATATTTCAATTCTCAAAAAAAATATTTTCCTTCTATTTTAAGAAAATTATATGTTGGTACGATTGCTACTTTTTTTTTGGAATATACGTTTTTTTGAAAATGATACATCTCCCACACATCATCTTGTCATATATCTTTCATTACTTTGTCTTCATAATATCGAAGATTTCATTCCCATTATCATCGGAAACCAGGTGTCCTTGTTCATATTGACTCAGAAGCAACAATACCTCAGCCATGATAATAAACCAGTTTCTGCATTTTTTATAGCCCAGGTGTGCCTAAGTTCAGAGCTTATAAATGGCAGCTCAGATAAAACAGTCAAAACAAATCACTAAGGTGGCAAAATCATTGCATCCAAGAGAATTTATAAAACAGGCAGCAACATAAAGAAAGGGTCACTTACGGGGCACAATCAGCAAGCCTTCCCTCATTTTGATTTTCCAATATGGCCAAAATCAATTTCTTATTTTCATCAAGGTACTACAACCATCCAATTAATGAAATATAAAAATTAGAAAATAAAACTATTGAGGATTTTGGTGTATAAGTATATCAGTGATCATGCACTTATTGAATGATAACAACACAACAAGAAAATACCACAATATACAAACAATAGATATTAGAGAAATGGCATCAATGAAACATTAGCAAAGAATAAAAACATAAATTGTTAATGTTCATCAGTATAATCAATAACTGAATAATTTCATTCTATTCCAAAATAATAAACTTCCTATCTGACATAGCAAAGAACCGCATAACACATTTAATGTTCATCAATATGTCCACCATTCACAAAAGAAAGTGACAACACACACATGCATGTTAGCATAGCAAGATAATTATCAATAATTTTGTCATGTATCAATAAAAAGTATTGTACTCAATACACAAGACTTCTACTTGGTATAGAATTTAAAATAAATTAATATCTCAATAACCTTACCAATAAAAATCAAAGAAATTATAAATGATAAGTCTCAAACTCAAAATCTATTATACTTGAATAAAGATATTTATCATCATACCAAAGCATAAACTCTTGTTACTTATCAACAAAAAATTATTTAATTTTTACCACCTACCCAACATACACAATAATCATCTTAATTGGTTGATTATGATACAGATAGTGTCTTGTTGTATTGGCACATAATTTCATTCAAAGATAATAGATCTCAAATTCAAGAATTATTAGATACAGTATCTTTAATATTCAAGAAAAAGATTGTCGAGATATTAATATCTCATAAACTTTACACTAATCAAGAGCCTTATGTGCTAAATATGACTTTTTAATTAATTGATCATCATGAGAATTTTAATTTTCAGCACCAATACCTAACTATGATATAATGATAAAGCATCGCTCTTTTTTTGTCTCACATTAAACTACAATCTCATATCCACTACAGGATTGACTATCATGCTTATTCACTGAGGTTCTAACAATCAATGATGCAAGTTCCACAATGAAATGTTTGGGCCAAGACAATAAAACATTCAATTTTTCTTCTCCCCCACCTTTTTCAGCAGATTGAATAAACCATAAGAGCATCTTAATGTTATGGTACCCAGGCCCACCAGTAATAAAAAATCATATGTTTGCATAAACATGATTCTACTTATCATTAAGACCCAACGGGTATTTTTCCAGTAAAACCAAATGAGCAGACAATTTCATTCGCAAGAAAAACCTTCCATTAACAGAACAAAAAATAATGCCCACTGGTGCCAATTGCTAGTGGATATCAAGTCCCAACCACGCCCAAGTATCTGCAAATGATAATCAACAAAACTCTAACGAACAGATACCTTTTGGATCTGTTCGGTGGTGATGTTTGCAGTTGGAAATGAAGCCATCATGTGGTTCATCAGCGATGGCTGCTGCATCACTTGTGTTTGCTTTGGTACCCCTAAACATAATTACCAAGACGGAAATCCATTATTTAAATATGTGTGAAAGGAGGAAAAATGGAATTCACAATAACGTATTATTCGATAGTGAACATGTGGAGAGATGGACTAACCTCTGATTAAGCAAGTGAAGTACCAAAGGTTGGCATGGGAGCGAACATTAATAAGTTAGATGTTCGTAATTTTCCCAAGACGAAACAAAAAAGTACTAAAATTCTGCTAAGTCACATTTCGGATTTGAACAGATCAGGTCATGGATCAGTCCCTCAGTGTTTCTTCGTTCTTTCAAACTCAAACATGCGTCTGTTGTCCCTTTTGATCAGATTTGCTAGACTACTGCTCAAACATTATTCGCTATGCTACACTAGCTTTGAACTGCCTACGATATAGCAAAAACAAATTTCGTCAAATTTTGACTCAGAACTAGATATCATAAAACATTACCAAAAGTATCTGCCATCCCTTATTTTTAATATAATTGGGACACATGACAACCATCGATGTGCAAGCGTTGTTTGTAATATAATAGAAAACATAAATGTGGGTGTTCCCCAAAACATAGATAGATTTGCGGGACAAACATGTATATCAATTTTAAATAACTCTTTTTTGAAAATAATTCTCTTCAAAGATTTCAATTATTTGTGATATAATAGAAAACATAAAGAAATAAGTATTGTGGAATTTGTTTTGACAAACTTATGTGATTTGGATGATCCTTAAAACGTGATTTTATTGAACTTCTTCAAGATTGTTATTTATTTTTTGTTTTTTATTATTTTGGAAACATAAATATAGTTTATTGCTGGTTTTTTTTCTGTCTTTTTGAATTTAAAATTGAAAAATTAAAAAATATTATAAAATAGAAGAACAAGAAAAGGAGAGATATAGGAGAAACATGGAAGAAATTTCTTTATTCCTTCTGGTATATTATGATTTATACAAAGGTTCCATATTTATAGGATTTAATACATGAATACATATTAAATGTATCAATGAATACATATTAATTTATGTCAATTAATACACATTAATCGATAAATAATAATAGTTACAAGAATATCAATAGTCAAGAGACTAATAGAGAGTTTATGGACATTCATAATATTGTTCATAATACCCCCCGTGTATGTCCATAATACTATCTCATTAAAAATCTTACCAGGAAAACCAGTGGGACAAAATCATAGTAAAGGAAAAAAGAGTACAGTATAAAAAATTTACTTCCCCTCTTCTCAACATCATTTTAAATCTTTGAGCATGCGTATTTCAATGTTATGAATTAGCCTTCAAATATTGTAGTAGGTAGAGATTTGGTAAATAAATCTACTAGATTATTAGTTGAATGAATTGATTGAACAACAATATCACCCTTCTTTTGTAGATCATGAGTAAAAAAAGAATTTTGGTAATATATGTTTTGTTTTATCCCCTTTAATGTGCCCATTTTTTAATTGAACAATACATGCAGCATTATCTTCATACAAGGTCGTCAGAACCTCCTTGCTAAAAGACAAACCACATGATCTTCGGATATGATGTATTACAAATTTTAATCAAAAACATTCTCGACTTGTTTCATGAATTGCTAAGATCTTTACATGATTAGAAGATGTAGTGGTGGTTGATAGTTTCGTAGAACACCATGAAATGGCTGTATCATCACATGTGAACAAATAGCCCATTTGTGATAGAGCATTATGAGGGTCAGACATATATCATGCATCTGCATAACCAATTAATTCTACTTTGGGTATATTGAGATAATATAGGCTCATATCGATCATACCTCGAAGATACCTCACTATATGTTTAACTTCATTCTAACGTCTTCTTGTTGGACAAGAACTATATCTTTACAGAAAATTATATATCAGATCGTGTATGACTTACTAGATACATTAGTGCTTCAATAGCACTGAGATATAATACTTTAGGACCAAGAAGCACTTCATCATTCATCCGAGGTTGAAAAGGATATTTATTCACATCTAATGACCTTACAACCATTGGAGTGCTCAATGGATGGGCATTATCCATATATAATCGTATCAACACTTTTGATATATAAGCTGATTGATGAATAAAAATTTCATTCTCCAAGTGTTCAATCTGCAAACCAAGGCAAAGTTTTTTTTTCCGAGATTTTTCTTCTCAATTTTTTTCATTAAGTTGCATATTGTTTATGAAAACTCATTCATAGTTCTAATAATATTCAGGTCATCAACATAAACTATAATTATAATGAAATTAGATCTAGATCTCTTAATAAATACACATGGGCAAAGGGGATCATTCTTATACCCTTTTTTGTAATAAATATTTATTAAGATGATTATACCACATGCGTCCATATTATTTCAACCAATATAGAGATCTACATGATTTTATTGAGTAAAATTTTGAGGACCTGAAATATGTGTTGTAGACAATTTTAATCCTTATGGAATTTTCATGTAAATGTTACTATCAAGTGTTTCATATGAATTAGTCGTAACTACATTTATTAAACACATACCAAGTTTTTCATGTATTGTCAAGCGAATTAAATATTAAAAAGTAGTTACATCCACTACAGGGAAATATGTCTCTTCATATTTAATGACATGTCTTTGAAAGAATCATTGTGTAACTAATCATGCCTTATATTTGACAACTTTATTTGTTACGTCTCATTTTCGCCCAAATACTCATTTGTATGCTACAGGTTTGACACAATCAGGTGTACGTATAATAGGAGCAAAAACTTCATGTTTTGAAAGAGAATTTAATTCTACTTCAATTATATCTTTACATTTTGGCCAATCATTGCTCTGTCTACATTCCTCGACAGACTTTGGCTCAAGGTACTTGTTTTCATTAACAATATTGAGTGACAGATTTTGGCTAGTTGTGACATAATTTATCGAGATTTCTTGATTGTCACAAGTTTCAAGTATCTGAATTTCTTCTGGAATTACAACTGGGAACTCTTCTAGAGCCATCAATTCTTCAACTTGATCCTTTGATCCTTTTCTTTTCTGAGAATTTTTATCTTTGGAACCAACTGGTCGACCACATTTCACTGATGCTTTAGGTTCATTGGCAACAGATTGTCCTACAGGGACATCAATTCTAACTAGACTATTAGCAGCTGGTATGTAAGATGTAGTTATTCTCTATGGATTGGTAAATGCAACTGGCAATTGATTTGCTAAATTTCGCAAATGAATAATCTTTTAAACTTCTAATTCACATTCCTTTGTGTGATGGTCAAGATGAAATAATGACAATTGATTCCAACTAATAGGTTTTTCCAACTATTTATTTTTTTTCTTTCAAGTTAGAAAATCTAATTCATCAAAATGACAATCAGCAAAATGAGTCATAAATAAATCTCTAGTTGATGGCTCTAAATATTTGATTATCAATAGAGATTCATATCCAACATGTATTCCTAATCTTTTTTGGGGACCCATCTTAGTGCGTCGTGGTGGAGTAATCGGGACATATACTGCACACCCAAAAATCATTAGATGGGAAATATTTGGTTCTTGACCAAAAACTAATTGTAAATGAGAGAACTCATGATAATTTATTGGTCTAATATGAATCAGCACTATTGCATGCAAAATAGCATGGCCCCAAGCAGAAGTTAGGAGCTTCATCCTCATTAGTAATGACATTTCGATCAATTGAAGACATTTAATAAATGATTCTACAAGACCATTTTGTGTATGAACATATGTTACTGAATGTTCATCAGTTATTCCAATAGACATACTATAATCATTAAAGCTTGGAAAGTAAATTCTCCAGCATTGTCAAGATGAATTGATTTAATCAGATAATTTGGAAAATGAGTTTGTAACCGAATTATTTGAGTAAGCAATCTAATAAATGCTTGGTTACATGTTGATAACAAACAGACATGTGACCATCTCATTGATGTATTAATCAGAATCATAAAATATCGAAATGGTCCACATGGTTAATAAATAGGCCCACATATATCACCTTGTTTACGTTATAAAAATGCAAGGGGTTCTATCTTTATTTTTGTTGGTGATGACCATATAATTAATTTCCCTTGAGAACAAGCAACACATGAAAATTCATTGGAAAAAAATTCTTTTGATTTTTCAGTGAATACCCACTTGAATTTTTAATGATTCTCCGCATCATTATTGACCCAATATATTCCAATCGGTCATGCCAAATAATAAAATTATTTTCATCATTAAACATCTAGTTTACTATGTTAAGTGTCTCAATTGTGCTTATGGTTGTGCGGTACAAACCATAGGAAATCAATGGGTAATTTTTCTAATATATTTTTCTTAGTCGAGACAACATTATCTTTATCCGTAGTCTCAATATAATATCCATTTCATCGAATGTCTTTAAAACTCAATAAATTTTT
Organism: Sapria himalayana; assembly: GCA_029783825.1. Classification (NCBI taxonomy): domain Eukaryota; kingdom Viridiplantae; phylum Streptophyta; class Magnoliopsida; order Malpighiales; family Rafflesiaceae; genus Sapria; species Sapria himalayana. The sequence goes on from JAREIK010003458.1 coordinate 1,417,234, forward strand.
TGAGACTTTGTAGAATATAATGCATCATCAATATAAATTTTTGTTCCTTCGAGTAATAATATATTAGCTCTTCTAGAGCCCTCAATCAATTTTGCACTGCCTGATATTGTATCTACATTTTATCCTTACATTATTAAAAAAAAAGTTTTATTCTTAAGTATAATATGTGTTGATGCACTATCTATGAGACACATATCATTGTCACCGATTGAGGATCCCACCAGATAAGTTTCCATATTTTTCAATATATCTCTTAATAATCCAACAAAGCTTCGTGTTGATAACGTATTATAAAATAGAAGGACAAGAGAGCGAGCAATATAGAAAAAATATGGAAGAGATTTCTTATTCCTTCTGATATATTGTGACTCATACAAAGTCTTCCTAATTATAGAGTTTAATACATAAATACATATTAAATATACTAATGAATACAAATTAATCTATGCCAATTAATACATATTATTCTATGAATAATAAGAGTCATACGAATATCAATAGTAAAGAGATTAATGAAAAGTTTATGGACACATTAATTCTCATAAAATATTTTAATTATTTGTGATATAATAGAAAACATGAAGAAATAAGTATTGTGACATTTATTTTGACAAACTTATGTGATTTGGGTGATCCTTAAAATGTGATTTTATTGAACTTCTTCAAGATTGTTATTTATTTTTTGTTTTTTATTATTTTGAAAACATAAATATAGTTTTTTTCTGGTTTTTTTTCTGCATTTTTAGAATTTAAAATTGAAAAAAAAATATTATCATTAAAAAATAAAGTTGTAGATAATGATTGGTGATCGTACCCAAATTCAATGAACTAATTACACTTAAATACCTATCTACTTAAATATTATCATACTTAAATACCTATCTACATCCTTATTAATATCCAATGTGGGCCGTATCAATATATCAAATATAAAACGTATTAGGTTCCAACTATTATAAATGTTGTAGAAATAAAATTTTAAATATTAAACACCACTAAGATTCAAGAAATTAGATGAAACCAAATAAAAAAATTCAAATCGTATCTCATGTATAAAACAAAAGAACAAATTGAGCTAAGATATTGTAGGATATAAATGTCATCTGAAGGTATCCACATGAATGGACAATGAACGAGATGGATGTGCTAGCAGTAGCACCTTGCAACAAAGTCTTTATCCTACAAAAATCCTAAATAACAAAATATTATTTTTTCCAAAAAAAAAATTAAGATGAGATTATTCTCAAAACTATACTTCTTTTATAGAGATCTTTCTTTTTATAATACCTTTTAACACAAAATCAAATTAACTTCATAATTAAATGAAATATTTTTCCTTATTAAATGATACATTTGGATTAAATTTAATTCAAATTAATTTAATTTCATAAATAAAGAAAATATTTTTTTAATTAAATGATTCACTGAGATAAAATTTAATTCAAATCAATCTAATTTCTTAATTAAAATAAATGTTTTCTCTTATTAAATGATTTATTAGAATTAAATTTAATTCAAATCAATCTAGTCTATTAACTATTGATGGGATTGAGCTTGGGATAATTAATGAGCTAAAGAGAAAGCTTTATAATATTTTATTATAGCTCATTCTAGTGTATGATTCAATTTGTTCACTTAGTATTGGTAGCATGCCCAAAATATATTCTAAGATTGCAGGTAATAATTAATCTCTAATAAGACATTATAACTATGTAAATTAAGTGAATTTAATGACTCAAAAAACCTTACTATAATATGATATCAGTCATTTGTCATATGATATTGATATATTAATTAAGCATAAAGCATTGGAAATGTCATTCTTATACAACTTAATCATTCCTTGATTTTTTTTAAAAAAATTGATTGAACAAATAATATTAATAACTCATTTCAATTTTATTTGAGCATGATCACACATTTCTTAATATTATCTATTAATGGGCTAAGAGACATCTCACTCAATTAAGAGATGGAAAAATTCATTTATATAATTTATTGCATGTCCAACCATAGCCTTTATTACCAACCTATTAAGGATGATATTGAGTTATGTCAAGACATGAAATTTCTCATATAGGAATTCATGGTAAATTTAAGTTGAATGACTTAAATACTTCTACCACATTGAAAATTACCGATGATATAATCCTTTAGTATTTCTCATAGAGGTCAATCTAATATTATGTTCTTAACATATATCTATGTTCTAAGCAACATCTTATGTTTATCATCAATAAAATATGATCATCCCTCAAAAAATATAATAGTCTTATATCATTATTATTCCCATAATAAAGATTAACTATGAACCATTTAGAATAGCATTTCAATGTCGTAAGGTTTTACTATCAAATAACATACTTAATGACAAAAAAAAAGCAACTATTTAATAATCTTATTTTATCAAGTTAAAACACAATTTAAAAAATAAGATAATTTGATAAATATTATATCAAATATAAATATACAATGCCAATGTATATGCTACTAAGTTAGGGCATATTATTAATAATTTCTCATTTGCCCAATCCCAATCAAGCATAAAATCAAATATCCAGTGATGTAGCATGACTATCATGCTTTGACTATGCAAAAGATTTAGTCAAAAGATCAACAATATTTGTTATCAATATGAATTAACATATCTTGTTTCAATGATCTCAATAATGAGGTGAAAATGCATGAGTATATGTTTGGATTATTGTTGTGACTTGGGCTATTTGGCTTGAGCAATAGCCTCCTTATTGTCATAATGGATGTCCGCTTGGTTTGAAATGTTAGGAACAACACTCAATTTATCGGTGACTTCTTGATCCAAGCTAACTCCTTGGCTACATCTAAAAGTGGCTATGTACTCATCCTTTGTAGTAGAATCGACCATGGTGTCTTGCTTAGAATTTCTCCAACTCACAATATCTCCATTGAAACAAACACAACTAGATTGTGATGTAAAGTCATCTAAGCTAGATTTAAAGTAAGCATCAGCATAATCACATATAGTTAGCTCATCTTCTTGTCCACCATAGATCAAGAAAATATCATTAGTTCTTCTAAAGTACTTAAGGATATTCTTGAATGATATCCAATGACATTACCCAGATTTGACTAAAATTTACTTATCATGCTTAGGGTGTAGGTGACATCAAGTCGGGTGCAAAGCATGACATTTGTGATAGAACCAATATCCAAAGTAATGGGATTTTATTTATATGTTCTATCTCAACCTATAGTATAGAATGTTGAGTCTTGCTAAGCTTAATGCCATGAGACATTGGCAAAAAACCTCTCTTGTAATCTTGCATGTTATACCTTTTTAGCATTTTGTCTTTGTACACATTTTGACTTAATGCCAATGATGTGACCAGCTTTGTTGAAGTCTTTTATTAAAAAATATTTTTTTAATCATGACTGAACATATTCTATGAGGCATAGATGTTTCCAATGAGTAAGATGTCATCCACATAAAGTGCTAATAAGAAAATTGTGATTCCACTTACCTTTTTGTAAACACAAGGCTGATCTTCTTTTTGTATAAAGCCAAACTTATTAATAGCCTCATCAAAATGAAGATTTCAACTTCATGAAGCTTTATTTAGTCCATAATGGATCTTTGAAGCTTACACATTTAGGATACTAATGATTTTTAAAACATTCAGGTTGTGTCATGTACACATCCTCAATTAAGTATCCAATAAAAAATATTATTTTGGCATTTATTTGTCAAATCTTGTAACCATAGTATGCAATAATAAAAAAATAATTTTAATAGACTTAAGTATAATGTCAGTTGATAAATCATATTCAATACCTTGAGTTCATTTGAAACTTTTTATAATAAGTCAAGACTTGAAGGTCAATGACTTTAGCACACTCAAGTGAATCAACTAAATTCTAAACATGGTTATCATATATGGATTGTACCTCAAACTGCATGGTTTGAAACTATTTTTCAAAGTTAGGGATCAACATTGTCTATTGATATTACAAAATTCTTTTAACTTAGCGACATATTTTTCCATCGCTAAATCAAAAAATTTGTCGTTAATTTATTTGTCGACGAATTTGTGATGGAAAAAATTTTGTCAGCAAAATGCTCCTCGCTAAACTTAGCGATGGAACTTTCAGTCATCACTAAATTAGCAACGAATTTACATTTTCCCTCGCTAAGTTTAGTGACGTAATCTGATTTTCCGTTATGTAATTTTGCGACGAAATTTTAATTTTCCGTCACTAATTTAATTTCTTGTACAATTTTCGAGACATTTTAGTGATGGAATATTCCATCGCTAAAATTTAATTTTTGTCGCTAAAATCCATTTTTATTTAAATTTATTTATATTAATTAAAAATTACTACGATATATTTAATTTTTAAATAATTAAAACCATAATAATAAAAATCACACATTCTTTGGAAAAATAAATATTAATTAAGTACATTGTTGAAAATAAAAGCAATACAAATAGCTAACATTAATTATGTTGCAACAATTAAAAAAACTCTTAACACAATAACTAGTTCATATTATTGGCTAAAAAAAGTAGCTCATAATCTAAAGATCATGATCAGGACCTGGAGATGGTTATGAGGGTGTAGAAGTTGGATTGGTAGGATTTGGATACTGGGCATTGGATTGAGACTATGCATTAAACATACGTTCAATGTGCTCCATATTTTGTTGAAATTGCTATTCTAATTGCTCTTTATACAATCTCACATCTTCATTCATTTTGAGTTGAAGTTCTTGAACTTCTACTCTCACCCTCTACCCAACCACTTCATTCACACGTTGTGTGAAATGTTCATAAGATGTAAAATCATAGTGCGAAGTACTAGAGGAACTATTGAAAGTTTCAGGGTAAAATGCGGACACTTGAGAATCAAGGTCATACACTCACCTTTTTTTTCTCACCTCCAATTGCTTGTAGATATAACTGGCTCATGTTAACCTACATAGGCTCCGTTGAATCCTCCTCAGACTGAGAAGCTGAGGCAACCATGGTTTCCACCGCATCCTATATTTAATTCATTATAAATTTAATAATTATTTAAGAATAACTGTTGAGTTATCTTAATATAGCAAAAGTGAAATCTTACATTTATGTCCTTAGATCTTTTGCCAACAAATTAATTATCAAATTAATTCGTTCGAATAAGATGATGAGGAAGTGTTTTTAAAAAAAATATTCTTAAAATTTTTACCAAATCAATACAATATTGAATTGTGGATCTAAAGCCACCTGTATGTGTGGAAAGGCCAGTGCCAGGTCCTCCTTTTTTTGTACGATGATTTTTAGCATCTTTGTCACGTTTCTTTTTTTATTCAGGAGTATTCCAATGTTGCTGTCAGTTTTCCCATACATCTAGTATATTATCTTTCTTTTCCCCTTCGATTCACATCTTGCACAACCAATCCCCATGTTGCTTTCCTACCAACATATAAAACGTTCTCTTGGCTAATGCATCATTTAAATCATCCAAGTTACATGTTTTCTGAAAAAAAAATATATATTTCAACAAATAAAAATGCATAACCACATATAGTACTATTAGCACAATGTGATTTTGAAATAACACAATATTAACATGTTTGAATGATCTTGAACCATCTTTTTTTATGGGATCTTTTTAAGCACAACACAAGTTCAGCTCCTTAGAGCATTCAGGTTACCTTATCAATATATATCTCTTTTTGCTCATGTTTATAAAAATTTCATCTTTTTATATCCTTCAATTGCCTAGACCACCTATTGGCTTCTCAATATTTTATCAAATGAAAACTAAGCCACCTATTAGTTGCTTGCTTAATATCATATCAAATGAAACTAATGGCTATTCATTCACGTTTTAGAATGTGTATGGATTCATAGTATTTCAGAACTGAACTTACACAACAAAAAATACACCACATGATTTTAAGCTTAGCTACCAAAAACCAACATAATATATGCTGTAAAAAACACAACAAAAGTTCCATCATCCTCAAACACATACACTTTCACCACATTTGAAAGGTGATTCAATATACATGCAATAACCCAACAAAATAGTAGTTAGTTTACATAGATACATTAAAAGAATCGTGTCAAGTGTGCAATGGTAACAAGAGAACAAATACATATGAAATCTCTTTAATTCATCCCAATAGAACTCCTTAGTGTTGGCAGGCACCAACCTCCATGTTGCACCCTCCTTTTCTAGTATATGCTTGAAAATCTTAGTAATGTCCATTGAAGCACTTGGAAGAAATCTATTCCAAAAATTAGGAAGTAATATTAAATGTTAAATCTCATATGAAAATAAATTATCTTGTAAAGCAACCAACCAAAAAACAAAAGTGGCATAATAAACATTTTTAGCATACGTGGTCTCCTTATCAACTATTTCTATATTCTTTCTCCGTGTGGTACCACTTGTGGTTGATGACCTGGCTGGTGCTAAGGTGGTATAAGACTCTAGATCAATCTATGGGGCAGGTGGTGGTAAGTTCTCCACATTGAAGGTAGGTGTCGAAGCTATAGCTGGTGGGGTAGTGCTTGTAGGTAGGATGGCTGGTGCAGATAGTTTAGTTGCCCCTCAACCTATAGAATTAGCTTTGATCCTTGCTAAATGGCCACCTCTCATACCTTCAATGAACATAATTACAAAACAACACATTTATAATGAAAATGCCTACTATAAAGTACACACATATGTAAGAAAAAAATACTAGTAAGCTTTGAAAAATATATGTGAAACAAACAATAACCTGCTTAAAAAAAATATAATCTAATAAGCTTTGAAAAGAACAAATCAATAAACTTTGTATGATTGAACCTTTAACAACTTATAACTTGATTTTGAATTCAAAATATATAATGTAACTTAATTTTGTAATCATGACATACATATTAGCTTGATTTCAACACGTAATATTAAATAGAATTTGTCATTGATACAATGGTAGTTTAATTTTTAGTCCATGTAGTAAAAACTTAAAATGAAATACTTTCATGTATACAACTAATTAACAAAAGCTAAATACATAAACTAGTCACAATAGCATCACAAAAAAATCAAATAATTAATCAACACAATAAATAGATGAATACATACCTTAATAATTTTGACACTGAATTGGATGCAGAATAGACAAAGAGAAGAGAGTGGAAAACACAACTCCAACAACAACTTATGTTTGGTTTTTTAGGGAAGGTTAAAAGCCTATAATGTGACATTGAAACAAAAAAAGTCAACAACTTGACATTGAACATTGGTATTATAAATGAATAAATATGAACCATGAATATTTTATAAATACAATACAAGATATTTCTTAAAATTTTACTACCTGACAATGACAATAAATCATACCCTTTGAGCCAAATCGACTATTTAACCTTTTGTTTTCAAAACATTTGAGCAAATAAACTGTTTGGTATATTATTGTAGGCAAACCTTTATAAACGGATGCATATACAAAAAGCTTTTATTAATTTGGATAACTATGTTAATGCAAATGCAAATCAAAAATGCAGATTCTACATTACAGTCATAGCTGCAGTCATTAGTTATAACTAGCATGTCAAATAGGAAAAGGTGAAAATAAATAAATAAAGTTTATATTTGTATCAGGAAAAGGTGAAAATAAAATACAGATAATGCATCATATAATTATATTTCTTATAATTATTTTATAATAAATAAAGTTAATAATTATATTTGTATCCGAAATAAAGTTTCTACCCTAAAAACAAAAAAAAAGACTTGATTGGTTGAGTATGAATAATATATTCAATAAATGTAGCTGACACGATATAAACTTTATGTGTTAGCTCTGCTAACATAGAAAGAATGATAGCATCCACAATAATATATGCAATAAATATAGGAGAAAGATGAAACACGCAATACTATTCAACTCTAAGCAGATGAGAAGCTACCAAAATGGAAACATTACATCTGGCTCAAACAAAATCACAAACAAGTCAAACAACATGGAAAAGAAAATAAGGACACATAATTTTCAAAAAGGTAAGTACTTGACCCAATTTAATTTATCCTATTTTAGGATTGTAAAGGACGTGAATGTTAGATATGACAACTTTATTAGGATCTTGTGATCTGCAAATGCATAATGTCCACTTTATTAGGATCTTGTGATCTGCAAATGCATAATGTCCACATTATTAGGATCGTGTGATTCGGTTACAACCCAAATTGGTGCTACGATTTCAGTTACCACAGGAGTTTTTACAAGCAAAACACAAGACTTTTCTGAGCAAAACAGATGAAGATGACAGTTGTGCTGCGGATGGCAGTGATTGTAGATGGAGGTGGGGCGATGATGCCCAGCAGTGTTGGGTGGAAATTAAATGTGATTGAATCGGCTTGGAAAATTTAGGCTGCTGCCAAAACAAAAACCGAAGAGTATAAGGTTTTAAGTTTAGGTTAAAGTGACTTATGGGATTTTGCAAAAAATAAAATAGACTATATGAAGGTCGAAATGATAAAGTAGTGCGTCTAAAATAACGACGAAACTAAGAATCCTTCGTTATTCCCAACATTCTTTTTTTTTGCTAAAATACATAAAGTTTCATAGCGACAAAACTAATAATCCATTGCTAATATAAAGATGGAACTGATAATCCGTCGCTACCTAATAGCTTCCGCCAACCTCCCACCTAATTTTGGCGATGAAATATTATCCATTGGTAAATTGGTTGCTATGTTAGTTTCCGTCGCGAGTCCATTGCTAATTTTTAACGGATAAAATCCAACGTTAAAATCCGTCACTAAATCATTTTTTTTTGTAGTGTGATAGGTTTTAGGCTCATTTTGATTTATAAGCTCTATGGTTTTGCTTTTATCATTTGTGATGAGAAATCCATATCTCCTAGATTAGTGATTAATCTTACCAAACCTTCATGGGCCTTGTGTAGAAGATGTCTACTCAATAAATAATTGTGAATCTTATAGAATTTCCATGGGACTTTGTGATGACTCATAGTTCTTGAATCTCTTCAAGATATATATTACTCCACTTACTCTATTGGAAATAAACTCTTTCCAAAAAGACTCTTACATGGATATCAAAATACTTTGTCCTCATATAGGATATAAAAGTAGTACCCTTTTATTTACTTTGGATACCCTATAAATAAGTAATTATCAGATTTTAGAGATAGTTTATCTGAAACATAATGCTTTACACAAGTTTTAAAACCTCCAATCTTGATAAAAGACAAACCATGACACTTTCTTGTCAACATCTCATATAGTATATTCTCAATAGCTTTTGATATAAATATATTTAATAAGAATGAAATTATCTCTAATGAATATCCCATAAAAATATTGAAAGATTTGTTTGACTCATCATAGATTGAACCATATATAATAAAGTTCAATTTCTCCATTCGGATACACCATTCTTTTGCTTTGTTTAAAGCTCTATGAGTTGTGAGACTATCTCAAAATCATTAAGAATCGTCAACATGGCTTAAATATTTAAAACCTCAATTAGATCGAAGTGCTTTGATATTCTTTACAAGTTAATTATGTACTTAATTCTTGAATAACTATAACTTCTAAAATAATTTATAATTATGCTTCATTATGTAGATATAACCATATCTACTAAAGTTATCGGTAAAAATAATGAAGTACTAATAATCTCTTCTAGAACTTGATCTTATTGATCCACAAACATTTATATGTATAAGGGCTAATAAGTCACTAGCTTTCTCACTATGTCTAGTAAAAAGATCATTAGTTTTGCCTAGTAAATAAGATTTATATGTTTCTAATAATTTTTAGTCAAATGAATAGAGAAAACTATCTTGATGGAGTATTTAGATGTATTTCTTATTTACATGGTCCAAATAACATTGTCAAAAGTAGGTTGAATTCAAGTCATTGGACTTGAAAAATAAGAATTTAGATATATTAAATTAGTGGAAATCATACGAATTCACCCATATCATACTATCTAAAATGACACTTGATCTACTAACCCCTCTAGTGTTTAGCATAGTCTCTGAGTCTTTTTTTTTGTGGTTATAAATATTATTTTAGATATGAGATCACAATTATGACTACCTATTTTAGAAGCACCATTAAGCTTGAAAGATTAGACAAATTCAATGATGAGTCTTTAGGATCAAGAAAAATAGATGCTGGTAGATGATGACTCACATGATATCGAAGATATTGAGACTACCATTATGACTATGAGCTTTAGAACCATACGTGACAATCTGAACCATATAAACACAATTTAATTATGAATATTAATGAACTAGCATGTAAGTTGTTAATGTTGTTATTAACTAAAGTTCATTGTTGATGTTATAATGTGGCTATACTTTTAAAATCTTCTAATATATTATTATTTTTGATATTATGATTAAATAGAAACCATGGTATAAATGTATTTTTATATTGAATTGTTAATTTTATTCATTAATTTATAGGGTAGTGAATTTTATTTTTAATATTTAAAATTTTATTTCAAAGATAAAATCTATTGTCATAGCATGGCACAACATCAATGGTAGACTAGAATTGTACTAGCTTACTAATGTGCTAGTAGTTGACTGGCCTAACTAGCTAGCCACTAGTGATAGTGAAGTGTAGTGACCACTACCCTCCCCACAACCCACTAGACAATGCACTAGCTATCTGACCACTACTAGATGAAGCAGGCCACTAGCCAATGCTAGTATCATGCCATTGTTAGCCTGACCTGACAAACTTGGCATGTCTGACTAAGGATGGCATGCCATTATGTCATGTAAGGCCAACCTCTCATAATGTTGTACCATCACAAGATGACCTAGCTATCTAATCTATGTCATGTATGGCGTAGCATTGTAGCTGGACTAGGCAACCAAAATAAGGGTGGTGTTGGCTTGGTATGAACCAATTCACACCTCTATCTTGAAGTGAATGCTTTTGGAACATTCCTTGAGTGCACCAACATGTCAAATGCTTCTATTCCTCAATTGCTTCTAAAACTCATAGTTCATATTTGTAATTAAAGACATGTTATATCCACATAGTTATTCAAATGTTTTGATAAGTATCCTTTTTGGCTTATGAGATATTACTAGTGAGTTCATTAGGAATTTTATTATCAAGGACATATAGCTTCCTCTCTTATTAAAAGATATTTTTTTTTGAAATCAATCGAGGAAGTTTGTCCCATTGAATTTATTTTTCTCAAGAATATATCACAACAAAATATTGGTGTGTTGTTAGATGTCATTAGTCTACATACAAAAACATGTGAAGTATTTAATAAATGAAGTTTTTAAAATTCCAAATAAAATTAATAACATTTTAATTAACATAAAAACAATTTTATGATTTCTTAGCTAGTTAAGATCCATGTTGAGTAAAATTTAAGTTTATCTGTAGTATAACACTTAAGCTAACTAAGTAGGAAAATATTTCCAATTATATCATATATAATTTTTTGAGTCTTATAAGATTTGATAGCACATGCCCCAATAGGTTAAATCCTATCTTTTATCCTCTTAGGCCCAAAATTGTTTTAATATACATGTCAAGTCTAGCCACATGTAACTCATGGATATCATCATTATTCAACATGTCTTCCTAAGATGGACCAAATACTCTAATTTTACAGAAATTATATTATGACAATATAAGTATTGACAAATATTAAAGTATGGAAGGTATTTTATAACCTAATACTTCATGTGATAAAATTACTAAGTTGTTAGGCATACATATCAATATATATATGAATGACATACAAATACATTTAAAATCATAAGTGTAAATTTGATATGTCATGGCCCATTTTTAAGATGATTATGTTGTAACTTTGTTATAATATATAATTTTGTTCGTTAGACAACAAATAGCAAGCTTGTTGATGAGGGTATCTCAATAATAAATATCCAAAAGTATATAAGTAGTATAAAAAATTTTTATTTAGATATTAATCACATAGAAATTGTATAAGTTGTTTAGTCAACCAATACAAAAACAACATAATTCTAATTTAGAAGATATTTCTAGATTATAGTATGACTTTTAGATCTTAGAGTTTGTCCACTTAATTTTTATAATACATAATTTAATAGTTTGAATTATGTTGGGTTTGGATACAAATTGAAAGTTAAATTATTTTAGAATACTTTTTTTCCTAATGGCATATATAGTGATAATCACCATTGCACCTTTCCTATTGATGGTCCTCTCATAGTTGTTCCCTTGGTACTTTACTACCAAGATAAAAAATTAACTTTGCTCAAGGTTTATTCATAAGCCCATACTTTTTAGGCAACTCATTAATTACTCTTGATGGTTAATTCATATATATATTCTTATACTCCAACCTCTTGTATCATAAAGGCCAAGAACTAATATAGTTTATAAGTGTTTTCACTTTCAGCATTTTAAGTGTCATACTCACATAATTAATATATTCTTCTTTCAAATCATAGTGTTGGGAACCATATAAGTGAAAATAACTCAAAAGACTATCACCACCTTATGAGTCACGATGCACTCATGCATATCTTATGTGTTACCTATTATTATCCTCCATAGTATTAATGTGATTATCACATAAAAAGTAAACCTCTTAGAAGAACATTCTATAAAACTTCCATAATATATGAGGACTAGTTCTTTTAAGACATGTACAAAGAAGTGACATATTAAATCATTTATGCTTTTAATTTCATAAGTATCATACTCATAATAATTAACATATCTTGATTTTAGGTTTTAACATATAAGTTTGTCTTATGTATTATGGTCAAAAGGGTTATCACTTTTTTTTACTATATGCTTGAGTGAGCCTCATAGGTTAACTAACACTGTCTGCCATGACAATATGCACAAACCTATTAATAGTCAAATTACTAATTCAAATTCTATTTAATTACCATATACATCAATTTCTATTCCACAACATAATCTAAATATATTAATTTTTCATAAAATCATACATACATCACATAAATTATGATTACATAAATTCTAGACATCAATTTAAACTGACATTGTGGAGAGATAAAATGAAGCACAAGAGAATAAGTCTCATAAATTTAGGATTCTTGATGATATAAGCCATAATCTCATGCTATTTTGGTTGATTTTTATGAATCCACATTAGATATGAGAGTTTGAAAGTTGCACTCCCAATTCTAGGGTTAATCTTATGTCTTACATTCCTTATTTGCTCGTGGGTCCTTTAGAGATAGAAAAGATACCCTCTAGCATTATTGTTGTACTTTGATTTAGTCTTGGTACGAGGAGAAGAAGAAGAATTTTAATAATTAGTTTTCTTTTCTCTTTTATTCTCTAGAATTTTAGTATTTGTATAAGTAGAAAGTCTTAGCTTTTGGAAGATATCATAAATTTGGTCTTGGTCTTTTGAGCTCAAGGATGTGAGAATCAAAAGTTGTAATGAATTTGGAATTCATCTTAATCTTCCTATAACACAAATTCATGTAATTGGAAAGTGTCTGTGACTTTTTCCTTTTATGTATGTAATACAAAGTCATGATACTAAAAATTGTCATGCTATTGACCTTCGTCTTTCTTATGCATGAAATTATTATGGTGCTAAAAATGCTTGCGGCTTTAGCCTTGACCTTTCTTTGTATCAAAAAGGTATGTCACTAGTAATGGCCACAACTTTGGTAATTGACCCAAGTCATGGCCTTGTCTTCTTTTGAGGGAAAGAGCCATTACCTTGGAAAATGGTTATGATTGAGTAATACCTTATATACCATTAGGTGACCAAAAGTTGTGGTGTTGAATAATTACCATGGCATTGGCATAAGTAATTTTGGCTTTGTAACTTTATGTAGCTCAAAGGTTATATTTTTGTGAAATTATATTGACTTTAACTTGAGAATATAAAGTCTTGGTAAAGATAAAATCATGATACTAAGAAGTAACCATGACTTTAAACATGAATGGGATGCTTGGTTATTATGACGTGAAATTAATATCATAGTTATTAAATTGTTATGAGATAAATATGGTTATGATTCCATAATAATATCATAGCCAAAAAATATATATTATAAAATTGAAGGAATATATATACTAACAAGATAGTAGAATCATGATGTATAAAAGTTTTGATGGCTCAATAATTAGAGTTTTGACAAAAAAATAGATGCCAAAACTATCTAATGAATCAACACATCAAAGTTATTAAATATATAAAAATTATATTTATTTCATGACTATTGATTAAAATATAGCAAAACTCTAAAAGTCATAAAATTGATCTAATTATGACTCATTTCCTTATTTACACATTGTCTATCAGTACCAAAACAACACAAGAAAATTTAATAATTTATATACTAAATAAACTTCATACTAAAACTACTGCTAATTCCTAAGAAATAATAATAGAGCAACTTCTCATGGACATATTGATAGTCATGATGTAGTTTTAGATCCATGACTATACCTATGAGTAAATTGGGTGAGTAAAATCATTCATGTGGTGGGTATATGATATTTATTATATCATACATGTAAAAAAAATACTTGAGTTACCTTTCAAGTATTACAATGTTTAATGTCCATAGCGATACCATTAATACCTTCTTGCCTATGTCATGTGTAACACCCCAAACATTTTTTAAAATAATTTTTTTTTTCATTAAATTTAAGTTTTAGGTGTTTTAAGGTCCATCATGAATTTATAATAATTTTTAGGAATTATTTCTCAAATTAAAGGAAATTTTAGGAAAAATATACCCGGTAAGGCCAAATTTTGAGTAGTTGACCGAAAAAAAATATATAATGAATGAAATATATTATGAGAATTTTTTTGAAATAAACATTAAGGGCTTAGTAGTCATTTTACTCTAAGCCCACTCAACTTAAACGAACAGCCCGTCAACATGCTCCATACTCTTTTCTCCACCACAAGCATTTCTCTATCATGCGGAAAGAATCAGAGACGATGAAGTCTCTTGCCCGGAGAAATTTCAATAGAACCACGTCAGCTTTCTCATCGCCGCCGATCAGGCTTATTCCCCACATCGCACACTAGATTTCTGACACGTACTCAGCCGCGAGCTTCTCTTTTAGTTCTTGAAGAGCTTTCTTCTCGTAGGATTTGAGATGAGACGTCAAGTACGTATCCTCTTTGAACGAAGGAGTCCACTGGGCAGTCTTGGCCTCCATTAGAGCAGTACGGATGGTTTTCTTGTTGGGGTTTTGTTGTGTGCCATTTGGGCGCTCTATGAGTTTGGCCTGGGAGGGGGGAAGGCTTCCATCGGTGATGAAAGCGATGGGAATGTGCTCTTTGAACAAGAGAAATATCGAGATTTTAAAAGATGGGTTTTTCTAGTAAAGAAATTTGGAATCGGGTGCCTCTGCCAGCAGCAAGAAGAAGAGGGGCAGGGTAAGAGCTTGATATCACTAAGAAAATCAATATTACTTATTTCATTCCATCAACATCTAACTCGATGGGACTCGGGAAAGAAATAAAGAATTTTGTGTTTTGTAGTAGTGACATGAAAGCATGCTTTCATGTTAGAAATTTGATATACGACATTTGTACTATTCCCCCCCCCCCCCCCCATTTTCCTAAAAGTAGTCAACTTAACCTTCACTTCATTCGAAAAAAGAATTCTACATTGAACTTGGGCCATAATTCACTCTTTCTGATCTACCCTAAGGTGCTCACTCTATCTATGCACTATAGTAGAGGTGTCAACTGGGTCGGGCCAGTACAAGGCACTGCACGATTCGACCGTGCCTGGGCCAGCCCAGCACTGGAATTTTTCATGCCCGGGTAAGGTACCTTTTGTGCCGTGTCGTGCTGAGGCCAACCGGGCCTCGTGCCATGCCTGACTCGGCACAGTTCAGTGGCCCATGGCACGGCCCATCGGCACGGCCCGTCGGTAGGGGTCATTGTCAGACCAGCACCCGGCACCCCACGACCCCCAACCCCAAGACCCCAGTCGGCCAGTCCCCACCCGCACCCACCCCATCTCCATGCCCATGCGTCCACGGTCCACGCAGCCCCGACACGGGTCCAAACCCGACCCACGGTCCCGCCCGACCCGATTCCCCCCTACCCCCCCCACATATTTATAACATGTATGTTTTTCATAAACATTTATTCTCAAATCTCACATTCTAACCCTATAAAAACTCTTGCTCTTCTCTCTCTCGAGACTCCGGATTTCGTCATTCGGCTCGGGTTTGGAATTTTGAACTAGACTATGCTGCACCGTGCATGTGATCGACCTCACTACTTTACCGGGTAATTTATTTTAAGTTTTTTTTATACTTTCTCTCTCTCAGTCTCTCTCTAGTGACCTAGTCTCTCTCTCTAGTCCTAAAATAGTAAAATCTAAAATCTATCATCTTGTGTCTACCTCCTGTGTCATGTTTAACAAAAAAACATATTTAAATTTAGAAAATAAAAATTTTACACAGAGGTTTGAGGCTGCTGAAACTTTGGTTTCTCCAGTCATCTCAACCCAAACTTCTAAAATAAAAAAAACTAGGACTTCTGTAGTTTGGACTCATTTTAATTTAATAAAACAAAAAAATATTAGAAGTGAGGAAGAAGAAATGGCACAGTGGAAATATTGTATGAGAAATTTAACTTGTAAGAGTTCGTTTGAGACTGGGCACCTTAAGAGGCATGCTGAATTATGCACCAAAAAACATGGTCCATTAGATCCTAGGCAAACCCAACCTAGCACTGCATTTTTTGAGACTGGATCGAGTTCAGTCTCAAAGTTTACTCCCTTCATATACTTCAGTGAATTGGGTAGGGACGGCATGGCCAAACTTATCACATTGATGGGTCTTCCGATCAGATTTTCGGAAGATCCAAGGATAGTGCACATCATGCAGACATATTTTTAGCCTGCTTATCATAGGATTCCTAGGTCCCCATCTAGGAATGACATACTAAAATTGTATAAGTTAGAAAAATAAAAAATAATTAATGAATTTATGGCATATAGTGGAGTGGTGTCTGTGACGTCCAATATCTGGACAAGTCACGATGAATCATCTTATGCATGTCTCACCAGCCACTATGTAGATTCTAACTGGACAATGGATAAAAAATTTTAGGATTCTCTGAGATTCTCCATCCTCATGATGGTCCAACCATTTTTTAGTGTGATGAAAATCTTTAGGAAATATAAAATTCAAAATAAAATTTTTAGCATCACATTCGATAACGCATCTAATAATAGAGTAGTGATTAATATGTTTGTTATGAATATTAGAGATGCACCATTAGAAGAGATCTTTCATATCAGATGCATGTATCACGTGATTAACCTGATTGTTCAAGTGGGTATGAAGGTTTGTTCCCCCACCTTGGATAATATACGTAATGCACTAAAATATATTCTCACTCCTCGTAGACAACAAAAGTTTGGTAGTCTCTGTTTGTCTGCGAATCTTAACAAGAAGAAATGCCAATCGGATGTGAGACACCATTGGAATTACATGTACCTGATGTTAGAGTCATGTTTTGGATACGAACACGTGATATCCGACCACATCAATAGTAAGAGTGACTAACTTATTATTGACGACACTAATTGGGCTTCAGAAATTTCATTTATGAAATTCCTGAATATTTTTTATGACACGATGATTATGTCTTCGTCGGTTTATACTCCCACGACTTGCATTGCACTCAGGTGCATATGCAACATTAGTAGCATGTTTAGGAAGTATCGAGCTAACCCGACACTTAGCCATATGATTGCAGAGATGGAAACCAAGTACTTAAAGTACTGGTCCACCGTTCCATCTCTTTATTGTGTCTCGCTGCATACATGGACCCTAGGGTTAAGGTAGAAGGGGTAGATAACACCCTGACACTTATATTTCCTTGTGCATGAACCTGGAAGACCCACCTGAAGAGTTCATTCACAAGAAGTTGACTGACCTGTTCAAATACTATGATACTAGGTATAGTGATAGTAGTAGTGAGACTGTGATTACGGACATGGATACCTTCTTCAGAGATGATGATATTTCCATTCAGTTAGCGAGGGTGAAATGTCGGGGTTGACCATCACATAGGAGCGAGCTTTCTCGATACTTAGATGTCGATTACTACTCAATCCTATCATATTCTAATACTAAGACTCTTGATATATTACAGTAGTGGAAATCATATCAGTCCACCTTTCCCGTGCTATCTAGGATGGCACGGGATCTACTGACTCCTCTGGTGTCAAGTGTAGCATCGAAGTTTGCTTTTTCTGTTGTAGTGAACATGATTTCAGATAGGAGATCGAGATTACATCCATATATTATTGAGGCCTTGGCATGTTTGAAGGATGGGGAGGATTTGAGGTTTAGCATCCATGATCGTGCTGGAGCTGGGATAGGGACTGCATCTGCATCCACTATGAAAGCGGAGGAATTGATTGCTGATGATGATGATCCATATGATAGTGATCTTGATGTTGCGGTTGATGATGCTTACAATATGTCGATTGACGACAGACGTGGTTGTCGGTTTCCCCTGCCCATTACTAGACACCAGTTGCCATTGCCACGCCACGCCAGTACGCCATGTCACATTCCATTTGTCATTGCCAATTGATTTTGATTTTTGATGCCTCACAGTCACGGACACAATTGATGATTTTTATGATTTATTCTTGATTCTGTTTTTTGATTTCGATGTTTTATTTTTTATTGATTGTATTCTTTTTTTACGTTACAATGAAATTTGTATTTGTTTGGTTCGGTATTTATTGGCTGATTGGTCATTTCTCATTTGGTTTGTTTTTGTTTTTTTGACTTTGTAATTTTTTTTAACAAAGTTTTTGGTTTAATTTATTTTTTTGTCTAAGATTTTTATTTAAAAAATAAAACTCTATAATTAATTCTAATAAATTATAATCTAAATTTAGTTTAAATTATAAAAAAAAGTAAAACTTTATTAATATTTTCAAGTTACAAATTTTTAATAATTGTCAATTTACCAATTTAAATATTAAACTTTGTAATTTATTTATATTATATTTTTAATAAAAAAATTTAATTTAACAATTTTCATTTTATTAATTTAATATATTATACATTATCTATATATAATATAATATATAGTTTATATAAAGTATATTAGAAAATTTTAAAAATTTTAAAAATTTTAAAAAAAAATTATTAAACCTAGCCCATACGGGCCTGGCCCGGCATGGCACGGCCCCCCATGCTGACGGGCCATGCCGGGCCTGGCATGGCACAGTACAGTAACCGTGTCATGCCTGGCCCGGCACGAAAGCATGGTCATTCTCAAAAAAAAATGGGTCGAGCCGGCCCGGCATGTCCCGTTTGACACCTCACACTATAGGATAGGAAGGTTCTTTCTTTTTAGGTGTTGGATTGCACTTTCCCAGTACAAAAGAAGAAGGATTTATACAACCAGCACTAGAGAAGCGCAAGGGAAAGGTACTTTACGAAGCACAAGAGTTGCTACCTAAGCCAACTTCTAGTTCCATCAAATAATCTTTCCTATTTTTCTATATAGAGAAAAGATAAGGTGGTAAAGAAAGTGAAACATTTTTCCTTTTCATTCAGCAAGTAAGAATAGTTCTAGTCAAGTGGCCATCGTGAAAGTCTTTTTCTTTCCTTTTTTTGGTATGGAACAATAGTTTCATCGACTTTGAGCTTCACAGAACTTTAAACCAAGCAACATGTTTTTAGCTCTTTCATTTGAAGTTTATTAGTTATGATATAGACTCTCTCTTTTGCTTTTGATTAGTTAGAGTCTAAGGTATAACATGATGCCAATTAAGACAAGCAAGCCCAATGGTACAATGGCGACGATTTTAGAGACCCTAATCTTCTTTCATAACAAAGAAACCTATGTGGAAAGGGTATGCAGAATAGTTGAAAGAGATTCATGCTGCAATGATGCAATAGATGTTATTAGCTTATCCAGTAGATAAGAGGTATATCATGCTTTTTTTTAGGTCTGTCATAAGAGGTCTATCATGTTTATTCAAAAAATATAAAGAATGTCTTCAAAACCTTCTTTAGTTCTTGACTTAGTCCTTTAGTGAGAAAGATAGCCTTCAACATGGAACGATTAACCCCCCTTGTCACTCAAGGGAAAAGCCCAACCTTTTTGTTTGAATCACGATCTATGGCTATTTTGAGTTCAATCAGATAAAAAACCTTTTTCCTACTAATCTGGCCATGGCCATTTCTAAAGACACTGGCTATAGTAGCAATTCTCTTCCCTTCCTCAAAAATATCTTGATACTCTACTAATCGATAGGATCTAGGTGCTTGACTCCTTCTTTGAGATTGAGATTTAGGAATCAAACCCATGGAACAAGCCAAATAGAAGCACTTATAACAAGCTGAAATTAGGATTAAGTTTACTATGAGAAGAGAGAGAGCAACATAGAATGCTTTTTAGGCTTAGAAAGCATCTCTTTTCTCGAAAGGAATAAACCTCCAATCTCTAAACTACCCAGCTCCTAATCCTTTTTTTTATTGAAAACCTAGATCCTAAGGCTAAACCATAAGAAGAAAAGGAATGCGAACTCTTTCTTAGAAGGATTTCATGTACTAAATGATTGATCAACCTATAAGACTCTTATTGCACTACTTCTTTGTGGTTTTCTTTACTCATTGACTTGACTAACTAATAGATTTTAGTAATGAAACCCTTAGGTAGTCAGTTCACTTATTTCACTTCATAAAAAAATTGAGTCGGGCTTCAGTATGGAAAGTCAATCAATGCATGCATTAGCTTAGCTCTACTCTTACTATAGATAAGGTTAGGACTTATTTAAAGCTATTATAGCTATAGATAGGTGACAAATAATATATATTTCAAGCTAAGTTTAATTAATGGTTGGAATGACTGATCAATGGTACCATGATTCCACTACCATGTGACTAGATTGATCAGGTAAACTCAAATCTAGGTTATATAGTTTAGTGTGGGATGGTTCGGTTGGTGTAGTGTGAAAAGAAGCTTCTCATTGTGCCCAATTCTAAAAGAATACAAAATTTTTTCCAAGAGGAGACTTCTATATACTAAGAACTTGCACTATCAGATAATGGTCTACTACTTATTATTGGTTGATTAATTTCTTAAGGGCGTGACTAAGGATAAAAAACAATTCTTATATTCCAAAGTTTTGTGCTTTTGTGCAGTTTTACTATTGGTTTAGATCACCATGTTCACACTTCCTTCTTGGGTCAATGGCCTTCCCCTTACAACACTCACCGACCTTGACTTGAACTCTTTTCTACTTATGGTTACCACTACCACCCACCATTGAAAATTAATCATATGCTTTTTTTGACTATTTCTATTATAAGGCTTATGCTTTAGTGGATATTTCAACCTGCTGCCTAGAGCCTTTCTATTTGACTCACCACCCTTCTCTTTATGCTTTTCTTATGGATGGCCTATGACTCGTGTGCTTATACTAAGATGAGAGGCAAACCTTATTTTATAGAAGGAAGATGGCTGATTTTTTATATCAATTTTTAATGGCATGGAACGGCACAGCTCATCATGCTGGGTCATGTAGTGATGTACCTCCCATGCAAAAATATTTGGCTCAACAAGACCAAAGCCATGTTGTGGGGGCTAGCCCATGTCACATCTAGGCATGATTCTGAACCGTGTCATGTTATGCCACGCATAATTGAATAGTATCATGCCTTGGGTTGTCCGACTCAATTGACACCTCTAGTGCAAACTATTCTAACATAATTGAAAACAAAAAAATGATGCCCAAAATAATTAATTGGGAGTGCTTAAAATGATGATGAATGAAATGAGTTTGGTGATGAGGAACATAAAGTATCATCTCGATTAGCTGTCATTATCAATGAAGAGAATATGAGTAAATATCTTGTGATATAAAAGTAAATCAAAAAAAGTATTCTTCAATATTGCTTAGAAGTGTAAAGGAGCTACCACGTCATTCTGAACAAAATAATTTTTGAATTTTTGGGGGTGATAATACCATGACTCTTCCAAAAGTCACAACTCCTTAGTTACAAAGTTATTTTGTATAAGAAATTCTAGATATTTTTGGAGTAATAAGGTCATGACTTCCTCAAAAGATATGACTCTGCCTGAAATTCTCCAAGAAGTCATGACCCAACTAAAGAGAACTAGAATAATGATAGTTATGATGTCATAGAACCTAACAAATGTTGCTAACCCAAGTTTCACATAAAGAAGAGAAAAAAGGGAAATGAAGAATGAGAAGAGCAAATGCTGCTTACTTGAGGCCATGGAGAGAAAGAAATAGATTAGAATGAAAATAATGATATGTTTCTAATGAATCTCTCATTTCTACAATAATTTATGAAGGAAAAATTAGATAAATAGTTAGAAGACTTTCTCAATATATACCAAAAGTTAGTCGTTAGAAGTAACCATACTATTTATCATCACTCTAGCCAAAATGCTAAATTATATTAGATATATGAAGGACATAATGAGTAGTGAGAACAAGTTAGATACGTATAAGACTATGAATATAACTAAGAAGTATAATGTCATTAATCAAAAAAAACTTTTGAGGAAATTGAATGATCCCATTAATTTTACTATACCTTACACTATTGAAGATTACACCATTCAAAAGGCATTGTGTGACTTGGAATTATATATCAACTTGATGCCCCTATCCATTACACGAAAATTGAATCTAGAGAAAACTATTCTAACATTTCTCTCGCTCCAAATAGCATATCAAACTATCAAGTACCTAGATGGAATCGTCAAAAATATATTGGTCAAGGTGGGGGTATCTTTATTTTTCCATTAGATTTTATTGTATTAGATATGGAGGAGATCACTATACACTTTTAATATTGGGATAATTATTTTTAGCCATGGAAAAAGTTCTTATCAACATAAAGAAATGGGACTTCACTTTTTATGTCAATGAGGAACATATAAAATTTAATCTTTACAATGGCTTATGAGGTCTAAATGGTAATGAAATGAGATGTTAGCAAATCAATGATCTATTTCACTCTACTTTGGAACACGAAGTAGATTTCTAGTAGAATGATATTATGGAAGACTACTAATCAGATGAAGATGGAGTGTATAAAATAGAAAAATAACTTTGGAGCTATGATAGTAACAAAGATGAAGAATATGAAGCATTATATTGGAGTTGTAAAACAGAGGAAATAAAAAAAAATAATTGTTATGAGGTCACGACATTCTTCAAGGTTACGACTTCTGAGGAGTCTTATGATAACAACTCTAAGGAAGAAGAGGCATCGCTGGAGAAAGAAAAGACTAGAATATAAATTATAGAAGAGAAAATTAAATATAACATTGTAGCTTTGCATAGCACAAAGACATATTTAATAATGAAGATGCCAAGGAAAGTTTCAAGATGAAGCTGCAACTTCAATTATAGTTTTTCCTTTGGAGATATAGGAAAAAAGAGAAAAAAAGGCTACAAAGCTACTATAGTGCTCAAGACTATGACTTTGGTGATCTAGAATGAAAATGAATATTGAAACGAAGAATAATGAGCCATAATATTCACTAAAGTCATAACATCAAAAGAGGAAACACCCCAATAAATAAATATAGTTAAAGAAAAATTGAAGGAAGAGACCAACAAGAATGAGTTAAAATAGTATGCTAAAAAGATTGTGTAAATATCAGAGATATCCAATAAAGTAAAAAAGATTTTGATAGTCTAGCTATTGACATTAATATAACACTACTTGAAAAGAAATGACCCACAAATATAGTCATAAAACTCAAACTCTATCATGACTATCAACATATTCACATAAAGTTGCTCAACTATTTATAAATCATAATACACTCAAACTAGTCATAGTAATTTGTAGTGATGATGAATATTTTTTTCGAAAGGGAAAGTTATTACTAGGTGATTAGTAATTATTTTAGTATGTGAGTTTATTCGGCATTCAAATTACTGAAGATTTTAATTTATTTTGGTAGTTTATATATAATGATATGTAAATGTGTAAATGAAACTAATATGTATTAATTTCATAACTTTGATATTTTGGAGAGTTTTGATAAATAATTTTAAAATCAATTAGATTTTAGATATGTTTAAGGAGGTGATAGATCATTGAGTCTCACATAGTTTCAGTATTTATTCATAACCAAAACTCTACCTATTTGTTTGGGGCAATTATTATATGTCATGACTCAACTAACTTATTAGCATAATCTTTCTACTATAAGGCACATTCTCAATAGCTAGGATATTATGATGGATTCAAATATTTAGCTCAAAAATTTTAAATGATTGTGATATTAATTCCTTGTTACAGCAACCAAGTATCCTCCAAGTACTTAAGGTTGTGCCCAATTTTACAATGCTATAACTTATCATTATATAGATTGGTATTCTCAAGTTAGATTTGTGGCCATTTTATAAAGCTTTAATTATTGAGTGACAAAAAATTACAGAGCCAAAACTATTCGCACTACTAAAATTCATTGTATTATCGACCAATTATTTGGTCGAAAATTTGGTGTTTTTTGGTCGGTAAACCTAATACCGATGATTTACCGACCAAATTATTTGGTCGCAATTTTGTTCATCGCTAAATTTTTTACCGATGAAAAATCAGTCGGTCGGGAAATAACTGACCATTTACCAATCCTCTGCCAAAAAAGATTTGCAGACTATATTCCGACAATTTACCGACCAAATAAATAAGGTAGGTACATGGTCGCCAAATGGTCGGTGATTACCGACCATTTGGAGACCATTTACCGACAAATAAAATCTAATGATATTTCGATAATTTTCTGCCCAAAAGAATTAGATCGGTAAATAGTATCCAAATAGTTGGTAATTACTAACAATTTACAGACCATTTACCAATAAATAATTTCCGACGATATTATGATCATTTTCGACCAAAAGTATTAAGTCGGTAAATGGTCACAAAATGATCGGTAAAAACCTAAAAATTTGCAAAAAATCGACCAAAATCTTTTAAAATCATTGGTCGGTAATTGATCTCCAAAAGAATTATCTACCATTTGGTAACCTTTTACCTACCATTGATATTAAAAAATTTTGGTCGGTTTGATCACAATTCGGTCGGTAATTACTGACCAAATTCTTTTTTTTTTGCAGTATTTCTGCTATTGTTCAGAAACTGGAACATAAAACACAAAAAAATCAACCATTTTGCTTCTAATTTTGATTCAGTTCCTGCAGAAACATTTACAGATAAAACAACAAAATAAAAATCCAATTAACTTCAACAAACAACTATATATACTACATATATATATATATATATATATCAAAAACAACAAGATAAAATATAAAAATAAAATACAAAATCAAAGTTTAAGGCATTGAAAAAAAATGTGTGTAATACACTCAATCATACAACCTAGTTTCATAACTATTATACTACGACATTTCTGGTCCACACGGTGAGATGTCTGGTACTATGGTAGAGATGTCTGCTACTGCTAGTCCTAATGTGATTGCTGTAGGTGCTACTATAGGTGATGGAGTAGATGATATAGCTGGAGCATTATGCCGAATAATCCGAGGTAGATCATCAGGGTTGAACTGCAGTTATCCTTCCTGAAACTTCTTTGTAAGCCAGTCAAAATGTATACGCAACTCATCCCTATCATCCTCATAGTCGATCATGTGTTACTCGGTATCGGGCAACTGAAACTGTATCGAATACGCATCACGTTTTGAAATTCCTCCATCTTCGAGAATAAATTTGAAACTAGTCCTGAAAATTCAACTTCATAGTTTGGTCATCTATGCGAGTAGAATGATGATGTTGATGAACCGATGTCATAGACAGGCATCTTCTCCTTGCCATCAACAACCGCATACTAAATCTGATTCGCATAAACTGGTGGAGCTGATGAATGAGAACTACATGTTGCACTATCACATGAACTTGAAGTAGACTAGGAATACGCTTGATTCGCAGCAGCTAACATTTCATCATATCTCGCCTAATAAAAATGTACGAAAAGTATTTCAATTTATATTCCAACAAAAAAATAAAAATTAATTTTTTTTATTTAAACTTACATTTGTTGCACGAGATCTCTGATCAATGAAAGTCTGATCATCATGAGCCTTTGTGTGCATGTATCTGAATAAGCAAGGAGCACTAGGCTTCTTACCCTCCATGCATGTTTATAATTACACACAATACATACGTTAATTATATTATAAAAAAATACTTTATGAGAAATTAAATTTACGTATAATTGAATACAATTTACAAAGTAATAAACATAAAAAGTATAAATTAGAAATAATACTAATGTTCGTTCGTGCTCACGCATAGAGCGAGATCCACAAGTGTGTGTAGACATGCCACTACCCTCCTCGGCCCACTTTGAGTGATGATTGCCACTGTGTTTAGCACACCTCTTCCTATAATCTGGATCTTCCCACCTACTTTGCCACTCCTCTAAAATATGATCTGGGATACTCAAATATTTTTCTTTCTTCTTCAGCTATTTATCTTTGATCTCCTACTCGGTGTCTTTATACTGACTGGTAGCATAACTCGTCTCATCTTCCTGCAACAAAAAATTTATTAGCAAGTAATAAATAAATTAATAAATTGATAAATAATTTGTTAAGTTTTATATCTTACAGATTATCAATTGTCGGATCAAAATGAGCAATAAGGAGAGTCTCGTCTGTAGGGTGCTCTGAGGAAGAATCTCCAACATCTTTATCCTCTCCTTCTTCTCCCTTCCCTCCCTCCCATGTCTCTTGATCATTCATCAAAATCTCATTACCATTATGTGGATTAGTTAGCTGATGCTACTGCAGTGGTACATTCACAACCTTCTCTGTCTGATGTGGCGTCTTTTCCGCCCATGACTCTCTACTAGTTTTGGGCATACCAGAGGCCGAGCTACCTATACCATAACTCGTAAGACCTTACAATGTGCTGCCTATACCTCATCCATGTGCCATACCTTTAAAAAATACATAAGAAAATGAAAATAAACAAAAATGATTAACAATTAAAATAACATAAAACTCATTGTCTAATCA
Organism: Sapria himalayana; assembly: GCA_029783825.1. Taxonomy (NCBI): domain Eukaryota; kingdom Viridiplantae; phylum Streptophyta; class Magnoliopsida; order Malpighiales; family Rafflesiaceae; genus Sapria; species Sapria himalayana. Next base: position 1,444,287 of record JAREIK010003458.1, read on the forward strand.
CTCATCAGAATCATCCAAATCTGGTTCGTTTTCTTCTTCAGATGTAGTAACATCATTTTCAAAATCCTCTTCATCACTCGTTTATTCCTCATAATCAATTAAATTTTCATCAACATATACATCCCCACTTGTATCCATCTCAGAAAATGCGACTAAAAGGACGTCTTCATCTCCCACAACAGCTTCGATTATAACATCATTGTCATCATTTTGAAAAGTTGGTTCTATAAAATCAGTACTCGGTGATGCGGGGATGTCAATTTGAGCCCTTGCTTTTATTTTGCACATAGCTTTCCAATCCTTTCTAAAACCAATCCATCCCAGATATTCACAATAATAAACCTGTGGTGCTTGTACTGCTAAGACAAAAGGTTCATACTTGTTGAATCATTTTTTATCATGCACATCAACAAGTTTATATTGAGGATGGATAATAATACCAATATGTGGTGTTGGATCGAACCATTCACATTTGAATAACACGGTTTTTTTAACTGGAAGGGCTTCAAATTCTAACTCAATCACTTCGACCAGAATCTCGTAATAGTTATATTCTGTTTCATTGTATATGGATCCTTTAATGAATACCCTTGTATTGCCTGTTTCCTGGTAGCTACCATTAGATTTAGTGTGAAATTTAAACCCATTCACACAGTAATCATTGTAAGTTTTTACCTCTCTTAGGGGACCTCGTACTAAACTTTGAAGATAATGATTAGAATTTTTATTTGCATGATTATGAACCTGTAATCAAAATTAAGTGGATTATTTAGATTACAATTATAAATTTTCATTAGAATAATACAATTATTTTTTGATTTTCATTATAAGTAAACATACGTATTTTTCAAAAAATGATGGAAATTCTTTCTCCGTCATGGCATTGATTACTTTTTATTCATGTTTGGAAACTCTTTACATTTATTTGTAACAAAATCACTAAAAAATAAATTAAAAATAATTGATACATTAATAGGAAATAGTAAAGTATAAAGCGTAATAGAGGTCATTTGACTATTAGAAAATATTTACTCAATGAATGGTTGAACATCTGGAGAATTCATTAGGACATATAGATGAGCTATTGTATATTCATAGTCTGCTAGATACTTTTTCCCTTCAACGCCAATTGCTTTACCCGAAGGCTTGAAATTTTCAAACATTTCATTATCCACATTGTCATAAAGATAAACTTCATTCCGCTTTTCCTTGAGTGGAAGAGTTGGATCTCCTTCTTTGAAATAGAATAATGCGAATTTTGCAGCCTCATCCATAATATAACTTATTAATATAGAACCTCAACCTAAGCCTTATTCATTATTGTATGCTTTATTTTCCTAAGTATATACAAAAATATTATTGAAAATTACAAGTCATTTTTGTGTATATATAAATATATATATATATAAGAAAAGAATTGGTTTAGTGAATTAATATTAACTTTCTTGAGGATACATCCAACAATAATGGACAGGACCAGCAATCCTAGCTTCGTAAGCCAAGTGCACCGGAAGATATTCCAGTAAGTCAAAAAAAACTAGGAGGGAAGATTTTCTCAAGACTGCATAAGATAACTGGAATTTATTCATCCAGATTCCTCAACTCCTCATCAGTCAATGAAGAAGAAATCAGTTACTTGAAGAATAAAGAAATCTTAGTTATTAGCTCTCATATTCTATTAGGCATGAATTCTCGAAGAGTAATTGGTAACAACTTTTGCATGAATACATGACAATAATGACTCTTAATGCCAAACATCTAAAGTTTGTTTGCATCCACACATCTCCCCAGATTATAAGCATACCCATCTAGAAATCTAAGTTTTTTTACCCACTCCAACACAACCTTCTTCTATGATTTATTCAGAACAAATGGCACATCAGGGTATTTATTAGTGACAATATTTTTTGTAAATTGAGGATGACGGCAATATTTATTCAACTCATCTCTTGACTTGTAAGTTTCATTAGTTTTCTTAGGAATGTTAAACACTGTATTAAAAATATTATCAAACACTTTCTTCTTGATATGCATAATTTCAAGATTGTGCCTAAGCAAGTGTTCACGCTAGCAGGGCAAATTCTAGAAAATTTTTTCTTATTCCACCCACAATTCTTAGATATAGATGCATTCACCGCCTTAGCATCAACATCTATCACCTTCCTCGACCCTCTATTATTCAATACCTACAGAATATCATCACCAGATCTAACCCTTGGGAATTATTAAAGAAGCCTTTGGTGTTACGTCGATACGGATAATTAATGGCAAAAATTTCCAATAGTTATCGAACCATGACTGTTTTCTACTCTTAATTAATCTAAAAGAATCAGAATCTTCCATACAATGTGGACATGCCAACATACCAGTTGTACTCCACCCAGACATCATAGAATATACTGGAAAGTCATTTATGGTCAACATGAGGGCAGCGCGTATCTGAAAATTTTTCTGTTTGGAAATATCATAAGTTTGAACCCCAACACCCCAAAGACTTTTCAACTCTGCTATCAATGGCTGCAAGAAAACATCTATTTTCCCTTTTGGATTCGTAGGCCCTAGTATTGACACAGTCAAAAACATAAATTCCTCCTTCATACATAAGTCAGAAAGCAAATTATACGGAGTTACCACCACATGCAACAAAGAATATTACTGTCCAGATTGACAAAATGGCTGAAAACTATCAGCAAATAAACCAAGTCTAACATTTTAATCTTCAGAAGAAAAATCAGGAAAATACTCATCAAAATGTTTCCAAGCATGTGCATCAGAAGGATGACACATCTTACCATCCTCCATATGATGCATTGAATGTCACCTCATTTCATTAGTTGTTACAGTTAATGCATACAATCTCTACAAACTTGGTGTTATTGGAAAATAGTGCATCTTCTTATACGGCACCTTTAACTTACGTATATACAATCTATTTCCAGAAGCCCTAACCTTTTGCTTGTACTGAGCATGCCCAAATATTTTACAACTATTAAGATAAATTTAATCACCCCAGTATATCATAGAGTTGTTCACACGATAATGAATGAGCTGTACAAGTAATCCCAAGCCTCTAACTAACTTATTTGTGTTGTAGAAATCCAATGGCATCAGATTATTTTTTGGCAACAATTCATGAATGAATGTAGACATAGCATCAAACCATACCTGCGAACACCTGTATTTGCACTTTATTTCTAACATCCTCATGGCTACAAAAAGTTGAGTATTCTTAGAATTTTCCTCATATACAGGTTTGTCACCATCTCGAATTATTTCATAGAAATTCCTTACCTCGGTATTGGGTTCCTCATTCAAGTTGAATTCAAGACCCACAGCATTAGAAACTATTTAATGGTATGTAGTGTGATTAATATTATCCAAAACCATCTGATCAATTTTACTTACTAACACCCATATTGAACTCGAACACCTCTAGTGGACTTGCTTCTCACCATGGTATATCCTAACATAGTAATCCGCCACAAAACCATTCTATACAAATGCATCTTCACAGTCTCAAAATTCAAAAACTTTTTATTTTTATATTTAACTAAAATGCAAGGACACCTTATATTTGTACCACCATTCACACACTCAGGATGTCTCAAAGCAAACTCAACAAATTCATCAACTTTATTCCCCCATTCATTAGAGAACATTTCATTCACAATTCAACCCTTGTACATTCATTAATGATCATCTTCCATAACTAGTTTAAAAACTCTTTTTATTTAACAATAGTAATTGTCTCTAATTATAGTTATATATAATTATATAGAAATTTATTTAGATATACAAATATTTATATATAGTTATACATAGTTTAAAATAATGTTGTATGTTGTTATACATGTAATTATAAATATAGTTACATGTGGTTATACATATAGTTAAACATATAGTTAAACGTATATTTATACATGTAGGTTTATATATTTGTTCATTTAATTTTATATATTTATACATATAGTAATGTATAGGTATACATTACTATAATACTTTTTTATATACTACTATATACAAATATATATTAAATAAAAGCTGTAAATTTAATATGTAAATATAATTATGCATAAAACTTATAAAGTTATACACATAGTAAGATACAATTATTTATAGTTATATATTATTTTACATATAATATATATAGTTATAAATAGTTATATATAATTAAACATATAGTTATATATAGATATATTCATACAAGTAGTTACAAGTAGTTATACATAAATATAAACAACGTTATAAAAAATATTTTGCTTTAATTATATTAATACAAATGTATATATAGTTACAAATATAGTTATATATAATTATATAGTCATTTATTTAGTTATACAAATATTAATAATAGTTTACACATATAGTTTAGAATAATGTTGTATGTTGTTATGCATGTAATTATAAATATAGTTACATGTGGTTATACATATAGTTACACATATAGTTAAACATATATTTATACATGTAAGTTTATATATTTGTTAATTTAATTTTATATATTTATACATATAGTTATGTATAGGTATAGATATAGTAAAAATACTTTTTTATATACTACTATATACAAATAAAGTTTAAATATAAGCTGTAATTATAATATTTAAATATAATTATGCATAAAACTTTAAAAGTTATACATATAGTAAGATACAATTATTTATAGTTATATATTATTTTACATATAATATATATAGTTATAAATGGTTATATATAATTAAACAAATAGTTATATATAGATATATTTATACAAGTAGTGATAAGTAGTTATACATAAATATATACAATGTTATAAACAAATATTTTAATTTAATTATATGAATACATATATGTATATATAGTTACAAATATAGTTATAATTAATTATATAATGTTACATATTTATACAAATATTTATATATAATTATACACATATAGTTATAAATATGTATGTAGTTAAAGATATAATTATATTTAACATTTATATAGGTATACATTTAGTAAAATATAATTATATATAGTTATATATTAGTATACATATAATATATTTTTTAGAAATATAGTTATATAAAATTTTACATATAGTTATACATTATTATATAGTTACAAATTCATTATATAAAGTTATAAATATAGTAATAAAAGTAGTTAACTTTATTTATAAATACTTTTACATAAAATGGCATATGATTATATAATTAAACACATGTATCTATATAATATTTGTGAATAAAATATTTATATAAATGTTACTTAAATATTATTATATTTATATGTAACACTTTTATAAATATTATATTGTTATATATATCACATTTATATAAACATTATAAATATTCGATATTTATATAAAAAATAATATGTAATATAAATATTTACAAAATTATATAATCATTTAATATTACATAATTTTTATATAAGAAAATATATAAATAGATAGTTTAAAGTATATTTTGTATAGATATTTATAAATATTAATACGTGTGTGTGTGTGTGTGTGTAATTATATGTTTATATAAACATATCAATGTGTATTTATAATATAATATGTTTATATATATTAAAGTTTAGACATTTATACTAATATCATTCGATTATATAAATGCATAAAAGTTTATATATACAGTTATAGACATTAATTAAGATTAATATTAAATAAAAGTTTGATTTAACATAAATCATAATATATATTAAAGTATAGACATTTATACATAATATCATATGATTATATAAATATAAACCATTAACATTAAGATTATTTGGATGCAAACATCATGTAATTGAAATCAAAATTACTAAAACCCTAAAAATATAAACAGTAGATGAATAAATTTTAAAAAATGAAAAATTATAGTTTAATTAATTGTGTCGAGTCAAAATAATGTTAGGTTAAATAGAATTGAAGCAAAAATTAAGAAATTAGGAGGAGAAAAAAAACCTAATACCCGAAATACTAAAAATGAAATTCCAAATGTCTATATATAATTCAGAGAGACGGAGATGTGTATAAGCAATTTGTAGGAGAATAACAAAGAAAAACTTACCTTGATTCAAAAGAAATATCAAATTTATGCGATTTCATGCTTACAGTTGACTCTGATTCAGAAAAATGATGGAGTTTCGATGATTTTAGGTTATAATTACTTAACAAATGATTTTCAAACAAAAAATTAAAATATTGAATTACCGACCAAAATTATAATCAATAAAAGGTTGGTGAGAATAAATTTATATGTATTTGAAAGTCTAATTTACCGACCAATTTTAATGATAATATATTTTTGGTCGTTAAATAGTTGGTAATTTGTTGGCAATTTCTATTCTCTGATTCCATCCTAATTTACTATCCAATTTCCGACCAAAAATATTTGGTCGGGAGATATGGTCGGTATTTAGTCGTGAAATGGTCAGTAATTATCGACCTAAATATTTGGTCGGCAGTTAGTTAGTAATTACGACGTTATAAATATATTGGATAACTACTTTACTGACCATTTTTAATGGTTATAAATTTTTGGTCGTTAAATGGTCAGTAATTTTTTGGGGATATTTTTTGCTAATTCCCTCCTAATTTACCGACCATATTCTCGATCAAATATATTTGGTCGGTAGTTGGTTGGGAATTTGGTCGGAAGTATTTTTCTCCGATGCGCCTCTTTGGATCTCTAAATTGGTCGTGAATTGATTAGTAATTACCTACCTATATATTTGATCGGTAAATGGTCGGTATGTATGAAGTCATTAATAATTTGAAAAAATACTATACCGACCAATTATAATGATAGGTCATTAAATGGTCAATAATATATTTGATAACCACTCTACTGACTAATTTCCTACCAAAAATATTTGGTCGATAATTATGGTCGGTATTTTGTCGCAAATTTGATCAGCAGAATATTTTTTTCGATAACCTTTTTTGGTCGCTAACTAGTCGTGTTTTAGACATCAATTACCGACCAAATTTTTTAGTCAGTATTTCGGTTGGTATTATCGTAATTTTTAGTAGTGTCATATCAAGTCATGATAAATATTTAAAGTCATAACTTTTGGGATGCTAAATGTTATCGAGGATATAACTCAAGTACTATCTTCCAAGGTTGTGACTCCTATCTTTAAAGGAATGCATAGTCATAACTTGTACACTCAAGCTAAGTATCAATGTAAAAACATCCTAGCAATGTCATAATAACATGATCTATGAGAAAAGTGAAGACTAATATCAAGGCTACTCCTAGGACCATGGCCAAATAAAACTTAAGAAGGGTCATTGTCAATGTCATAGCCACTACACAATATCATAATTATAAAATAAAATGAGAAGTTATCTCAAATGCATGGTCATTTTTCAATATCATGACTTTTTATGGACTACAACATACAAAGGCATGAGGTGTCATTCATTTCATAGTAGTATGAAGGTGGGGATCAAGATGCAGAACAAAATCGTGTCATTTTCTCGAGTCATGAACTCAAGCCAAAGAGATGAAGACCTAAGTTGTGACTTTTTTTTTAAAAGCCACAACTTCCTACTTAAAGTAATACAAGTTCACTCGAGTATAAAAGTAGAAGATAGAGAACTAATGGGAGATCTATCATTTCATCTTATTCTTCCATATGCAACAAGCAAACCCACATCAATTATGAAACCTTAAGGGTGAATTTCACAGTTTCTAGGGGTTCCACGGGCAAGCAAGGGATACATGATTTATGCTTATCAATAGAGTTAAGAGGCACAGCTCTCAAACCCTTATGTTCTAGAGATACATCTAGAAATTTGTACCATAGTTTTAAAAAGTGCAAGGCGCACCAAGGCGCAAAGGTTTCTTGGAGCCTTGAGGCGCAAGGCGCACCTAAGGCGTGAGCTTTTGTGAAGTGAAATGTGACTTTATATGCACATAAATTTTTATTAAATATGATTCTATAGATAAAAAAATAAATGTTCATAATATTTAAATAAATTTTGATGAAAAAAATAAATGAAATTATATAAATTTCAATATATAATTACAAATTTTGAGGATAAATATATTTAAAAAAAAACTATAGTATATAAGGCACGCCTCTTCAGTAAGGCGCATGCCTTGGAAGGCGAGGTGCTATAGCTAGGGGGTGGTTGTGCCTTGAGCCTAGGCGTGCCTTAAGTGCGCCTTTAACAACTATGATCTCCTCTAGAAAATATTATGAGGTCATTCGCATACATTAAATGAGATATCTTTAAGAAAGAACAAGTATAATGGAAAGAATATTGTTTTTAAGTTACAGCTTTGGAAAGTTGCCTCGAGAGAGATTTCATCCATATCACAAAAAGATAAGAGGAGAGAGGGTCCCCTTGTCTTAAATCTCTTTGGCCTTTAAAGATACCATACAATTGCCCATTTACAGCCAAAAAGAATGACATTCTGGACACACATTCATAGATAATTTCTATGATTTTTTTTGGAAAATTAAGAGTATTTAAGACTTCTTTAAGAAATTCTCAATTCACTGTATCAAAAGCATTATGAAGATCAGTCTTTAGAAATCATCTATATGATATTCTTCTACTTTCTTATCTCTTTATTAGGCTTTGTGCAAGGATAAAGTTATCTAAAATTAGTCTACCCTTTACATGTGCTACTTGGCTTAGATTAATTATGGCTCCAATCACTAATTTCAGCCTTGAAGATATAAGCTTAGAGATAAACTTGTATATTACATCGCAGCAAGATATAAGAAAGTAGTCTTTAATTGATGATGCATGAATGATCTTTGAAATCAAATATATATACACATGATTTATTTGCTCTAGCAATTTTCTAGAATGGAAGAAACTATGAATAGAATTAACCACCTCACTTCCAATAATATTCCAAAAAAATTTGAAAAATTCAGCCATATATCCATTTGAGCCTGGAAATTTTGAGTGTCCTTTGCTGGATATCTCCTTTTTAATCTCTTCCAGAGAGAAATATAGAGAGAGAAATTTATGGTCCTTCTCCTAGAGTCTATTTTTAGTAGATATGGTCACTTCATTGATTTTTTTTTCCATATATTTTAAAAAGAGCAAAAGATTTTATAATATATAATGAAGGCATACACAATTTCCTACTAGAATGTAGTAAATTTCCCATCTTTCTAAACTACTGTTATTATTTTGCTTCTTTATAGTTTGACATTCATTAGTATGTGAAAGAATTTTATACATCTATCACTTTGTTTTAAGTATCTAATCGTTGCCTTTTGTCACAAAAGAGATAATTCAACCTCTTCAAGTTTTATCATTTTAACCCTTAGAATTGTCTCTTCATCTTTCAAAGTAAAAAAGGGACATAGGAACATTTTATTTTGAAGAGTATGTAGGACATTTATGGTGAGAGAGACCCTTTCACTTATATGTCCAAAATGATTTTCATTTAGCTTTTTTAAATGATCTTTCAATGATTTCAACTTCTTGACCAACTAGAACATCTTAGAACATTGGAAGCATTCCTTTTAAGTATTCAATAACATATGAAAGAAGTCTTTGTGAGACAACTACATATTATAAAATTTAAAGGGGACCTTCCTATCATGAGGCATGAGCTCGCATTTCAGTGGCCATAAGTGCTAGGCAATGATCAGAAAAAATTCTTATTTATAGGAATCTAACATGACTATTAAGGCATAAATTAGCACATTCTCCATTCTTGATTGACCAATACCCTATCCAGCTTACTTGATGTTCTGCCATTTGTCAACGTAAAGTAATTTACTAAGGAAGGGAGGTCTTCTAGACATAGAAAATAAAATCAATTTATGAAATCTCAACACTCATAATTAGACACTACTCTCCCTCCAATCTTGTATAGTCTAGAGAGGGGGGGAGTTGTAGTCTCCAATAATAACCCAAGAATATACTCAAACCTTCCATCCATGATTAGGTTGTCTCACATTGGTCTTCTTTTGACCATAGAATGTGGTTCGTAGAAGATTAATATTCTGACCATTATTCTTTCGACCCTATCAAGAACACATAAGTACACATGTTGGGACGTAAAGGATGACAAGTTTATCTCTACCATTTAGTTGTCCCATAGCATCAAGATTATTCCATTCCTATGACAAGAGAAGTTCATCAAGGGAATTGTATATTTTAAATTTAATTTCATTAGCCATTCCAACTTATTAGAATTGAGTTTTGTTTTGATGATTGCAAACACATAAATTTGATTAGCATTAAACAATATTTTATATTCCATCAGTTTATTTTGATCCTCCCCCTACCCCATTCGTATATCATCCAGTCAGGTTGATAGCCATCCATATCATAGCACATCACAATCATATCATACTTCTCCATCTAATTCTAGACAGACTCATATGTGTTTCTTGACCATGCATCAAGTCAAAACATTCCATGGCTACCCATACATAAGATCCCATCACATGCTTACAAGATACTACATCATTTGGCCTCACACATGGTCATATACTCATCGCCCATTTTATATACATTAGCCCAAGTCGTGTCCACACATATGAGTTTGTTGTATACACTACCCTTACATACAAGAAAAAACTAGAGTATCCCATCATACATGCAAACTAGTCAAGTAGATTGATCACAGAAGATCCATTTTGTTCATTTTGAGGTGTATGCATTGGACGAACGCAAGTAGTCTCACGTACTCGCTTCTATGCATCCTAGCTATTATTTTCATGATTTGTATTTAAATTTCAGCACACATCATATCATACATAGCCTAAGATGTCTCTCCCCTTCCACCCCATCCCTTCATACATTTAAAACTCTCTACCCTAATATTTTAGTTCTCACATATGAGTTATATATATTACAACTTCAGACTTCACAATTACATACATTACATTTATTTCCAACCTCTTCCCTACAACCTCCACACACATAGTTATTAATATTAGAAACATTAGTAGCATCTACATAAAATATACCCTCCACTAAAATTCTCATCCCTTACATCACTCCTTCATAATTTTGAGGAGAGGAATTCATACCCATCAAACATTTATACATGTAAGTTTCTATCTTTGAAGAACTAGGTGCACAGAAAACATATCCAACACAACATTTCATACTCTATAACCATCCATAATGCAATCATGCCTAGTGGTCCCTTCGCCTCTTCCTAAAAAACTCTTAAAAAAATGAGAGAAAGCAATAAAAGCCCCTCCCTAAACCCACCTCCAAAACTCCAAACAAAGTTCCTCCAACAAAAAACAAGCATTTCTTGTGTTTTACGGAGATGAGGTTTCCTTTTAATCTACTATGTTGAGCCATGAATAGTAAATGACCTATTTGTAACATCATTAACTTTACCTTTGTTGCAGATATTAAGGAGGATCTTCTCTCGGGGCTGCCGAGTCTTTCCTTTTTTTCTCACTTTTACTATATTAAAGTTGTCTTTGTCTTCCTCAATTTCATGAGTACTATTTTTTTTCCTCCAGTGTTGTGATTAAAGGGTTGCACTATCTTGAGGACTATGCATCTTAGTAAATGGCTAATATTTGTTTTTCATCTAGTAGTGAATTCATGTCCTCCTCATTTTCTAGATCAAGATGTTGGTATTTGCTAGAGGCTGTAGGACATGTTAGAAATAATTTTTTTCCTCCTCTTCCTTGTTGTTTTTCTTCTGATAGCTCCCTATCAAGTGATCTAACAAGGAATAGAACTTGCAATATGAGGGATATTTTCATATATCACCGGCTAACATATTTTTGAGCCATCCAAGAAGTTTAGTGTGATTTTTTTTAGCAGCTCATCATTTAGATCTATTTTTACTAATACTCTAGCATAATAAATTTTTTCTATATTCAAGGTTAGCTTATCCATATATAGTGGTTGTCTGATATAACTTGTCATTTTGCTTAGACCGATTGGGTTCCAAGGATAGGAAAGTTTGGGAATTTCACCCATATCAATATTTTAGCCATCTCTTTTAGCCCAAAGGTTTTAATTAATGGTTTTAAGTAATTTCACCCACATTCAAATGTGACATCTTCAGAAAGCTCACAATTGTTTTATGTAATTTCACTAAGTTTATACCATGAGCTATGATATTTTTAATTAACCAATAGGTTAATCAACTCCACGTTTTTATGATGGTTCATTAGTTATGATCAAATACACCTAATCATGTTTATACTAGTCTATAGAATTGATTTGAAAATCATAATAAAACATGCATGCCATTTAAGTATATCACTACCTCAGCCATTTTATTTCATTAAAAAGATTATGGTGGATTAACCTTTTTTTTTTCATTTCATTTAAAAATCTTGAAGCATTATCTTAGTTTCTTAGTGTCAATATTATTCCAATCAAGGATGACATTTTTATCTACCAACCAAAATATAGCTATGATATTATTTAAAAGGAAAACATTGTATATGAAAAAGTTATAAAAATGTTGTTGTTTTAGAATCAAATTTTGTTGTTGCTTAATGAAAATCAACAATGCATTCCAATCAAATTACTGCCTAGGAGTTGTTAGAGGTAATTTTACCACTTAAAAAATATTAAATTTCATTTTTTTAATATCTCTCAACATGATAGCGACAAGCATTGTCCTGTCATCATCAGTTTCGAGCCTCACAAGGGCTTAAATGGCCAAAACTAATGGAGCATACCATTTTTTGATAGCCACATGTTGTAGCGATGTGCCATGCATGTGAGTCGCGCCAATCATGGCACGAACCATGCCATGGGCCAGCACATCCATGGTTCAAGCATGCTTATGGGCCATGTTGTACCGGGCATGACACGACCAATTTGAATCATGCCTTATGTCATGCACAGGCTGCCTAACCCACTCAATACTTGTAAGGCACCTCAATTTTTTCCACTAAAATATGGGTCATCCTTCTGACCGACCCCATAAGTATGTCTAAGTTGGTTGAACGTGAAATTTGAACTTAGGACATCATTACATGGAGTTCATTTCCAACCACTCCAACTAAGCCATGGTCATCTATATAAAAATTTAAAATAGCATTTATTTTGTATCAAAAATTTCTTTAATCCAATGATAGAATACATCAAAGTGTTTAAGAATGAAAAAAAAAAGATGAATGAAATCTTTACTAGAATAATTTAGATGGTAACTATTGTTAAAAGTAGCAAGACTATGAGTTCATCCATAATAATTTTTTTGAAAATTTCAATAGCTTCAATAAACTCAACTTATGTTGTAGACAGAGCAACATATTTTTGGAGACTAAATTGCCAAGAAACATGTTTTTTAGCATACGTTATTAGGTATAGGTTGATCTATAAGTGTCAAAATCTCTTATCATATTTGTATAAGTGTAATAAATGAGTTCAAATTTTTCACATCCAAAACAAAATCTCAAGTTTGGAGTCAATGAAGATATATAAAATTTCACTTTATAACCTTCATTGCTCCCAACTAAATTTTTTAAACAATAACTCATGATCCCAACCACATATGCAAAATCATAATTAGTACATGTCATAATATACATTAAGCATTCTAATGATCGGAAATAACAAGTCATGCTCATGCTAGTCCATTCATCATCAAAAGTTAGATATTGGCTTGTGCAGAGTTGAAAATGATTGGATTGAAGGGAATTGACTGACTTGGTGCTATTCATGCTATATCTTTCAAGAATTCTTTTAATATATTTTTTTGAGACATGTAACAAGCAGTAAGCAACACTCGACCTCAATCCATGGGCTATCCTCAAGTGTTAACCATGAGCCCAACTAAACCTCGATCCTCAAGGAGATCCCTAAGTATTAACAAGTTGTTCAGCTCTAATCTAGCATATTGATATTATCTGCTTTGTACCTATGAATGCATGGTTTTATACATGTCCCACATATCACATCTCATAGGATTTGATCTTGAGATCTCTAGTCTATATAATTTCAAATATCAGCACTTAATACCAGTTAATTTACTTGGCTCAATTGGCACTCATGTGCTAGGATTTGGAACTATATAGATTAGAGGTCTAAAGTTCAAATCCTATGGGATGTAACTAGTGGGGCATGCGTAAAACATTGGATCTTAGCGGGTCAGGCAGCATGGGCCTGGCACAAGGCATGGCCCAACTCAGTCGTGCCTGGCCAAACACGGGATGGTACAGACCCATTCCCATGCTTGTTCCGGGCTTGCTCACGGCATGGCTCATATCATGCCATGCTTAGGTCAACCAAACCACATACTTGGTCAGGCACAGCCTGGTACCATGGCCCATGGGCATGCATTATCGGCATGAACTAAGTGATGCCCCGACCCAGCCCCACATCGAAGCCCAAAACCCAATGCCCGATGGATCCAAAATTCCATCGGGCTTATAACCCAACTGACCTGACCCACGGTAATGTAGCTATAACTCTTCAAACTTGATCCCAATTATTCCGAAAGCTAAAGCTTCTAGAACTAATGACCGTTCGAGTCAGTTCGATGGTCAAACTGACCCAACGATCCTAAAAAAATTAAAAAATTTAAATCTAAGCCATTGGATTTCTCCTCCAATGGCTATGGAGCAGAATCTGATGATCCTATGAATTCTGCCTATATTTTAAATAAAAAATTATAAAAAATCAAAAAAAAAATTTTAAATATGTTTTCTTAATCTATAACCCCCCCCCACCCATTCTAAGATTTATATTTTCAAAACATAATTCTCTCATTCTCTCTATCTCTCTCTAATTTTCTCTCTCTCAGGTTCTTGATTTTAGTTTCAGGCTTTTGGTATTTCACCTTTCAGGACTCGAGTGTGGTGTGGATTGTGCGGCACGGATATCAAAAAGCCAAAGTTTACGCATTATGATTTACGAGTATTTTTTTATTAGTTTTTATTTTTTAGTGTTTTAATTTTAAATTCTAAAATCTTCTTTTCTCTCCTCTTCTAGTCCTAACTCTAAGTCCTAAGTCGAATCTAAAAAATAAAAATTAAAAAAAAAAGATAAATAGTAATTTTAATAATGAAAATGAAATTAAATATAATTTAGATAATGAAAACTTTACGAAAATGTCTGAGGCTGCCAAAACTTTGGTTTCTCTTGTCACCTCAACCCAAACATCTAAAAAACAAAAAAAAAGTAGAAGAACATCAGTAGTTTGGTCTCACTTTAATATAATAAAAAAATATTAGAGGTACTGAAGTAGAATCGGCATAGTGCAAATATTATAGAAAAATTTAAGCTGTGAGAGTTCGTATAAAACTGGACACCTAAAGAGGCATGTCAAATTATGCACCAAAAAATATGGGGCATCTGATCCTAGGCAAACCCAACATAGCGGTGGATTTTTTTAGATTGGATCTAGTTTAGTGTGAAAATATTTACCCTTTTCATATACCACAACGAGTTAAGAAGAGATGGCATTGTCAAAATGATCACCACGATATGTCTTCCATTTAGGTTTTCAAAGGATCCAAGGAAAGCCAGTATCATGCAGACATATTTTCAGCCTGCATATCGTAGGATACATAGGTCCACATCTAGAAATAACATACTAAAATATACTAAGTTAGAAAAAGAAATAATAATTAATAAATTTAGAGAATATAGTAAAGTGGTATCCATGACATACAATTTCTAGACTAGCCATGATGATGCATCTTATGCATGCCTAACCACCTAATATGTAGATTCTAAATAGATACTAAATAAAAATAATAATAAGATTCTCTTAAATTATTTATCCTTCCAGCTATTTTTGAGTATATGATAAAAATCTTTAGAGAATATAAAATTTAAAATAAAATATTTAGTATCACATTTGATAATGTATCTAATAAATAAAGTAGCGATTAACATCTTTATTAGGAGTATTAGAAATGACCATTAGGAAAGATTTTATACATTAGATGCATGTGTCACGTCATTAACCTAATAGTATAAGCGGGGATGAAGGTGTGTACTCCTGCTATATAAAAGATATAACTCACTAAAATATATTTGCATGTCTCATAGACAATAGAAGTTCGATAGTCTCTATTTGTCTATGAGTAAAAAAAATTTTCAATTAAATCTAAGATACCATTGGAATTACACATACCTTATGTTGGAGTCATGTGTTGGATACAAACACGTGATATCCGACTGCATCAATAGTAAGAGTGACAAACTTATTATTGATGACACTGACTGGGCTACAAGAATTTCATATATGAAATTCTTGAAGATATTTTATTGAGTGACAAACTTATTATTTCATAACTTGCATTTAGGTCCATATCCAAATATTAGTTATATGTTTAGGAAGTTTCGAGATGACACGACACTTAGCAATATGGTTCTAGAGATAAAAACCAAGTACTTAAATTATTACTTAACCATTTCATTTCTTTATTTTCTGGCTACCTGCATTGACCCTAGGGTAAAGGTGGAAGTGGTAGAGAATGTTTTGACTTACATATCCTCATGCATGAACTAGGAAGACCCACTTGAAGGGTTCATTCATAAGAAGTTGACTGAGCTCATTACATACTATGATACTAGATATAGTGGTAGTAGTAGTGAGGCTCTGAGTAAGGACATAGATACCATATTTAAAGATGATGACTTTTTCATTGAAATAGCAAGGGGAAAATAATTGGGTGGACTATCGAATAGGAATGAGCTGTCTCGTTACTTATATACTAATTACTGCTCAATCCTATCACATTCCGATAATAAAAATATTGATATATTATAGTGGTAGAAATCATATGAGTCCACCTATTTCGTGTTATCTAAAATGGCATGGGATTACTTACTCCTCTGATATCGAGCGTAGCAATATAATCTACTTTTTCTATTATAGTGAATAATATTTTGGAAGGAGATCTAGATTATGGTGAGATATTATTGAGGCATTAACATGTCACGAAGGATTAGGAGTATTCAAGCTTGTGCATCCAGGATCATGTTGGGACTATAGCAAAAGTGGAGAAGTTGGTTGATGATGATGATTCATGTGATATTGATATTGATGATGATTTGATAACTAATGACGTTGATAATTTACGAATTAAGACACTATTATTTGATACTTATTTTATATCAACATTTTGATTTATCATATGCTTTAATATTGTCTACTGATAATATTTTTTATTTTTCTTTTTTTTTGGATTTACTCATTTACATTGTTTTTGTCTTTGTTTAATTTTTTTTGTCATATTACTTAGAGTTTGAGATTTGATTTTTGAATATTTATTTTTGTAATTTGCATTGGTTTGTATTAATATTTAAAAAATTACTTATTTAATTTAATGTAACAATTAACTATTAATAAAAACTATTTAAGTAACACTACAAAAAAACCCAAATAGCTGGAAAAATTTCCCTAGCTATTATAAGAAATATTATCGTGAAACTAGAACAGTAACGAATTTACAACGAAAGTTATCACAAGCTAAAGTGCTCATCACAAAAATTAGCAAGAAAAAATTTTTCCCTAGTAAATTTTTGAATGATAAAAATTTCCTAGCTAATTATATATTTGTTCTTGCTAATTTTGGTCATAATTAAGAGAAGTAATTAATATTTTTCGACTTAATATATACGAAAAATTCTCTAGCTAAATTACCCAGGGAAAAATTCCAAGTTATTTTTATTTCATAGCTATTTTCATGATTTTATTTTTTTTCGAAAAATTAGTTTACATACTTTTAAATTATTATATTAATAATAAATAAAAACATATGCTTAAAACCAATTATTATAATTAACAAAAATTCAAAGCAATATAGAAATTAATCTGATACAATAGTTCAATAGTTAAAACAAAAACATAATATAGGTATGAAATCATCTAAAACTAAATCATCATTCTCATCATTAACTGGTGGATTTGTGCTATACTCTTTTACGTAGGTATTCTGCTAGAACATGATGTGCTATCTATCGCGTCAATGCCGCTAACTGTAACTCCATATAGGTCATATGTTGTTGCATTATATTCTTTATTTTTTTCATCTCATCATTTGCTTCTTTCATATCCTGCATTTCTTTCTTCAAAAGAATAATTTGCTGATCCTTCTCTTTCATTTTTGTCTCCATAAATACAAAACATTCGTTTGTTTCCATTACTTGTTAATCGACCACATCATCCACCACTTCTGTGACAGAGGAACTAGAAGCACACCTGCTAGAACAAAAAACCACACCCTTTGAACCGATGTTATACACTCACTACTTCTTCTGACTTCTTATGGACTCCAAATAGATAGGATCATAGTCAATTGGTTGAAGATCCATAAAACCCTCAACTGGCTGAGAAGTAGCTGTCACACGTTCCTCCACAAGGTCCAGTGATAAAATAAAAAAATAATTTATTATTATGCTAGATATAAATAAATTAAATCTAATATTTTTCATTTCACACTTAAATTTCAATATTTACTACAGTAGTCAAATTGTTTATTAATATAAGATATACAACAATTATCTGAGACCTATCAATAAATTAGCCATCTACTTTCTTCATATGCATCTTTTTGAAAATCTCATAAAAATTGGGATCTCGACTCAATTCTCCTACCTAAAGTATAAATTTATTAAGTCAAAAAATAACATAGGGTATTAAATTTTAGCTAAAATTATAAGACCATGCAAAGGTTTGAATTATTTGGACTATTAGGCTAATTGCTAAATATTTAAATATGTTTTAGAGTTATAAATGTTACCAAATCTCGCGCGTGCTTAATGCTCGACTTTGACCCTCAAGTGTACCAAGACATGCTTGTACCTAGTCCAGCTACCTCTGTCCATCAGTTTTTGCTGATTATCTCTAATTTTTTCTTCACTTTTGGCTCCTCCCAGTACTTAAGCCACTCTCGCCCCTCATCCTCAGGTATAAAATCAAGCCTATCTTTTACAATCTTTAATTCATGGACAAAGTCTAAGTATCATTTGGCAGCTTTGCTCTCCCACACTGACTTTATCCATCCATTAAATTAGGTGCCCTTGAACATTGATTCTATATATAAAAAATACACAAATAAAGTGTATTAATAACAAGGTCATCATTCTTTTATGCTTGAATCGTAACCAACTTAAAAGTTGAACTAATAAGACAATTAATTTGTAATGCTTTCTTTCTTTGTTTATACCTGAAAGTCATCAAAGTTAGATTTTTTATCAATTCAAAAATTTTCTTCCACGAGAATGCTTTGGAATCGACAATTTTTTAAAGACTTTGTAATGATAGCTGAAACTTGTGAGATAGAATGAAACTGTAAAAATAAACATAAAACATTGAAAACAAGCAAATCAAAACTATATATAAAAACAAAACCACTAACAGGAACATCATATTTTTATTAAAGTAATATCTTTTACCTCCTATCCATAATCTATATTACTAACTTAGCAATGCCTGCAAAGGAAGCAACAACATTTGATGGTGTCAATGGTGCTATAAAAAGGAGAACATCTGGCAGTATAGAATGTGGTGTAGATGATGGTGATGGATTAAAAGTATATGGAGAAGGGATAATGGGTGGCAGCCTTATATCTGATAAAAGTGATGGTGCGGGTGTCAATGATGGTGATGGTGATGATTATGGTGATTGTGATATATGGATAGTGTGGGTATGATATGGTACTTAATCATATTAGGCATGAATGATAATTTTTGACTTTTGATTATCAATAATTTTTTATTGCTAAATATTGAATTTAACAAAAAATAAACTATTATAATAACATTAAATCTAAAATATCATACCAAAATTATAGATATTTATTCATATGGAAATTTAGATCCAAAAAACAATTTTAACTAAAATACATTACTTTGATTTTTTGATTCTTAGTAATAATCTCAAAATCAACATTACAACTCGAATCAAATTTTTGAAAGTCATTATTAAATGTCATGTTTCATCTTGTTTGATTTTTTTTTAATTTCATTTAGTTCTACAATATAATTATTGATAATTTCTATTTTTTTTTTCTGTGTAACAAATAAATTGGCAAGCTTATTATGTACTAAAGTATATTAATACACATGTTTCATTGTAAACAATAAATCATGTGCATGTAAAGTAAACATAGACTGCACTAAATAAGCAACTTTACATGCACCACCCATCTACTACTTCAGATATATATTTTATATGCACATTTTTTAAAATAGAATGGTATACTCTATTACTAATCAAATTATCTATCATATTACTAAAGTTAACATTCTATAATGATGACATAATTACTTATTATATATGTATACACAACATGCAGTGCTAGTGTGCTTTGAGAATGCATGGTATCTAATAAAACACATTGAGAAATTTATGTATTATGTTTGTTCCCCTACTTACAATAATGTATAGTTTGACTTGGGTTCTTAGTCTTCTACACTCTCATTTCTCCATCATGTCTACTTTGATTCTACATGCCAATATTATAGATTTGTAAAGCATATTGTGAGAGAGCATGTTTGTATTTTTTATAAAAATTAGATAGATATAATAATGACTTAGTGTAGTAAATTTTTTTCAACAATACTATTAAACCATAATTAATATCAGCCCAATTAAATTAATTAAAGAATCTACAATCTAAACAGAATAGAATTACTATGGAAGTTATTAGGTACCTAATTAAAGACCAAAAAATTTGATTTATTAAGAAAAATAACTATACAGAATTCATCATCATCCACCAACAAAAATTATAGTCTCAACAAATTATCAACATGAGCAATGACAGCAAAGTGAAAGGTTATGGTTAAGTTGCACCTTCTTCTTTAAACAAAATAAAAGAGTTTCATACTATAACCATAGAAACCTAATTAGTAGATAAATTTTCATAGGTTCTTCATATTCTTCTTCTATATAGGAAAAAAATTCAAAAATATAAAAACCCATAAATTATAATATATGATAAAACTTTAATTTAAAAAATTACAGTATCTTGCTCTTCTTCTCCTCTTGTTATTCTTTTCTTCGTCCTCTTTTACTATTGTTCTTATAATTTCAAAGCTAGCACACTTTATGTTAATTTGGAATCCATTAAACCTTAAAAAAAATTCATCATTAAAAGAAAAAAAGTTCATACTACCTATTTATCATTAACACACAATAACTAAACAAAAAAACACCATTTAGCTCACTACCAATTTAAAATTTGCAAAACTCATTACAAATTTCTCATGAAATTAAAATGAAATTAAACAAATGAACATGCAGAGAGATAGAGAAATCAAAAAATTAATTTATGGTTATAATAATGGAAAAAAAAATAATATTACTAATAACCATGAAAACTGTTAATTAGTAATCAAATTTTCATATTATTTCATTTATTTAAAAAATATTTTATTTCATATAACCATAAATAAATGTATAACCATACAAAGTTTATAACATCTCAATTTAATAAAAAATAAATAACCAAGTTAATAATGAATAAGTAACATATCAATAATATTCAAACAACTAATAAAATTTCTGACCATAAAAATAAAAATATATATTTTTAACATTATCCAAAAAAATAAAATTAAAAATAAAATTACTTAAAAATATAACTCATAAAAATAAGTATACAAATATATCCAAAAATTTAAAAAAAAAAAACAAAAGCAACAAAATATCAACTTGTATGTTACCATAACAAATAATTTTAGATAATTTTTAGTATCTATTTCAATATATTTAAGAAACAAGAAAAAAAATATTAAGCAAGTAATAATTTTTTATACTATAAATATTAACTTCTGTGTTATCAGTCATAGATCTAAGTAAAAAGATGAGTTATGAGAACTATAGTACAAAAAAAATGAAAAGTATCTACAACTAACTTGAAAAAAATATGTGTTTACTTATTTAAAGTAAGCATCATGATAGAGAAGCTCTATGAAGACTCCTAAATGAAAATGATAATTGACTTGTCTTTCGCAGTACCCAATAATACTCTCGGCCTCATTCATAGATAAGACTACAAATATCCCTCTATGATATATCATTTCTTCATATGATATATACATTATCAAGATAATCTCGTGTATGCATACAAGCATCATATTGCACATCACTATTCCCTCAGTTGACACCAATAGTGATTGGCATTTTTAACATTCACACTACAACTACATACTACACACAGTCCATTGCACACAATTCTACAATTCTACTAAAACTCAAACTCTTTTTTTCTTCTTATGGCACACTTGTTGCTCCTTCAACCTAGGGTTTTCTCCTGGTCACTATGCATGTAATAGACATTGATTTGCAAATTACTAAAATCAATGTGTGTCTGCTTCATGTTGTGGAGACAATGTTCTTTGTCCATGTCTACTGATTGTTGCCCATGCAAGGCACATAGTGCATACCTGCTTCCTCCTTGCAAAGGGTATTTGTGAGACCACGATACACGTCATGGGAGTGAGTTAGCATGCATGTTGCCTTCTTTGCACACAATGAACACTAAGCACATTTGTAGCCTGTTATGCATGCGAGTTACAGTGAGCATGATTGCTACAAAATATAGTATGTACATGCATCTATTATACATACAGTGAACATAATATAGTATGTACATACAGTGAACATCCAATTGTATTGGGACAGTCAATAAATTGGACATACTCATCCATAAAGTAAAAAAATAAAAAATAAAAGATAAATAATACAACAAACATAATAAATAACAAAACCTAAATCAAGATTAATCTCGGCTATCAACATTAAAAGAACTTCCTACAAAATGAAATAATATCAACCATGAGTAGTGAGGCAATGGGTATACAACATTATCATATTAAATGGTTTTATAGTTATCATTAACAATTTATTAGCCTAAAACTAGTGCGGCAAGAAGAACCACCAGAGTTCAATGTGATAATTTTCAAGCTTGGGGCAAGAGAACAATTGCAAAAGAATTGATAATCAATTTTCACGGAGTAAAATATGCGAAGTAAACTAGTTGCACAGATGTTTGATCAAACCATTCCTCTGTATATTTTGAATAGTTAGTATCAAGAAACTAACATTACCATTTCTTAACAATTCCAGATGAAAATAAATGGAAACTTGATTTTTCTTCATCTTCTTTATTGGTTTTCTTTTTCACTTTGTTGCCCGTTGCATAAACTATTGCATGGAAAATAATTCATTAAGCAACAATTTTTCATGGAAATGAAAGATTTATAGGTCTCTGTTATGTTCTCAGCATGTTTCAATTAATGCAAATGAAAAGAAAGAAAGCAAGAGATTTAGTTGGTACAAATAGTGAAAGAAACATATTTAGCTTCATTCATGTAGAAAGAAGAAATCCAAACAATACAAACAGAAAATAAGATTCAATCACAACATTCATATATTTTAGGACACTTATCTTACTTTTTCTACCAATAGTTTAATAACAAACGAAATGTACGAAAGAATAAAATCATGAACCAAAAAGCAAAACCACTTAAATCAATGAAAAATCCATTTGAATTTATCCTCACCCAGGATTACAGCATGCAACTACTAATCTTAAGACATTAACTGCCTAACCTTAAAATTCATCAATGTGTAAGAAAGTTACCGCTTTGCCATGGTTGAACTTGGTAGTCTAGCAATGAAATGCAAAGGATCAAACAATATCAATTAGTCGAGTTCCAGGTCTGATTTCAAAATAAATGGAAGTTGTTAATGCGTACATTCTACCAAACTGTCCTTCAAATAAAATTAGTCTTTACATTCATGAAGGGTTGCGCATCGCTCTCACCTTCTCCTCTATCTGTGATTTTGTATTTGGAGCAATTGATCAACCATTCTATGTAGAATGCTTGAGAACTTCCGTTTCCTACTACTGATTTAATAAATGATGATTACAAGTGTTAGAAACCTAAAATTACCCTTATAAGCCTACATCACCATGACAGACCTTTAATATACTAAATTACATCAAATATTAAAATAAAAAATATATAAAACAAAACAAAGAATAATTCATAATAGACTTAACAACGAAAAAAATCTCAAGCTAAATAGCCAGGGAAAGATACCTAGCTAAATGCATATATTTTTGTATGACCTTCTCTAAAGTTATTATTAAATTTTTTGCCAATCTTTTTGCTAAAATCTATGACAAAATTAGCTTGAGATATTTTTTCTATTACAAATTTAGGTCTCTATCCATCATAAATCTGTCACAAATTTGTCATTAAATATAGAATCAAACATCTCTTGCTATCTGTTGTTAATCTGAATAAATGTATATCCATACAAATTTTATAACAATTCATATTTTTTATAATTTATGGATAAATTTATAATATTCATTCATAAATAAAAAAATAATATGAAAGTATAAATAAGTATTTCATATATATATAATTATGGTTATAATTTTTTTGAATTCAATATATTTTAATGAATATAATATGAAATATATTTATAGGCATAAAAATTTATATTATTTTGATATAATTTATAATTTATAAAAATACTAAAATAACTTAAAGTGTGAAGGTCATAAAAAAATAAATATTTATTATTTTTAAAAAATGGAATATAAAAAGTAATATTTAAGATTTTACTCAATGGTTTTATTCTTAGAAATTTGAGTAGGGACAAAAATAAAACTTGAATTAAAATAAACTTAGGGTTAGTTTGGTAGTACTTTTCAAAAGTGTTAATAGGGCTAAAATTAATTTTTAAGTGTTTTTAGGACAAAAAAAATATCATTAGTAATATTTTAAAAAACTATTTTTAAACCCTAAAAAACACTTGAAGTATTCTTTTATAAGCACTTGAATATATTTATTTTATAACTTGTCAAAAGTTTTTGGATGTAATTAAAACATATATTTATTTATCCTTAAATATCAATTTATATTTTAAAAAATTTTATGAAAAATATGATTTATTTTATAATTCAAATCTTTTAGTAAATATTTTTATAAAAGATTCCTATAAACATTAAAATAATTTTTTTCAAGTTTTATTAATATAAATATTTACTTGTTTATTCGTTAATTCAGATTTTTTGTAAATATTTTTTTTAATCATACAAATAATAATTTTAGGTTTTTATTAATATAAATGTTTATGTATGTTCATTTATTGATTCAAATATTTTAAAAAATGTTTATAATTATAGAATTAATTATTTAATGTATTTATTAATACAAATATTTAAATATCTTTATTAATTAATTAAATAATATTTTGTAAAAATTTATAAAATTTTATAATCATAAAAATAGTTATTTTAGGCTTTATTGATATAAATTTTTATTTGTATTTATATATTTTTGTAATTATTTATATATAATATCCTATTTTTATAATTATATGAGTAGAATGCATCTTTCAAGGATCCCTCATCTATAGACCTTGATAAACCTTTAATATATAAAATTACATCAAATATTAAAATAAAAAATATATAAAACAAAACAAAAGATAATACAATATAAACTTAATAATGGAAATAATCTCGAGCTAAATAGCTAGAGGAAAATCTCTAGCTAAATGTATATATTTTGTAAAAATAACAATTTAAGGACTAATCCCTCGCAATAAATATAAAATTGTAAAACAATATTTTTATATCATGATTTAGTGATTGATTTTTTCTCGAGCTATTTAGTTAGGAAAAATTCATTTCTAAAGTTGTTGCTAAATTTCTTGCCAATCTTTGCACTAAACTCAACAATAATATTAACTAGAAACATTTTTCCATCAAAAATTTACGGTATCTAATCTATCATAAATCCATCACAAATTTATCATTAAATCTAGAATTAAACATCTCTTGTTATTTCATTGCTAGTGCCTCGCAAATTAGCTATGGATTATTTCCCTAACTATACTTTCATAGCTAAACTGATAATTTCTTGTAGTGAATTAAGTTTTAATAATTAAATTTTAAATTTTAAATTATTTTTAATATTTTGAATTAAAATAATTAAAAATGTTTAAATTGGCCCGAACTAGGCCCAAGCCTAGCTCAATGAGCAAAATCAGCCTTTTACCTTGCCCTGACGATCCATAATTGGCCTGCCCATGCCTAACCCAGCACGGTTTCATCACAGGCAAGTCGATAGGCTTGTTTGTGATGAAGCCGTGCTGAGTCAAGCATGGCCCGGTGGCCCGGTGGCCCGGTTGGGCCACCTAAAAACTAGGCCAGGCCAGCTGGCCCGGTGGCCCGGTTAGGCCACCTAAAAACTAGGCTGGGCCAGCTAGCCCATTTGACACCTATAGGGCTAGTCAACATGTTAATACTCTAGGACTACCTAGGGCTGAGATCATGTGGGGCCTGTATGCTTTTAGTTTTCAAGTATAGGTTTATCTTGAATATCATGATCATAAGAAAATATTACTCTGTTTCTGCCATTATGTGCGAGTGTGCTTGGTGACTTACCTAACAATATCCATTATGATAGCATGCACAAATATAACAATGTCCACAAACCTACTAATAAAAAACTCTAATTTCAATTCTATATAAATACTGCATTCATCAATATCCAAGCCATGACAAAATTAAAATATAAAGTTCATTCCTTTAGCATTCATCACATGTAATTAGATTTCAAATCTCAATTTAGCCTGACATTAGGAAAAAATTCATATGAGATAATTGGAGATACATTTTGTATAATTTCAGGTTCTCAATGATAATCATCAAATGTATTTAGGAATCAGACATTAAATCAATAATACTTGATCGTGCACCTTAGATTTGTCCCTAGGTAAGTCAAAATTCATGCCGCTTAGGGTTTAACCTCATGTATTGCTTTTCCTCTTTACTCATGAATCTTTCCTAAGATTGGAAAAATTTTGACTCTCCATACCTTAGATTTTATCTCTTTTCTCATGCCCTAAAAAGCTTTTCTAAAATACATATTTTTCTTCTTTTATACTTGAATGGTTGGGTGCAAATTTTAAGTCAAAGTCAAGATTTTTTAGGAATGAGTCATGACTTTAGTCTTTTTCTAGCTTTATAATGTTGTAGCATTGAGAATGGCCAAGGCTGCATATTTCATCTTTGGAATACAAAGTTATAGCACGGAGAATAGACTATGACTTTGGTATCTATTTTGCATTAGATGACCACAACACTAGAAATGACCAAGGCCTCTCTCTTGTATCAGATGGTCACATAACTAGGAATAACCAAAGCTACATAATTTACTTATATAATACTAAGTCATGGTACTGGGAATAGTCATGGTTTATACAATTCATCTTTGAAACCCAAAGTCATGCCGCTAGAAATAGGCTACTACTTGGTCATTTCTTTAGAGTACAGAGTCATAGCCTAGACATGGTCGTGGCTCAAGTATTGCTCTTTGAAATTTTCTATAGCTAAAAATTGTGGTATTAGGAATAGCTCCACAACTTTTTTCTTAAGCTTGATGGTTATATAACAAAAGAGTCTAGTTAATGGTGGCTTATTACAATTTTGAGCACTAATGAAATACTTAGTTATTGTGATGTTGAATTAATATAATAGCTATAACTTACTATAAGTTAGTGTGGCTGCAACTCTAAGAAATTTTTGTAGTTGAATAGAGTGTTGTATAGTGAAAGATTGTTTGACAATGTAATAGAGGCATGGCATATGAAGATTACTTGTCTATTTTTGTAATGATTTCAGCCAAGAATGAATATCGAACCTACTCTATATCTTAATGAGTTATAATAAAATCATAACATAAAAAATATATAAGTTTACATGTCTTTTTTATTTTTATCCTTCTCAACAATCCATGAAGTCTCCATTTCAAATAAAAAACACATAATTTCACATAATTTCACATAATTTCAAATAAAAAATTATAATTTAGTAAAATTATTCATTTTAAATTTCTTTTCTATAAACCCATATTATGAATAATCATCAAAATACGTAATTTTATTTAGTATTTGGTATATTAAACAAACTCACATACTAAAATAACTACTCATCTATAAGCAAATGCTCATCCATAAAAAATCATATTTCATTATCATTCATGAGTATTTGATACAACTAGGTTTGAATATCATAGTATGTCTAGATAGTGGGGCTACTCCTTTGTGTGGACATATAAACAAGTCATACTGGGGTTTGAATTCCACAACTAATTTTTGTGGGTGTAAAATGATTTATGTGAGTGGGTAAATTTTTTCATCATATCGTACAAAAAAAAAATTTTTAGTTGTCTCCGAAGTAGTATTATATTTAATATCTTAGCTAGGCCATCAAATAATTATTCCCTCCATTAGTGATCTTAGCTGTCTAGGCTAACTTATTCATATAATCTTTTACTTTCTCTTTTCTTCCCTAGCTTTCTTTTAGCATTGAATCACACCTCGTTTTTTCTTCATCATAGTTTCTTTCTTTCTTTTTCTCCTTTCTAGGATGTCGCAACTCTATGGATCACCATGATTTCATCTTCATTAGATGTCATAACTTTAAGAATTGTTGTGACTTTTTATTGGGTTGCACTTCAATATATATATATATATATATATATATATATTTTTTGGAACTCAATAGTCATAATGTTGGTTTTGCCATGTCTTTTTGTTGGTTTTGCTTTCTGAACTTCAAAGTCATGGAATTATGGCTTATTGTGGCTTTTTTCTTTAGTTTTTATATCTACAAAGTCATGGCATTGGTCAATATCATGACTTTTATTGCTACTTTCATTTATTTTTTACTTCTTTTGGATCATCTATAATTATTGATAATGTTGTATCTTCTTCTATCATCTTATTAGCCACCAATTAAAAATTTTACTCTACTTTCACTACTAGTATTTTATATAAATCTTCTACATTATTTTCTCCATAAAATTTTGAATAGAATTAAAGCTTTTTTAATTTTCTTCTCCATGTCTTTCGAGTAATTTTCTTTGCACACTTCTGAATACATGACTTTGAAGAATGTCATGACTTTATATTAGTCATTCTTCTTAATCTTAGTTTCTCTTTTAAAGATTCTTAATTCATTTTCTATATTATTTTCTTCATCTTTTTCAAGCAAGTAGTCTTCTAGAAAATCTTTCTACCTTAATTCCATGTTTTATTGTGTTGTAGTGTGAAGGAGATTATCAATCCTCCAACAATGTCTCTCTACATCATTTGGACTCTACAAATCTTTATAAAGAATGAACTTCACTTGTTCATCGCCTATGTGAATCATTAACTCTTTATTCTTGACATCAATAAAGGCTTGTTTAGTGACTAAAAATGGCCACCCCAAGATCAACAGAGCATTTTGGTCTTTCTCCATATCTCATCCTATTAAATCTACAGAAAACATAAATATGGCAACCTTAACCAAAGCATCTTTAATAATACATATTAGTTGCTTCATTAGGATATTTGAAATCAAAGAAAGGAAAAAGTGATCTTGTCAAAATTCAATCTTTGTGCTATTAACAAAGGTATCGAGGTGTCACTCGATACCAAATTACATAGAACCTTTTAAAATATGTGCTCCCCAATTTTGCATGTTATTATAAAACTTTCTGGATATTTCAATTTTGTTAGAAGATTTTATTAAATAATTATAATATATTTCTCCATCATATTTATAATACTAAATACTTCCAATTTCTTCTTACTTTTCATGACATCCTTTATGAATTTTACATAATTACACAATTGAGACAATATCTCGGAAAATGTGATGTTAACTTCTAACTTAAAGAAGATATTAAGAAACATTTCACAATTTTTATCCAATTTCCCCATTTAAAACATCATGGCAAAGGAATTTTTGGAGAAATTTTTTTTTAGCATTATTCTTTGTTACATTAATATTTGCAGTGCTTTGGATAATATCCATTCACTCATCTGATACTTTTTTTTATCTATCATAGCTGAGTCTTTGAGTTGGGCATTTAGTTTTTTGAGTGTCGTGGCTTCAAAAAATGTCATGGTGTAGGGGGTCATGGCTTTTTTATATAGCATGATGGGAGCTATGGCATTTGAGAAAGTTATGGCACTATCAATTCTAGCATTCTATGTTTCAGCTTCTTCTATTTTTTACACCTTAATCTCTTTCCAGCTTGTAAGTATAATTGATAATAATTTCTTTGGGCATGTTGTAGTATCACTAGTAGAGGTGTCAAACGGGCCGGGCCGGGCCGGGCCAGGACTGCCTATTTTTTTAGAGCCCGACCGTGCTTTCATGCTCGACACGGTTAATAAAAGCCAGGCCCGGTCAGGCCAAACCTGGCCGTACGAGTCCCGGGACGGAATATTCCCATGCCGGGCCGGCCCAGGCACGGTTGAACCGTGCCGTGCCTCATGCCAGGCCTGGCCGGCCCGGCCTGGTTGACACCTCTAATCACTAGGTATTTTATTGATGCTTTTCCCCTTCACCAATAATGCAAATTGTTTGGTTTGATTCTCTATACTTTTCGTTATCATGTTCATTTGCTCCAACTTTGACTTAAGCTTCTACATATGCTCCACTTGAATTTTTATTTTCATTTCATATCATTCAATAATTATATCAATTTGTTATTGATTAAAGGCATTTATTTAGATCTTGAATATGGATAATGCAAAATAGATCCCACTTGAACATTATGTTCCATGTAATTATTTCCAAAATTTTTTGAGACTTGTCAAATATTTTGCTATTCTATTCCATAGCCTCTATAAAAAAATACTAATAGATTCTCACATTTAGATGGTATTATGTAGGAATATTAGTATTAGGTCAGAATGCATAATCTTTTCTTTGCAATTCATTGGCATCATCTACTTAATAAACATGGTCAAAAGTTGTTGTTTCTTGTCGTTACAGATTGGTGATTTCTCCTATTCCTTTTCGCTTCTCCTATTGAGCTTCCAATCTTTTAAGAAATGCCTCCATATTTACCTTCATCATGATGAATCTATCCAACTCTAACACTCCATCTTATTTTCTTCCAAAGAGATAGTCATTAAGCATTTGGTAGTTATTCTTCATTAAGTCTTTAAATAAAAAATATGCTTTTTCTAGTGATTTATTCATAATTCACATATTCGACACTGCATCAATTGTGGGCCTCGTCATGTAGTTCAGATCATTATAGAAGGTTTGGTTTGGAACCATAACTCAACCCCATTTTGCAGGCATCTCCTTAAAAACTTCTTAAATCAGTCTCAAGCATCATACTAAGTCTCAAACTCGCCCTAATGGAATTAGTTTATCTCACTCTATAACTATAAGGTAATTTGAGGTGGGAAGAACTCTATGAGGAAAGCTTATACAAGTTCAACTCATCTCTCGACCGAGCCTTGAAAGAAGCACTTGAACTAAATCCATGCTTTAACTTTCAAAGAAAAAGAAATAGACATAACCTATTGGTATTCAGACTAACTCATTTTTAACCATATCGCATAATTCCAAAAAATTTATGACATTCCAATTTGGATCCTCTAATATTTTTTCACTATACTGATGTTGCTCAATCATTGCTATTAAGTTTGACTTCATCTCACAATAGTTGACTTTCACTGGTTTGTTATCAAATTTAAAAGTAGTTGTCCATCATATTAGGTCGGCAATAGTTTCTAAAGGTGTTGTGATGGTTGGGCTATTGAATAACTTTCTCATCACCTCCTAGGCAATTTCTATTATTTCTAGTTCATTTTATCTTCTTTTTCTCAACTTTTTCTTAAAAGTTATCATTAAGTTCTCTCAATCTTTAAGTTCAAATGTGTTAGCTCATTCTCATAAGTTTTAGTCATATAGGATTTGGTTGCTATATAAAAATAAAAAAAATACTAACAAAAAGATGTAAATAGGTAGCACAAAATAAGTAATGCAAATGAGTACAAAAATAAGATATTAAAATCCAAATAAATAAAATCAAAAATATTAGTTTTGAAGGATAGTTACGTCAACTATAATTAAATATCTAAACTAAGAAATTCTCATCAATGGTACCAAATATTTGTTGTGACTTTCTTATGATACCTAATTTTTAGGATTAGATAAAGTTCTAAAACCTTATGGAGAGGTCTGTAATCTAACTAGTCTCACAAGTATATAGGTCTGCTAGTAAAGTAAACTTTTCATCTATATATTGATCACATTGTGATTATGTTGCCAGTTTGATTAAGTAACTATCAGTCAACTACTACTATAATTGAAAGAATAAAATTGAGTTCTACGTAAGATCCTTAAATTATAAGGTTGATATATTCTAATATGCATGATGACTTATTAATAGTTTGGATATTATTAGTCTTAGTTATAGAATGAATATAAGATTATTATAAAAATATCTTAATGATAAATTATCAAGCTTATAATTTATTATAAAATATCTTGTAATAAATTATTACAAGATAAATTATTATAACAATATCTTGTATGATCTATTTGCATACAAGATAATTATCAACTATTAAGCTCTCCCTAATGATGGTGTCCTAGTTGTTATCTCCTTGATATTTTGTCATCAAAATGATAAATTATATCTACTCGGGGGTCATTCACAAATTCATACCTTATAGGCAACCCATTGATTGCCTTTGATGGTTACTTCATACATATATTTATACTTTCAGCTTGGTAAGCACCATACTCATATAATTAACATATTCTTTTTTTTAATCTCACTAGTGATAGTCATATGATAGAAAAGAACTTATAGGATCATCACCACTTTATGAGTCACCTCTAATTATGTGTGTCTCATTGCTTATCTATTACTATCTACCATGATAATATGTGACTCTAATACTAAAAAAAAACTCTTAGGAAAAATGTTTTATAAAATGTACATATCAATTGAGGGTCAGTCTTTCTAAGACATGCACAATGTATTTACTTATAAAAGAATTCATGCTTTCAGCTTTATAAGCACTAAACTTGTATATTATGTGTGACTATGCTTTGTGGTTTACCTATCACAATTATTTGGTCTTTAAACTTTCAAAAATTGTTAGGTATATTTTGTGCTTTATGATGTTGTAAAGGCATTGAATGAAGAAAATTATGAATTGATTTTACAACTTTGGAGTTTTGGTTAGTTTTATTGAATAGTCATAAAAATGATAGATATTTAAAGGTGTTTAGCAAAAAAAGATAAAATATTGAGTCTTATAAAAATTCGGCATCCATTTATAGCCAAAACTCTATCTAGTTAGCCATAGAAATTCATGTATGATAAGATTCTATCAACTCATTAGCACAATTCTTCTACTATATAACACATTCTTAGTGACAATGGTAGTATAATGGAATAATAGTGAGACCTATCTCATGAAATTTAAATAGCTGAGATATTAATTCTATGTTGCAGCAACCAAGTACTCTACTAGTACTTAAAGTTAGAGCCGAGTCAAAGCATCATGACTCTATCTTTAATTTGACTCGATAGTCTCAAGTTAATCACAACATTTTTACAAAGCCACATCTTTTAAGCTACATAATGTTATAGAGCCACAACTGCTCATGCCAAGTTGTAACTATTATTCAAAGCCATAACACTTGAGACACTAAAATCTTTAGATGACATTACTTGAGCACGTTCATTTTCCAAGGTCACGACTCTTGGCCTCAAAGGATGGTAAAAGCCGTGAATTTTACTCTCAAGCTAGTTACTAGTGTCAAGGCATTCCTATAGAGCTATGGTAACATGATATATGAGAGAAGATAAGTTTAGTACCATGGCTACTTATAGTGCTATAGAAACTTAAAGATAGGAAAAAATTTATGATAGTCATTTCCCAATGTTGTGGCCACAAGATGCACAAGATCTTTTCAGTGTCGTGACTATTTCTTAATACTACAGCTATATAATCATCAAGAAGGACTAATGCTAATGGTGCTGCATTATCATAGTGTCGCAACCATATATTAATGTAAGAAATTTTTTACCACATCATAGCTATTACCCAATATCGCACCTCTTTATTAAAGATAAGAAGACAAATGCTCAAAGTTGTAGCTAGTTCAAAACACTACGACTTCAATTTATAGATATATTAGATTTAAGTCATGATGTGGTGAAAAGTCATGACCTCCTACTTGGAATAATATAGAATCACCTAAGTATATAAGTAGAAGACAGAAATATTTAATGATATCTTTCATTCTTCATCCTCTCCCTCTACAACATATGTAAAGCCATGAAAACTACCTATATATCATGATGTGAGACTTCTTTATAATCTCTTGAGTTATAATGCATGGCTCTTAGATCTCCCAACTTTATGGTGGATTCAGATTTTGTTACTAAAATATTGTGAGTCTGGGTTTGTGTAATTTGAATATATATGATGTGATATTTTTTATGAATGAATGTGTTTGGTTTATTTTATGTTATTAATATTGGTAAATGATAATGAAATAGAACTTGAACTACGATTTCTAATTATGATGTGCAAGATAAATCTATACATTGAACTCAAAATTAAAGTATATTAATCATTATGAGTAATGTTCTTATGAACCAAAAGTGCCAACACTTTTATATATCAATTCATTGAACATGTCTTAAAAGAACTGATTTTCAATTAGGATGAATATTATATAGAATATTCTTCTAAGAGGTTTAGCTTTAGTATGTGAGTCACATTATCACCAATGAGGATAGTAATGAGATATACTTGAGTGTCTGGTGACTCACAAGATGGTAACATCTCTTGAGAGTTACTTTTACTAGTATGGTTCCCTCTGGTGAACTTGAGAAAAATATATATTAATTATGTGAATATAGTTCTTACTAAACTAAAAAGTATAAATACTTATATACTATGTCAATCTTTGGCCTTTATGATAATAGAGGTTGAATAATTAGAGTGTGCGTATGAAATAACCATCGATGTTAGTTGATAAAGTGTCCTAAAAGGTATAGGATTGTGAATAACTTTCAAGGAAATATGAATTATTGTCTTAGTTGTGATGTACCAAAGGGGACTACTATGAGAGAAACACCATTGAGATTTGCTTAATAGTGTGATAACCATATTGTATGTCATTTGGGCAAGGAATTATTTCATAATATCCTAACCTTTATTCTATGTCCAAACATAATAAAATTTAAGTAAATATAACATCAACACAAAGATTAAATGAATAAACTCATGTATCTAAGATTTTTTGATAATCTAAATATTCATTTTACTAAAATTGAGTTGTCTTGATGTTGAATAACTAAACTACTGATGCAATCTTTATGGGATTGATATATGTATGAAAGTTTGTTTTGCTAATTATATGACCCATGTACTTATAGATCTCTATTGACGAGACATTCTCGTAAAGCTTTTGGGATATCACACAAACAACAAAATTAGGCATCATAATAAAATCACAATGATTATCAATCATGATAGTATGAAGAAATCAACCAGTGGGAAAACATTTATTTTAGTTTTATTTAAATACAATATACAAATCACAACAAAATTCAAATATACAATTCATCTATTATGCATCCCATACTATCATAAACCTCAATTTAGCTTGACATTGGTGAATAATTCACATGATATAATAAAAGATATATCTCATAGAATTTTTAGTTCCTAATGATAGTCCTCAATAGTATCTAGCAATAAACCCTAAATTTATAATAATTAGTTGTGCACCTTGAATTTTCTCCTAGGATAGTTCAAGATTCATGCCCCTCATAGGGTTTATGCTTATGTCTTACATCACCCATTTGCTCATGAATCTTCCATAGGGTTGGGTGAAATTTGGCTTTCAAAGTCATAGCTTTTGTCTCTTTTATCATGCCCTAATAGTGGCATGACCATAGGGTTGGGTGCAAATTTTATGTTGAAATTCATGACTTTTTAGGAATGAGCCATATCTTTGGTCTCTTTCTATCTTTTGAATGTTGTGGCATTAGAAATGCATGATGATGTACATTTCTTTTCTATATCACAAAGTTGTGGTACTAGGAATATGTCGTGACTTTTGTCTCTCTCTTATATCAAATAGTCATGCCACTATGAATATTCATAACTTTAGTCTCTCTCTTATATTATATGGCCATAGCATAGAGAATGGTTGCTACCATACATTTTGCGTTTGTAATATAAGGTCACGGTGCTAGGAATAGTCATGACTTATTTATTTCATTTGTAAACCCAAAGTCTTAGTAGCGGAAATAAACTATGTTGATCATTTCTCTAGAGCAAAAATTTGTGGTCCTAGAAATAATTGTAGCTCAATAATTGATCTCTGAAACTTTTGATAGCTAAAAGTCATGGCACTAAGAATGGTTGTAACTTTTTCCTTAGAATTGATGGCTCTATAATGAGAAAGTCATTATATTGGATGCTTGTCACAAAGTTGAGTACTAGTGGGGTGCTTAGTTACTATTCCATAAAATTAATGTCACAACTATAAACTTGTTACAAGCTAATATGACTGTGACTCCAAGAAAGTTTAACATCCATATAGAATGTATTATACAAAGAAATAATTGTGTTATTGAAGATTATCATATCTATTTATAAAATTGTTGAAACTATTCTACAACTCAATAAGGTATAACAACGTCATAACATACATAATTCTATGATTTTATATGATTTTTTTCTACTTATTCTCAAGAATACACCAAGTCTCCATTTCACACAGAGATCATAAAATTTTATTATTATTCATTATAATCTACCAAAAGACTTAGTTTTATTTAGTATTTAGCTTACCAAATATTAACCCAACATGATACGGACCAACACTATTGGTTTTCATACATACCAATCATGCTGCTCCACCATTTTTTAATCATGTTAGCCCATAATGTTGGCTAATAATGGGTCAATAAGAAATATGGTCTTCTAGCCTAACATGGCCATTTGGGTGCCTTTATCAAGCATAAAAATATCATCAATATAGAAAATTATTTTGAAGTAAAATTGCACAAAAAAATTATCAAATGAGGTTTAAATTTTATGATAACTAAAACATTGAAATGATAGTTTCAAACATCATATATAATTTGCTTGTTTTGACCCATGAATAATTTGCTTTAAACTACAAGCACAATCCTTTTTACCCTTAATAGTAAACTCTTCTTGTAATTCCATATAAGTCTCTTCCTCCAAATCATCATGTAAGATGATAATTTTCACATTATTTTCAAAGTATAATTTGACTATAAGACCCAATTAAAAAAATGAAGATATTTTAACATTCAGATTAAACATCTCATTATATTCCATGCATATTCCCTTGTTGAAACCTTTACCAATCAATTTGACTAAGAATCTATAGGATGATAAGTATTTTTTATCTTTCTATTTGAACAATCACTTATTCTTCTAGGCTTTATAACCTTTAAAAAGTTTGGTTAGCTCCTACAAATGATTATCATGTAAAGCTTTGAATTCCTCTAGAATATATTCTATCCACTATTTCGTTTGTTAACTCAATCTCTTCATCACTTTCCAATTCTCCTCAATTAGAAATTATAATATAGTCTTCAAAGAGGTATTTGGTAGAAATTTTGTTAATTCTAATAATTCCTTTGAAAGATATTGAAGGGCTATCGAGAGAGACTTCAAATAGAATCTAATTAATTTTAAAAAATTTAACCAAAATAGATTAAACCTTGGTACGCACTCCAAATTATAATAGAAGAGTATGAAATTATATTTTATATTTAGCTACCCCTAGTTAGTGTCAGACCAGGTAAAATATTGTTTAATTATGCCAACAATCATCTCATA
The DNA here is from genome assembly GCA_029783825.1 of Sapria himalayana. Taxonomy (NCBI): domain Eukaryota; kingdom Viridiplantae; phylum Streptophyta; class Magnoliopsida; order Malpighiales; family Rafflesiaceae; genus Sapria; species Sapria himalayana. The sequence continues at coordinate 1,481,859 of JAREIK010003458.1, forward strand.
CTCCATGGATATAACAAATTTTTTATTTGACCTTTTCATACAAAAATATATTATCAATACTTTGAATCAAGTTTACATTTTTTCTTTCAACTACTAAAAAAATACTTTGCACCTAAAGATATGCAAATGATAATAAATGACTTTCACACTTAAGGAGACTCGATTAGGTATATCATAATATAGAGGGATAGACAGTGAAAAAAAATATTGAAATGAACTTTCGCACTAAGAGCTTCCCCTCGAGGATTTTTGGAAGACTAGATTGCGACAACCCACAATTACATTCAGATGAGGATTTTGATGAGTTTTCTTTATTTTTTTTCCAAATAAAATAAAATTGTTTTATATGTCATTTTTTCAATAATGATAATTTTTTATTTCTAAAAATTTACCTCTAGAATTCATATGCATTCTCATATTCCAAATTCTCTTGATTTTGCTTCTTCCCCTGACCTCAAAAACAAATACTTCAGGTAATAAAGAAGAATGTTATTATTTTCTTTTTATGTCCTCGTTGAAATTTGCTTCAATTGTTATGAGAATCTTCCAAAAGTTTGGAAGAGTTCCAAATGGTTATAATCCCAAAAATCTTGGCATCAACAATTATTCCTAAGAAGAGTGCCAAATGACTTCATCATCATAAATTATACTAATTATAGATAACAAAAAAAATCTTCTCAATAGATCATCAAGCAATCAATGATAACAATTGTGACTTTGTGATGCTGCCAAAACTTATTATTAATTGATATGATATCAAAACTTTATTGGGAGATTATCTTTTGTCCAATGTAGTCTCATAATTATATAGGTCATACAAATTATAAAATGGACTTAAGTTCAAATATCAATCTCATAGGAATTATGTAGGTAGTTTGATCAACTAATAATGAACTAACAACTACTCGAGTTAAAAAGATAGACTTAAGTTTTTGAAAAGAAAATTTGACTCTAAGGTTAGTTCGCATCCTTGTGTGTAATGATATTTTCTTTATATTTAGTCAATGTTGTGTTTGATTTTCAAGTGACTAGTATATTAGTAAAAATTTCCTAGTGTACTTTTTGGCATATAAAATGATTATCATTCTTGAATTGTCACTACTAAGAATGATTATCTCATAATCATTCATTTGGTATTTCATCACCGAAGCTACATGTTATTTTATTTATGTATCATTTGCACATCTACTTCTTTTAGATAATACATCTATTATCATTGATGATTACTTCTAATATATACTTTTATTCTCTCACCCCTAATGTCTTAAATACGTACGTTGATGTGATAATAAATATGTTTGAGCTTTTAACTTCATAAGAATCATACTTGTGATTATTAACATATATCTTTGTATCACATAAATAGAAATCATATAATATGAATTAAATTGTAGGGCTATCACCACTATATGAAGCACCTCCTCTTATATATATATATATATATATATATATATATATATATATATATCTCTCTCATGACTTACCTATCATTATTCATCACGGCCGATACATGACTCTCACACTAAAACTCTTAGGTTAGACACAATATTTAACTCACACATCACTTAAAGTTAGTTATTCTATAATATACACTATGAATTAGTCATAAGTATGTCTGTGATTTTAACTTCATAAGTGTCATACTCATAATAATTAAATTTATCTTAATTTTAGATTTTTACACATGAGTTTATCTCATGCAATATGATAAGGGATATCATTTCCTTCTTACTATACCATGTGATTGTGTCTTATGATATACTTGTCCACTGATAATCATGGTTGATACACATAAACCTATAATATAGTAAAAACTCTAAATTTTAGTTCTGATTAATATTTATACAATATGATAAGAAAGTTTATCTCAAACATGATAGGGGTTGGAATCATCCCACCTAGGGTTTATTGTTGCTATTGGCTTGAAATCCAATTATCCTCATCTTTCTTTTGCAAAATCTTCTAACTATTATTTATATACTTTTAGAATCTATATAATCTTTTAAGCTAAAAATCATAATGCTTGCTTAAGGTCATGACTTTTTGGCCTTTTCAAATCTTCTCTGGAGTACCAAAGTAATGATGGTAATGAATGTAAAGACTCAAATGAATTTCCTCTGGAGTATGATGTCACAATACTAAGAATGTAGTGACTAAAACAAATTATTTTTAGAATTAAGTATCATAGCACTAGGAATAACAATGGCTGATATTTTATCTTTATAGCAAAATGCTGATATTTTTTGTAATACAAAGTTAAAGCATTGGAAATAATCATGGCTTTGGTGTTTTCTCATAGGAGCACAAAATTGTGGCATTGGAAAGGCTGTAAGTAGAGTAAATGCTCTTTAAAATAAAATGGCATGAAAAAATAAATTTATGACTCAAAATATTTGGCTATGTATTGAATAAGTAGTAGATTTGAAAATTACTATGACTAATTATACCCATTGGGTACTTGGTTACCATTATGTGAAAATAATATTATAGATATTGTGTATGTTAGAGATAATATGGCCATGATTATAAGAAAAATATGTATAAAGATTATTATAACTAATTATATTAATGAAGCACTTAGTTGTTGTGACATAAAATTAATATAATAACTATTATATATTTTAGAGATAGTATGACTACAAAGACTATATTATACAATAACATTGATAAAGTTTTAGTATGCAATGATTATCATGATTGGTTTTGTAGAGTCATGACTAGGAAAGACTATCATAATTACTCAGTAAGATTTAGAAGGTGTACCTAAGTCATGGTATGAGAAATTTCATGACTCTCTATCACTTTTCTTCTTCCAAGCCTTTACTTGACCAAGTTTAATAATTTCATCAAAATAGTTATGATTTTACTATTATTCAATAATTTCTTTCTAATTGGATATTTAGTGAAATCTCTCTAATAAATGCTCAAACAAGTACAATAATAATAACAAATATATGCTAAATCACTCAAAAATTTTGGTATGTGGAGTGTTGAATAATAACATCAAAGAATAATATAAAAACTTATCTAAAAAATGTTGTGATGCTCCAGCAATATAGAGTAATCCATTCATCAAAGATTCTAATATCATGTCTTCATTTCTATCACAATTTCTCAATATTACCATCAGAGGAAGAGAGAAAATGCTTTATCCCATCTAAAAAATCATGTCCTACTCATAGGAAACTTCTTGTGGTTTTTAAAATATTTCATCCATTTTATTTTAACTTTGAAACACATTGGGAACACCTTCAAATAATAAATAAAAAATAGTAATGACACAAATTGGGGCAATATCTTGTGAATCACTTAGGCCAATGGCTAGGCTACCTAAACCATCATAAATTGAAAAATTAGAAACTTATTTTTATTTATATATTTTTGTTCAACATTGAGTACCAAATTACTATTCATGCTTTCATTTAAATATGTAGATGTTTACTTATCTATGCATCATATATATTATGTATTTAATTGTCATTTGATAAAAGTTCCTTCCAAAAAAGCAAAAAAAAAAATCATAAAAATTAATATCATGTAAAAACTTTTGAAATTAAAAACATTAAAATATTTTTTGTTAATTTCAAAAAAAAAACAATTATGAATAATTAGACATGATTGAAATAAAAACATCTCTGCATAATTACAAATCTTCATATACTTCTAAAGTGATGTTATTGAATAAATAATCAAATGAAATCTAAAAATTAATGTTTAAAGGTTTGGTATGATAAATACTTAGTGGGAAAAAATAAAGTATATAAAATTAGTGGGAAGTAATACAAATATTGAGACAAATATGTCCATACTTTCCCGCATGGAAAGCTTTGCTAACCTTGACTCGCTTAGAATTCTTCTAACATGCGACTGCACTTCCTGGGGCGTAGACAATTACCCCCCTGCATCTTCATACTCTAGGTTCAATCCTATGCCATCCAACTTATAATCAAAATCTTTTTCTCCAAGGATAACAAGTCCACATTCTAGCCATTGGAGGAAATATTCTTAATTATAAAATTGTTGGAATCAAAGAAGAGATCTTGTGATGAATGAGCTACATTTAGACTTACTAGTGGTGTACCTTGTATATCTAGTGCTACTTTTTGTTAAAAAAAATTACAAACCACCGAAAAATTCCTTTCTAATCTTGATTTCTACCAAACAACACCAACTAAAAATCCTCTACTTCTACAAAATGAAAACAATCTTTTCACCTTTGCATGTAATTTTAATCAGCCAACCATACAATTACATCACAAACATTCATTTGGCTCATTAAAATGGTGTTATTTTTACATGATCATCCTTATGCATAACCAACCCAACCTTTTCAAACCATTTCAAACATTTTCAAATGATGTTACATCACAATTACATCACAAAAAATCTTTTCACCTTTGTATATCTAGTACCTTGTATATCTAGTACTATAGATTATTCATTATTTTTATTCATAAAGTGATATTTTATATTTTTGTACCTACACTTTGTCATTCAATTTAGTTTTAAATTATTTCTCTGTGATTTACACATCATATTTAGGATATCCAATCTTGCAACTGGTTATGTGATCATGCAGGTGATGATTTTAGACATTAATGGTTGGTGGATTGATTGGTAGGTGTGGTTTCAACATACCAAGAATTAAAAGTGAGTGTGGAAAAATGATCAATGTAGAAATGACTTTATCTTAAATCACCATTTATGTCATATAAAAGCAATGATTATTTGTTTGCTAGTTATGTTCTCGTTTACCATTGTTTCTTTCACATAAAAGGTTAAACTTGACATATTCATGGTGGTAAATTGGAGCAGAAAAACATGCACATCCAATTTATTGATAATTCTCAAGAAGTGCATTTTTCTATAAGTCATCTTTCTTCTCCTACTCCTTTTTCTCATTAATATTTCATCAATGTGATATCATATGGGTAAGTGATAATTATGGCTAAAATTTGCTTATAGCATCAACAAAGAAAAGGATGGATGGATACATATATTCTCAATTTGTGCCACAAGCTAGTGCTCATGAACCATAGTGAATTGCTTGCCTCTAATGCAACTTCTTAATAGATATATTTTTCTTTTTTGATCTATCTGTTGCTAATGTCAGATTTTGTGATTTGGAATGTTGAAAAATTGTTTTGATTGGATTTGATAAATTTATTTGCTTAAATTTTGATTTTTTGGTGATTTCTACCAAATTAGGAAAAAACTAAAAGTGTCTTGCTAAAAATAAAATATGATGAGAGTATGTGATATTCAGTAAATTTATTTCATATGATTTCATGTTGTTTCCTAATTGTTAGTTTATTCTAGATGATTTTTTATAAATGTTTAATTAAAAAGTATATTTGATATATATCTTATAATATTTATGTGACAATGGTGATATTACAACCATTTCATTATTGGGAAAAAAATACATCCCAACAACTTGCTTATATGGTCTCTGATTAGTTTGCTTTCAAATTTTTCTACTTCGATAATATGTTGAATTAACTTCGTTATGATTGAAAGTTGTTGTTCTTTGTTTTTTAGTTAGCTTTCTATCTAATTTTTTACTTTTATATTACTTTTTTCCCATTTAGCTTAATAGTTGTAATGAGTGTGAGTGAGTGAGTGAATGAGTGAGTGTGTGTGTGTGTGTTAAAGGGATACATCTTGTGAGGAAACCAACTTCCTGATTTGGTGAATAGAATTTCTTTTATATTATGTGATCTTGAATATGTATCTTGTTTCTGATTTGTTTTTTTTCAATTTCCTTAATGTCTAATTTTCGAACATGAAGAAACTAATATAATCAAAATAGATACATTGAGTGTGTGTGTGTGTGTGTGTGTTTGTGTGTGTTAGTATGTGTATGTGATTGTGTGTGCGCGTGTGTCGGTATGTGTATGTGTTTGTGTGTGTGTGTGTGTGATGAAAAGCTATTGTCATAGGCATTTTTCATTTAGCTTACTACCTAACTTTTTGGTCTATATTATGATTTTTTAATTTAGCTTATTGACTTAATGGATCTTCTTGTATTTAATGAATGGTAACTATGCACTAATGTAAGTTGAAAATTTATTTTTTTTATAGATTTTATTCATATTGATGCAATCATGATGATGATTTAAGATCCCGATATGGGTGATAATTAAGGTATGTAATTTATTTTTTGGTATGTATTCTAACTTGTACTATGGTATGTATTCTATTTTTTTTTCTAAGTTAGTTGCTAGTTCTATTGATAGAGCCCATGAAGTTGGTTAACATTGAGTTAATGATGACAGATAATAATAAATGGACAAAGATTTGGATATGGACACTTGATAGTTATTATGGTGAAAATTAGTATTAATGCATGATCTTGCCTCGTTGATATTTCATCAATTGCAACATTCCCAACATGAATTATTGCATTTAAAAATAATTTTTTTGTTACCTAGAACATGATTACCAATATTTGTTAATGTGGTATTTCTATATGAATTATTCTCTCTCTCTCTCTCTCTCTCTCTTAATGAAGGTGTGTGATTGTCTGAATAGGATTGGTAGAATGAACTTGTTTCTCTATCTTGTGATTTTCTTGAATATTGATTACCAATATTTCTTGCACTAATGAATGATATAAGCATGTGTGTATGCTAACGTGTATTATGGTATGTATTCTATTTTTTGTATGTTAGTTGCTAGTTCTAGAACCCATGAAGTTGGTTATGATAAAGTTAATGATTACATATCGCAACAAATGGAGAAAGATACGAATATGGGTACTTGATAGTGGTTGCGATGGTAATTAGTATTAATGCATGATATTCCCTCGTTGCTCTTTCATCAATTGCAACATTCCTAATATGAATTACTGCATTTATAAATACTTTTTTTGTTACCTAAAGCATGATTACCAATATTTGTTAATTAGCAATTCAATATGAATTAATCTCTCTCTCTCTCTCTCTCTCTCTTAATGAGGTGTGTGTGATTGTGTGAATAGGATTGGTAGACTAAACTTGTTTCTCTATTTTGTGATTTTCTTGAATATTGATTTTCTTGTACATAACAGATAATAATTATGTTATAATGTAAGATGGAAATTCATTATATTATAGATTTTATTCTTGCAAACATCACAAGTGATATGTTTGTGTGTGTAAAAAAATCATCTTTTTTTAACTAACCTAATGATATGTAATACATCAGATGAACTAGAAAAAGTTTTTTGAATAAAACTTGCTTCCATATTAATTATTATCTGAATAATATCTCAATCTCATCGATTTCATGAGTTGGAGCTTAGAGGCACATTTTGGCATGTGGGGTTGGCGATGCCCCATTCTCATGGTTGTTGATGTCAACAACATATTAACATTGCACCAATGATAAGAACTCTAATGTGAACAAGTTTGACACATATAAACAACCTTAATTCATGATGTAGTTTTGCAAAAAAAAACATTGCAAATTCCATTAATTGTCAATTATTAAAAATGAGAATACTTTTAACAAAATAAGTATAATCTAACACTCTATGTATTACACATCATTTAATGCTCTCACGAAGCTTAGGCATAAAATAATAATTTAAAATGTAAAATGTGATGCCCTTTATGCAATAGCCAAATAAAAATTCATATGAGTGCGAAAATGGTCTAAAATCAATTACAACCTTAAATCTACTTGATAACAAATTCCAAGGGCACAACCCCGAAACATGTATACATCACATTGAGAATTAGAATCTATAGTAATCTTTTAAATTACAAGAAACTACTAAGTAGAAAATATGAATCATAAAAGTTTTTGGTGATTTCAAAATAGAAAAAAATATTAATGAAAATTATTCATTTCTTGTTTAAATATAAAAATAAATTCATAACTTATAATTAATTAAAAATTCAAAGGTCAAGTATGAGTCAACCAATTTTGATGTATTATATTGCAACAATAATAATGAATAGATATCTTATGACCAAATTGTGGGTTAATGTAGTAATACTGAGGTATAACATGTGAATGCTTTATTTTAAGGGATTACAAAGAAGGGGATGAAATACTCTACCCTTTATTTTAACAAATAGTCCCGTCAACAAAAATCTTCAAAATATTTTGCATGATAAATGATAAAAAATATTTTGAATATATATATTCTGAGCAATAGACATATAACATAATTTCACATAATGATGTAGGTATTGTCAAACTAAGTGAATCACAGTACAAGCAAGTGCACATGGGAATTCATATATATGTCATTCCATACATGTGCATGTATGCTTCTTGAGATCAAATTTCAAAAAAAACTTAAATACTCTTTAATAATATTAGTGTACATTTTTCTCTCACCCATTACAACCCAATATGATATTATAGCCACAGATGAGGATTTCATAAAAATTTTATTATGTTTTAATTCCATTACAATCTAACCATTTATCAATTCTATCAAATTGATAGTTCAACATAACAATCAACTTATCCATATGCAAAGATATTAGTGTACAAATGCTTTGGTTTCATTTCTTTCTCAACCATGTGTTGGGAGACAGCCATATTACTGATCCAACACAATTTTCCCATTTATCAATTTCGCTTAGATGTATGTTCAACATAACAACCAACTTATACATATACAAAGATACCAATATACAAATAGTTTGATATTATTTATCTCTCAATCTTGCATAGAAAGACTCAATTATATTGTTGATTACATTGTCTCATCCATTTTTTTAATTTTGACATTGCTCATTGCTCAATTTTCTTTCTTCAACTCATTTGGTTGAGTCCCCATGGAAGCAACAAAGATTATCTAATGCTATTGTGTAGTTTATGTCCAATATTAGGTACATAGCAATGTCGCGAAGTAATGTAGAGTTGTCATTTCTTTCGTATTCTTAATATTTTGCGAATTAAAGTGAGTAAAAAAAAATTTATCAAAATCCAATAATTTTATGCATGATTTTCATACCAAAAAGCTCTGATACACAATACAAAATAGTGTGATACATGATTGCCATAATGAAAGCTTCCTTATCAACTCAACTTCATGTTCTCTTGCAAAATCATTGCATAGTATAAATTATGACATCATGAAACCTTTCTCCCAATGACTTCTTTAAATTGCATTGAAAAACTATTTTGCTATTTTGAAGGTATGGTCTAAGCCTAATATCACATGATAAAATTGTGCATATTCTAAAGACATGTTTTCAAATTCTACATATCCACTCATAAAACCTCTAAATTACATTGAAACATGATATAGTACATCATAATAAGAAATTATTGTATGATTCATGTTTCCAACATCACAATAAATTAAGATAAAAATAAAAATATTGAGCTTAGTAAATAAATTTTAAATATGGTAAATGATTTTCCCACAAAAAAGTTATGGTACCAAACTATGCTCTTTTTGTTTATGAGAGCTATTTGATTGAACTTTTTTTTATAATGCAAAACATATACATGGGAAATTTGATCACTATGCATTATCACTAAGTCCACACACACACACACACACACTCATACAATTAGTATTAGTTTACATCATTTAATAGCTTTGATTAAATTGTGTTAAAAAAAAAACAGATTATAAGTCTTATATTAAATCGTAAACAATCACATCGTTGTTTCACAATCACATCAAACAAACACATTAATTAAACTTAATTCAAATAAATAAAAAACACAACTAAATAAAGCCAATAATAAAGTATGTGTGAGGTGGACGTCTTTTTTTTTTCATTAAACATAGTATGTGTACAATATAACAAATAATTTCAATTAAACATTCAATTAAATATTTTATTTATTTATATTAAGAGGGAAGGGTGCATAAAATATTTTTCCATCAAACACAATCTTTACAAAATATAAACAAACCAACAACTTCGATCAAGAATAAACACCCACATACTTGTTTTACCAACACATCAAAAAATAATGTTTATGATATTCTTTTAAACTTAGTTCAAATAAATAAGAAATATAAAAATAATTTGTTGTATTAGAATCAATGTTCCTTAATACAACAAGGATCACGGTAGAAGAGATTTAAGAAGAAGTGAAAATCGCAAGAGAAGAAGATGAAGGAGATCACGAGAAAAGAGAGAAAGCATGCACAGAAACAACAATAATAAAAATGATATTCAAGTAAAAACAAATTATCTCAAAAATGCTTATATATTATTAATAAAAAATAAAACAGTAAAGTCGAAGTGGCTTTATTAAAAATGAAACAAGATGCACTTTCTTTATTGGTGAAATATTCACCCAATGATTTGAAATCCATTGTATGCATACTGTGAGCCCAATTCATCAAACGAAATGATCGAGGCCTAATATCAACATTCTCCCCTATTTGATGTAATTGGTTCAAGTCCTAGCTTTTCTCTTAGGTACACCAGTTTTTCTTTAGCCAGAGGCTTAGTGAATATATCTGCTAGTTGTTCTTTAGTTCTGCAAAAGATCATCTTTATCTCATTAGTCTCAGTTGCATCTTTAATAAAATGATATTTAAGCACTATGTATTTTGTTCTTCTATGTATTACCGTATCACTAGCTATGGATATTGTGGACTGATTATCACATAATATATTAGTCAGGACTTTTAAAGGTTCATCCACATCAGTCAATAAGTTCCTCATCCATAAAGCATGTGATGTTGCTATTGAAGTAGAAACATAATCAGCTTTTGTAGTAGATAGTGCAACTGAAGATTATTTCTTGGATGACCAAGAGATAGCCATAGTTCCTAGAGTAGAGATATATCTAGAAGAACTTTGATAGTCTTCTAAACATCCTCCACAATCATATTAACTAGATATTTTCTTATGTATAGTTATAGAGTACATTAGACCTGAGTTTAAAGTCCCTTTTAAGATACCTTAAGACTTGTTTAGTAGTAATAAGATGTATATGGTTAGGTGCATGCATAAATATTGACAGAAGATGTACTGCATACAATATATTGGGTCGTGTGGCAGATGCATATAGTAGACTACTAATTAGGCTTCTATATGATTTACCATCGACTATTCTGCCTTGAGTAGAAATTATTTTATGGTTTACACCTAGTGGTATAGAAACTGGTTTATAGTCACTCATGCCATAATTCTTTAGTATAGACTAGATATATTTTGTTTGACATATTGATTCACCACTTCAATCTTGAAAGATTTCAAATCCCAAGAAGTGGTTTAGAAAGCCTAAGTCTGACATTTCATATTTATTTTGTATGTCATGTCTAAAGGTTTCTATCAATTCTGATTTGTTACTTGTAAAGATTATGTCATCTACATAAATTAACATAATCAATATTCCAGAATTTTTAACCTTTTTAATATAAACTACTAACTCATTCATACTTCATTTGAATAATTGATTCAACAAGTATAAATTTATTTCTTGACACCAAGCATGGGGAGCTTGTTTCAACTCATAAAGAGCCTTGTTTAATTTATAAACTCAGTGCTCAGCCCCTCATTTTATAAACCCAAGGGGTGTTCTACAAAAATCTATTCTTTGAGATTACTATTCAAGTAAACAAAGTTAATGTCTAGTTGGAACAAAGCCCAACCTTTATGGTCTAGCTACGGCTATTAAGAATCTCACAGTTTCTAACCTTGCTACTGGAGCAAATGTTTCAAAATAATTTGTGCCAGTATTTTGGGAATAACCCTTAGTCACTAATCTAGCCTTATATAATGGTTGATTAGTATTCGGTTGATTCTTAATCTTAAATAACCACTTAACTCCAATACAGTGTTATTTTGGGGTAAGTCCACTAAAGTCTAAGGGAAGTTTTTTATGACAAACATTTCTATCTTCATAGCATCAACCCACACTTGATACTTTACTGCCTCTTCATAGTTGAGTGGCTCAATTAAGGAGTAGTTGCATCGTTAGTATATTTTCTTTAATGACTTATATTTGACAAGTGTAACATTGTTATCATTTTCCTTTATGTCTGACTCTGACTCAGAAAGATAACTAGAAACATACCTTGACTTTCTTTCTGTGCTATCATTTACTAAAGATTCTAAATTTTAGCCTTGCATGCCAGTATTTTGCTTACCAAAATTTTGTAAACTTTCTTCCCATTTAGCACTCTCATCAATAATTATATCTCTGCTCACCAGAAATATTACTGTTTATGGTGAATATAGTCTATAACCCTTGGATTGCAAACTGTATCCGACTTGAATACATTTTAGACTATTGGAGACTAATTTTGTTCTAGTAGGTTTCGCATTTCGGTATATATGTGAGAGTAACAAATACTCCCAAATAATTTTAGATGTTTTACATTGGGTTTCCTTCCACTCCAAGCATGGATTGGAGTGAGATTATTCAATACAAATGTGGCATCTATTGAGAAAATAAACTATTGTATTTACTGCTTCTTCCCAGTAGTGTTTAGACATTTGTTTTTTATTTAAAAAAGTCCTTGCCATTTTTACCACACTCTTATTTCTCCGCTCCACAATGTCATTCTATTTTGGTGAGTAGGTGGTAAGATGTCTCTGAATATACAAAAATTGTTGAATTTCTATGAGAGAAACTCACCACCTCTATCTGTTCTAACTGTTTTTAAACTTAGGCTAGATTTCCTCTCAATTAGAGATAGAAATTCTTCAAAATAATCAAGGGATTCAGCCTTGTGTTTCAAGAAATACACCTACATATGCCTAGTATAATCATCAACAAACAACAAAGAATAGTTGTTGTTTGTTAAGGATTTAATTGACATAGGTCCACAAACATCTGCATGAACTAACTCTAGAATCTGGGATACTCTCCAAGTAGTGCTTTTTGGAAAGCTCTATCTGGACTGCTTGCCTAAGGCATATTCCTCACAAACTGATGTGAGAATGCTTAGGTTAGAATGCACCCCTCTCACAAGTTGATTTTGAAAAATATTTTAAACTTCTGTAATTAAGGTGCCCAAACCTTCTGTGCCACAAGGATGCCTCTAGTTCAACATTCATGGTTAATTCCATGTCTACTATCTGATCGATGATCAGTGGGAAACTCCTTCAACTGGACATTTTTACTGTCCATAAAGGGTCCTCTGACTCTTGATCTAATAAATGACATATATTATTTTTGAATACCAAACTAAATATTTTTTCCATTAACTACCCCACACTGAGGAGATTCTGGTCCAATGCTGGAACCAGCAAGACATCACTTATGATTTTATTTTCTATGGGTGTGGAAATAGTAACTCTACCATTTGTTTTTACTTGGACAATGTCACTATTTCCTAGTTTAACTTGTGAATTTACTAATAGCTGTAAATTCATAAATATATTATGATTTTCAAACATATGGTTTGAACAACCACAGTCCAGAAACCATACATTTGGAGAAAAAGATTTTTTGGTTTCAGACATATAGAATAAGTGTTTTGTAGAGGTTATTTCCTCTGTACAACTAGCACACTAGATGTGCTTTAACCTACAATCCTTAAAAAGGTGCTCAAACTGTTTATAGTTTAGGCATTGGTTTTGTTTTCTAACCCAATACTCTTTCTCAGTTTGGTTGGTTCTCTTGCATATATTTCAAAAGATATGTGAACCCTTTAGAGGGATATTTGAGGTTATAGAAGAAGTATGGTTTTTATTTTTATTTATATTCTTAATTTTTGAAACATACCTAGATAGCCATTTTTTATTTTTTGCTTTTATTGCTTGATTGTCTTCCTTCAGCGTTTGAGTCTCCTACCTTGATTGCATGGTGGATTCAACAGATGATTCTGCCCTCTTGAGTAGTATGCTCTCATAGGATTTTAAAGAGTTGTGGACTTGTTGAGTGGTCAAGTTAGATAAATTTTTTGTTTCCTCTATTTTTGTCACAATGGAATTGAATTTCTCAGACATGCATATGAGTAATTTCTCAACTAATCAAGTTTCTGTAATGATTTCTCCATGCATTTTTAATTGATTTACCACATCTAGAAATTGTGTGGAGAACTCAGTAAGAGAATCTACGTTGTTCATCCTCAGATTATCCAAGTCTCTTCTTAATGAATGAAAAAGAACTCCTCGGGATTTTTTATCTCTTTGAAACTCTTCCTTAAAAAGATCCCAAGCTTCTCTGGCTTGAGTACAACACAATAATCGAGAAAAAATAGCATTACTAACTCCTTATTGGATGAACAGTAGTGCCTTGACATTAGTTTTCCTTAATTCTCATTCTTTTAATACTTCTTTTTCTTTCAAAGAAGAGAGGTTTAATGATTATGTGTAACCATATTCTATAAGCTTCCATACATCTTGCGGTATGAATAATGTTTTCATTTTAGCATAGCAATAATTAAAGTTTTCACCATCAAATAGGGGTATATGGATTGACCCCAAGCTTGATGAACTTAGAAATTTGGATGTCATTCTATTCAACAAATCTTTAAAAAATATGATTAGAAAATTGGGGATCTTGTAGAAATTAGTATTTATTTAACACAAAACCTTTGGATCTAAATAGATCAACACTATATCTAATGGATTTGTGAAATTCTATTTAGGTTAGAATAGAAATTTTCAGAATCATTTAATCTGGAGAAGATTTTGAACAATCATTTCAAAATAACTCAATCTCAGGTAAACATAAGGCTCTAATACCAATTGTTGTATTAGAGGAGATCTAAGAAGAAGAGAAAATCACAAGAAAAGAAGATGATGGAGATCCCAAGAAAAGAGAGAGAGCAAGCACAAAAACATCAATAACAAAAATGATATTCAAGTAAAAAGCAAATCATCTGGAAAATGCTTATATATTCTTAGTAAAAATAAATTAGTAAAGTCAAAAATAGCTTTATTAAAAATGAAACCGGACGTGCTTTCTTTATTGGTGAAATAGTGACCCAATGATTTGAAATCCATTATATGCATACTATGAGCCCAATTCATCAAACCAAATGACCGAGGCCCAATATCAACATAATCAACCAATAAGAAAGCTTGTGCCAAATAAAAGAGGAAGAGGTTGATGCATATCTCTTTTTTTATTTAATACTATATGTGCTGTACATAAACAAGCCAATAACTTTGATAAAATATTCATTTAAACACTCAATTAAATATTTTATTCATTTACACATAGAGGGAATGTGCATGTGGTGGATATCTTTTTTTTTCATATAAATAGTCTCTATTTGCATGGCACCAGAGTGGAGTGGTATTGAGGTGACCCTCCTCGTGCCCGCCCCTGCACAGCCGCACCTCATTCAGCGTGGGGTTGGAATTGCATTGCCCTGCACTTTGTTTAGCATGGAGTGGGGATTGTACTACTCTGCCTTATTTATGAATTACTTTCATTTTTTAAAATTTTTAATTTTTAAAAAATACATATATTATTTCAATTAAGTGTTTTATAAAAAATAAAAAAAAATTGCACATCATTAAAATAAAATTTTAATAAATACTACATCATTAATATATATATATATGTATATATATATATATATATATATATATATATAACATATATATAATATCGAACACTCATTTTTTTTAATTAAGTTTTTTATGAAAAATATTAAAAAAATTCTTTTTAAAACCAAAATAGAAAAATAATTGTATTTTGTAACATATTACATATACATAATAATAACTAATTAATATCATATTACATAATTATATAATATGTCTAACAAATTTTTTATTAAAAAAATAAATACCAATATATAATAATATTGTTTCCTAATTTAAATAAAAAAAAATTGATAAATATTACATATATCCAATATCTTTTAAAAAACAATTTTACTATATCCAACATAATAAAATTATCAACACAAGCAAAATATAAAGTTTCACATCATCTAAACCAAATCAAATTCAAAATCCAAAATTATAATATATTAGATATTACACATCTAATCATTAAATAAAAGCTAACATAAATGTTTCACATAATCATTGTCCTCATACTACAAAATTTACACATCTCTTGTATGGTAAAATTAAAGAAGATGAATCTTAATATGTCAACAAAATAAAAATATTTAATACACAAAAAATGAATTATAAAAATTAACAAATTTGATACATAAGTAAATAAATTTTTCATACCATGCATTTCAGCCCACAACAATCTTGAGCGCACATCATTGTCTCCAAAGTCTTTGGATGAAGTCTACTTCTATGTGGACTAATAAATATACCACTAGTACTGAATCTAGACTCTGATGCTACTGTATATATTTGAATAGTTAAAATATCTCTTGTTTTTATTTGCAAAATTGGATGTTATGAATTTTCTTTCCACCAAAATAATATATCAGAGTGACTTGTTCTAGGCAAGATGGGCTATTCCAAATAAGTAACTATTCCTAATCTCTTGGCATTACAGACAAATACATCAAAACTTGTTAAATAGCTCATTCTTTCCACCAATAGTAGTACTATAAACAAATACATCAAAACTTGTTAAACGATCTTTAACCTCCAATTTTTTTCTAGCACCACTAGTCATTTCAAATTGAAAAGATAAAGATGGAAATTAGCTAACATTCCAACTTGAATGATACTTTTCCTTATTTACGTCAACTAACTCATCACAAATTTATTGAACTTTTTAAATTTCACTCATTGAATCTTCATTTCCAAAAATTTTATGAAAATAAACTCAACCAACTTCATCTTGGATCTTGGATCCAACACAATTACAATAGCAAATAGATTATGAATTTCACCCTAATATTTATTATACTTTTCAATCATATTTATAACTATCAATCTAATCTCAACATAAGGAGATCCAATCCAATTACACATTTACAACTTTATTTCATACATATTTGAAAAATAGAAATTAGATGTTTGATACTTTTGTCCCAAAAAAATATTTAGTAACTTAATAAACTACTCCAAAGTCCAACCTTTCACAAATCTATATGTCCAAAATTAAATTTAAATCATTAGGAACATATTTATATTGAAGTTATATATGACTTAGACAAGGAAAGACATCATTATAAGCATTAATAATGTTGAATTCTATCTAGTCTTGAAATCAAATACTAACTTTTTATCATAACAAATATTTAATTGATTATTTTTAATAAACCTTTAAAATCATTCTTTTATTATCAAATTCAATATGTATGTACAACAATGCATGTGAAAAAAGTTCTCATTCAATATAAGTGAGCTATTGGAAAGGCTATCTAAAAGTATGTCGACTAAAATATAGTTATGTAATTATCAACAATTTAAAAAGAAAACTTGTGATCAATATTTCAATCAAATAAACAATCAATCAAAATCTTACTGAGTGTCTCAAATGTATATGGGGAAAATATATGAACATATCATTGAAATAAAATGAAATTATTATGAGAATATTAAATTTTAACAAATTTTTAAAATAAATAAAATTTATTTTATTTTAAATATACCTTATTACATGGCTTTGAAGTACCTAAAAATCATCAATAAAATGCATTGTGACCACGATGAAGACTTTCTTTTGATTAGAAGTTCACATGTTAATGGTGATTGTAATTCTAGTTCTTTTATCACTCAAGAAATTAATTATTTTTGATTTTTTATAATCATAAATTTTTAATATATCATTCTTGATAGTATTTCAATAAATTGTTTTAAATAATGATTGAAGGGTATTATAATATTTTTTGAAATTCACATGGTCAACCATCAAAAGAGGGTAAAATAATCATATTATCAAGATTTTTTTCTAGCAATTTCTTGATCAAAAGAATATGTACAAAGGGAAAACTTTTCCCTACTTTCCTTTCTAGGATTTTAAAGTACTTATTTAATATGACTTTGTTTTTGAAATGGATATAAATTAAAATGAACATCTAGATGTTTTGTCTCATTCTTACTTTCACCATCTAATTTTTCCCATAATAATTCAAATAGCTTTATCTACCTCATCAATCATTTGTTTCTTATAGTAGTTCCACACTATTAATGTTAATTTTTTTCCAACTCCAAATTGGTCAACACACAAATCTACAGGAGAGAAAAGTTTCATTTGGATTTACCAGAGTTGGCAATTCTTTGTAATTTATATTTTCATGGGCACTTCCAACTGAAGGTGGATTAATTGAGATATATCCATGCTTAAATCTGAAAAAAAAATAAATGTAAGAAAATACGATAACAATTACAAGAATACGACTTTAGAGCATTAAAGACAAATGTAAAATCAAAATAATCTATAATTAGAGAAAAAACAATGAAAACATATATAACAAAAATTAACAAACTAATCTTCCATTCAACCACAACATCAAATAAACCTATAAGTACCAGCACATCACCGAATACTAAGTTGTCATTTTGATTTTGAACCTCGCGGTGATGAAGTTTTGATGCCTGAATATGAATATTCAAAAACACAGCCTTGACCAATTGCATAATTGTGAATATTAACAATTATTTATTAAGTTAAATGAATAAGAATAATCAATAATGATAAAGAGAAGTTAATACAAATATTAAATAGTAATAACAATACAAGATAATAATAATAACAATAACATTAATAATTTAACAATAATGTAATCTTGTAGTGCTGTAGTATTGTAAAATTTAACAATTTAACAATAACATTAAAAATTGTTAAATTTAATAATTTAACAATAATTTAATAATTTACCAACATCAATATTACTTTCTCAAGCTCATGCTCAGCCGTCGAGTGCCGGCTAGATTTGGGTAAAACTGGGACTGGTCACTATCGATAGTAGACTACAACTACTTGTAATGATGTAGTCTTGTACTTTGAGGATCAAAATTGTGATGAGACTTTCTCATTAACAAAAGGCATAATGGGAATATTAAGTTAGTTATCTGATTATATGAATAAACAAATGTTGAAATCGAATAATAATAAACTCTTACTTGAAAAGTTTGATTGCCACTATCGACTCAGTATGGCCGTATGGGTGGGAGTGGGACTGACTTTTTGGCCTTGAGTTCGTGTTCAACTTTGAGTTTGAGAGTGAGACTCTCTCGAGACTCAAAGAGGATTAGAGGAAGAATGAGAATAGGTTTTGATTTCCAAATACAACTTCTATGATGCATCATGCCTCTGTGAGTGCAAGAGTCGAGAGGTGAGAGGGTGAGCATTAATCATTAGTCTGTCCATCATAGCAGTAAAAATGAGAATAAAAATAATCAAAGATTCAAAAGATAATTTATTACATTATTATTTATTAATTAGATAAATAATAATTTAACTACTATGCTATGAAGGTGAGTGGGGTGGGGATTGTCCTCCTTGTACCTGCCCCAGCCCTGACACATGGAAAAATGTTTTGACCCACCCTTGCTCCACCAACTCGGTTAGGTGGGGAATCCCCACCCCGATTGGTTATGGTATAGGCAGGCTAGTTTGGGCTAGGAAAAATTATCATCCTTATTCTCTACGTAACATAGAAAACTAATAACTTTGAGTAAATATTTGATAAAACATTTTATAAATATAAATGAAAAGGAAACTAGCCAATAACATTGATTAAAAATTTGATTAAACATTTTATTCATTTACCTGCAGAGGGGAGAAGTAATGATTTTCCTATTGAAACTATATTTATACTGAAAGTCATTTGATTGTCATGATATTTATTTAATGCAATCTATTATTTCATTTCTATGAGAATCTATATGAGTTGAGTTAGTATTTATTTAATGAAAATATAAGCCTTCTGCTCACAGTTAAAATGAATTTGGACACTCAATTGGCAATATTATAATAGAAGATTTTAATATTTGTCATGATTATGTGGAATGGTAAACTTTTAACTTCTTAAACTATGATAATTGTGTATACTGAATGGGACTATCTCGAAGTAATTATTTTATACTGGCACGCAAAATAATCAACACTCAAAAATTATTGTGATTAATAATACCTTAATTTTGAAATAATTGATAAATATGCGCACTTATTAACAATTGCTTTGATTTACTTATAGTGAAATCTATAAATAGATTAACAAGCTTAGTGAATTAGATAACCATATCATCTATATGGTAAATATTAATTATTAATATAATTTATGTCTTATTACAAAATTGATTTTAATAAATTTCAAGATTTTAATGTAATATCAAATAATACAGGTTGATTATAATGTAACATATCAAATAAGTGAAATAGAAGGTCTCAAGTTAATCATAAGAAATCAATTAAATAAAAATTATTAAAAATTTAATTTAATCAATAATTATCTATAATCATAACATGAGAAGATTAATAAGTATTAAATGACAATTAGCTCGAAATAAATTTCGAAATAGAAATAATTATAATTAATGTAAACACGTTCATTTAATTTATATTATAAGTCCAAATTTTTTTTAAGAATAATTCCCTTCCATAGCCTTAATCGATGCCATAAATAAAATCAATCATGAATGATTTTACTAAGAAAATAAAATAACTATTTTTGTTTGCATGATTTTAATAAAAGACAAAACATCACTTTAAGCGATGCGTGGTAGGCTATCAAAATAAGGTGGAGAGAAACACGGCCACATCTTTTCTCTTCAATTTTACAATGGTAATGGAATATGAGAGAAGATAAAGTTGGGGAAATGAACCCACTACACACATAGCTTTTTGAAATTAGAAATAATATATATATTATGTTTCATCCATATAACATCATTAGTCTAAATGATAAATACATACGTAAATAGTGATCTTGGAATTTAAGTTCCAACATCTCTAAGGACAATTGTAAACTAAAAGTTGCAAACCCAACCATATCAATCATTATTTCTTCTTAATGGTGGTGAGATACTTATAAATGATAATAATAAAAATTATTTTTATTGTGCTAAATAAAAATGATATAAGCATCAATGATGCTGGTGATAGATAGTCAAAAAAGAATATTATGTTTTTTAAATTATTAATTTAATCCCATTTAATTTAAAAAAAAGTAAATACCACATTAAAAGGTATTTTTAATATTGTAAATTTTATTAACTTTTAATTATTTCTCAAATTCACAATTAACCTCTTAAAAGTTATATTTATCATGTATGTTATGACTGTACTTGAACATAATTTGTTCTATAGGTGGTACTACATTTATAGGTGTCAAACGGGACGTGCCGGGGCGGTCCGACCATACTTTTGTGCTGGTACAGTAATCGTGCTGTGCTTGGACCGGTACGGTTTTGTAGAGGTCAGCCCGACACAGGCCCGTGGCACGTATCCGTTGGGTTTGGCTCAATCAGGCCGAATCCCTAATTAAAAAAAAATTTAGGGTTTCGGCGCGCACTGTAACACTGTCGTGCTGCAGAACCACGCGCCATCGTGCCTTGCACCGCCGAAACCCTAATTTTAAAAAAATTAGGATTTCTCGGCTCGTGCCAAGGTACCGTTCCAATGAGTTATGGTACCGTGCCGGGCCAGACACGACACGAGGCCCGGTTGGCCTCGGGCACGGTTGATACCGTGGATATGCATGGCACAACATGGTTGGTGCCGTGGATAGGCATGACACGGGCATTAACACGGGCATAAACACGGGCACAAGCACGAGAAATTCCTAAGCCGTACCAGCCAAGGCACGGCCGAATCGTGCCGTGCCTAGTGCCGGATCGGGCCAGCCCGGCCCGGATACCTCTAAATACATTGTCATATGAAAAAAAAAAAAATCTTAAAAGTTAAACATGATTTTCTCATGAACATAAATTTGTTCCATTTATTCGCACTGCATTATTTTTGTAAAAAAAAAAATAAAAAAAAATCACGGGCGTCCAGCTTAGGAATTGTCGGTTAAGTAGGCGTTCCACTTGGTTTGGCAAACAGAGGTTAAAGAACCAGGATAGTACCAGAAGAAATACAACAAAAACACCACTGGTACGCTTCGTTTATTGAACTCTGCTTTCCCATTCCAAGGCTGCAAGCTCCAGAAGTTCGTTTCTTTGAATGTTTGCTCAATAAAATGTACTACTGATCCAACTTTTTCATGCTCTCCGTTTATTTCAAAGATGCTCGTCTATTAGATTTAGGGTTTCAAAGTTAAAGTTTGTCAGAATAATGAAAGATCTATAATTGATTAAAAGATCATCCTGCTTATTTTTTCGTCAATTACGTCTGATAAACTACTCGATATTTTTCGGTTCCATATAATCATGATACCGATAACTTCCTCCCTCTTACTTTTCATCCAGTCTCTTTTGTCAAAATATCACTCAAATAGTGTTTCTCGTCAGTATGATTTTTATTTTCCTTCGTTGTGTCCTGGTTCTCGCTTTAAGTGCCAACATTCTTTTGGTCATACATTGCCTCATCCAAACCCTGCACATATATTGTCGGTCGCTATAATTCCTCTTTGGTTAATCCTCCGCGTGAGCTTTTGGTGCATTATGCGCATTGTTGCAGGTTTCTGTTATTTTTTGGGGCAGTTTGATTCCATTTGTTGGGTGATAAGATATGGGGCTTGAAATTTGCGTGGCTGACGGATCAGAAATTGAGGAACGGGTGGACCTTGATGATGATAATTACATAGAAGATATGGACGATTATGTTGAAGATCAACTATATGAGTATAGTGAGGAATATGTAGGCGGTGCACTAATTGCGGAAAAGGTTGATGCTGATGGTTGGAAAGGGGAGGCACCACAAATTGATGGAAGCCATGTTGAGACCAAAGAAGATGGGGCAAATCGTGCTGCTTTTATCTCTGAAGAAGATGGGGAGAAGCGAGCTGAAATTATTTCTCGTCCTCCGCATGGATCAGAAGTGTTTATCGGTGGAATTCCAAAGGATGCTTTAGAAGATGATTTGAGAGAACTTTGTGAACCAATAGGAGAAATGTTTGAGGTGGTAATGGTTGATTTGAAGTAGAGAGTGGGCCTGTTCTATATCTAATATAGATCCTACTTTATTCATTTCAGATTAAATTTATTAAGGATAAAGAAACTGGGGAAAGCAAGGGGTTTTGTTTTATTTCATTCAAATCAAAAGATACTGCCCAAAAAGCCATTCTTGAGCTTCATAGTAAAGAATTCAGGGTGATTTTAAATTCTAGTATCAATTTCTCCATTTAAAATAGTTTTTTTTATATGTTGTGAAATGTCAAGAATGATTACTGCAGGGGAAGACTTTAAGGTGTTCACTCTCAGAAACTAAAAACAGATTGTTTATTGGGAATATTCCAAAAACTCTAACAGATGATGAGTTCAGAAAAGTCATTAATGAAGTTGGACCTGGTGCAGAAAACATTGATCTTGTAAAGGTTGTATTTTTGAATTTAATGTGTTTTTTGAATTTAATCTTTCTACCTATCCAACACAAGTTGGCTCTTGTTAATGACAGGATCTGCAGATCCCAAATCGTAATCGTGGTTTTGCTTTTGTTTTGTATTACAATAATGCCTGTGCTGATTATTCTCGACAAAAAATGTCAAGAGCCAATTTTAAGTTGGATGGTAGCTCTCCAACTGTCACTTGGGCTGATCCTAAAACCTCTCATGATCCTTCTACAGCCACTTCTGCTCAGGTATGGGGTGCTTGATGTTACTTGCCTGTCTATTTTGATTTATCATGAAAAATTGTAGTTGCCTCACCTATAAAATTTCTGTAAAGTTCCATGTCTGAGAAGAAAATAGGAGGTTGGAGGCCATAATCAGTGTATAAGGCTTTTGCTTTTATGTGAGTTCTGAGAGATGTTAATATGTTGACGGCATTATCCTTGAAAATCAGAGAAACCCAGTCGGATGAGTCTTAAACCCAAGGTTTATTATCATTGGATTAAGATATTTGTTATCGTATCAAGATATGATTTCTAATATATACATGTCACATAAAGATAATATATTTAAGAATGAAATAAAATAACTAAAAATCTAAAATGAAAATTTATTTTGCTAAATTTGATTTTTTCAACTTTTGAAACAAATTAAATATTATTGTTCAAAAATTAGAGAAAGTTTCTTTCATAGTTAAAAGTAGTTTTGTCAAATAGCTTTATGAAAAATTCAAAGGTATATCAAAACCAAATACTACATGCAAGGCAGAATTAAACTTTTTGAAAAGAATAACTTTTTAACTAAATTTATTTTCTAAATATTTGTTTATAAATCATTGTTCCAAATAATGTATTGCTTGATAGAAAAACAATATTAGGCATACTAATGTTATAATTTTATATCTCACATGAGTTTTGCATGGGGTGTTGTGTTCTAAACATTTTACTTTTTTATTTTTCAATAAATATATTTATAATTATTTATTAATTTCAAATGTATATGTTAGTTTAAATTTAATATATTAAGAATAAGATCATTGTGAGTAATAGTTAAATTCTTTGGCTTGACATTGTCCATTATTAGAATACATGTTTATTGTTGAATTACTTAGTATCTACAATGTTATTTAGATAATATTAGAGGAATTAAATGACCCATGTCATGCTGATATGATATTCATTTTAGTTGGCTTGCGTCGACATTGCTCTTTTGGTTCCAATTGGGCATTATTGTGTTAAGTCATGCTAGGTCATATTAGTTTGATTTTGGGTCATGTTGTGTCATGTTGCTTCATGTTGGCTTGATTCTGGATTGTGTTAGGTCGTGTTACGTCTTGTTGGTTTGATTCTAGGTCATGTTGGGGTATGATTAGTTGTTATAAGTTATGAGCAGCTTGAATGTGCCAAGTTAAAATTTTATAAAATATAAAATTTTGATTTATTCAAATATTATATTTTTGTATAAAAATAATATAATTAAAAAATATATTACAAATTTATATTACATTAGAAATTAAAATGAATTAAAATCAAATTAATAATTAAAAAAATAATTTATATTTGGTTGACTCAATTAAAAAATGAAATTATTTTATGAAAGAATAATTAATATGATATCTAATATAAGATGAAACATAAGTGGCATCAATCCAAAAATAATCAATATTTTATATGAAAAAAAAATCCAAAATTTCATGAGTTAATAATTCATGCTTGTAATATGATAGAGTGAATTTATATTTCATTGTTATATATGTGTCTGGAGGTAGTGTTAGTGGTGACTTTAATAATTTCAATCATAATATTTCATGGGCCATCATTTATTAATAGTTTTTTTGTTTTATCTTGAATATTTAATTTTGAATATTTAGTTTTTCAAGTATGCAAATATTTTTATGATGCCTGATCATAGTCTAAATTTATTTTTTAAAATAATATTGGATAAAATAAAAAAAATAAATTTTACTGTTATGCTGATACTGGAGGGGTTAATAAATTAAATATTATTTTAGATAACACGAGATAATTGGATTTATAAGATTTTCATAAATTTAAAATATTTAAATTATTATTATTATTTTGTAATATGATTAAATAGTAATTGATATTTAAGTACAAAGATACTTATTCTTATTTGATGTATTATTTTATCATTTGTCCCTAGTTAATTAAATAAAAAAATTATTATTTTAAAATATGACATTCATATTCGAAGCATAGCCATAATAATAATATCTTGTCTTGTAATATGTAAACATGTTAATTAATTTTTCATGAATAAAATATTCAGGTTTGTATGCTTGTTTCATCAAGTGAATATATATATTAATATATTTTCTATCCTTTTCACCTTGATCCTAGAATTTATACAGGTAGCCAAGCAATACAAAGTTGGAATGAAGGAATAATATTTTAAATATTTAATTTTAATTTATGGTCATAACAATAAACATAGGGTATCCTTTATACTTGCTAAAAATACTATTAATATTACACATGCACCTAAGTTTTATGTAAGTGGTGAGAGTGTATATAAATGAATATATATTTTTTGTATCATGATTTTTTTAAAAATTTTTAATTATTATCAGAATTATCAATAATAAATTTATTATTTTTACCATTAATATAGTTGGATATAATATATAGGTAGTTAATACATGATTATAATATTAGGTAGTTATAATTCTAATGGTATTTTATTTATGTTTGAATTTTTTTTAGCCTACTGATAATATAGACTGTTAAACTTTTGTTGTATGCTATTTATTTTAAAGTATTATAATAAAATTTTTATATTTTCTAATATGGGAAAAATAATTATTATTTTTACTTATATTATTAAGTTAATTATATGACATGTATTCAGCATGAAAAATTTTATTTAAGGGTTTGTCTTTAATGACTGTGGTAAATATACTAATGATGATTTATTATTTGGAAGAATTATCAAATATAATATTAAAAATTATATTTTGAATAACATATTATCTAAATATCCTCTACATACACTTATATATGGGCGGATTATTATGAGAATGAAAATTTTCAAAAATTTAAATTTATTTTAAAGTTTTTATTTTGAATTTACCTAGTAGCTGGTGAAACATGTGAATGACGCTTCATCGCAACTAATATAAATATTAGATATAACATACATTATTATATTATATTTTTAAATTTATTATTAATTTTTTTTTAATTTATAATATTTTATTATGTATTTTTATTAGTAAACCTAATAATTCTATTATAAGCTAACATAAAGTAGATTTATATAATATTAATTATCCTAGGATCTTTAAAAAAATAAAAGATGTTAAATATGTTGTGTTGTGCCGACACAGTTCTAAAAATGATTATTCCATCAATGAATGCTTTTTGGTTGAGTTGTGCTGTAACCCAATTTGTTCCAGTCTAGCTTGGGTTAGAACTAGGCTAGCTTATTTGACCAGTCGGATTAAAATTATCCTGTACAGGTTGTTGTGCTGGCTTGTGTTGGGTTGTGTCGTTCTACACCTCCCTTTCCAAAACCTTTGGTCAGGCATGGCTTGAGCCATGTTGTGTGTTGGCCTATGACATGTCTATGCAAATCTTTGAACTTCGTCATATTGTGCCTAGCATGTTTAAGTTGGGCCGTGTCTTGTATCATAAACGGGCTGCTTGGTCTATTTGACATTTATATGAAATTTAATTGAAAAATTTATGTTCATAATCAATTTGGTTGTGTTTTTTCTCAAATTTATTATGAGAAATAAATGATGTCAATAAAATTGAATTTCATCAAACTTCAATGGCTTCGTCACTTAGTTGAATCCATTTGGGATCTAAAATATTATTTTTTTTGTATTTTGATCGGCATATCTTTTAAGGTAGCTTGTTTCACTATACTTTTATATGTATATATTTTTTATAATATATATATTATGTTATTTTTTTGATATTTTTAGAATTTAAATTTTTTTTATGTTAAAATGAGTTCATATTATTTTAGTTAATTTAATTTTAGGTTTTAAAGCAAATGAGTTGATTTTATTGTAAAGAATCTAGTTTCAGTATCGTATCTTTTGGATATGTTATTATTATTATTATTTATATTTATGCTAAATTTATTATTATTAAATACATTATTTGTTATATTTTTTATTTATATTTCTAATTAAAAATCTAATAAATATCAAACTAATAAATAAAAAAATAGTGTATCATAATCACATAAATCTTTTAAATTAAGTGCTAGGCCAACATTAATAAAAAATTATGAAAGTAAGTGCTGCCCAAAGTGTCACTAAATAGAACTAAGAAGATGAGAGGAGAGATAAGAAGAAGAGAATAGGAATGGAGGAAGAGAGAATAAAATTTAAAAATTATTTTCTTTTTATAGAAAATTTTTATGTTAAAAAATATTTTTAAATTTTTTAAATTTTTTTAAATTTTTTTAAATTTTTTTAATCTTTATAATTTATTAAAATTATAAATAGGCAGTAACCTAATAATTGATTTTTGCCTATAGCCGTTGGAATGAAATTTGGCGGCTACTGATTAATATATATTGATTTTTTTTGGTGATAGGGCATGTGATAGGTGTGGCTTGTTACTTTCCATGTCGTCATCAGTTACATAAAAATGTAATGGGCATTGATTGTCGGGCAGTCATTTATATAGTGCTGATGGTCATGGGTCATCGTGCTTGTGGACAGTACAAATGGGCCAAACACATTGGTCTTGTCTAGCTTAACATATTGGATGGCGAGCCCTAGGTCAACACGTTATGAGTTGTGCCTCTGATCGACATGACCTCAGATGGACATGGCTTTCGACCTTGTTGAGTTGGGCCAGACACGGCTATTTTGAGTTGTGCCTCATATAGTTTTTAGGTTGCTCGGCTTATTTGATACCTTTAGGTAACATTAATCTTTTTATAGTGAACATGATCTATATTTATTAATTCATATGATGATTCCATGTGAGTATTATTATAATGTGAATTAACAAATAAAATATGCTCAATTGGTGATAGCTCTTAATCAAATGTTCACATGGGATTGCATAAGCTCATGATCAAAAAATTTTGTGGCAAGATTGTTTTTTATCTCAAGAGAATCTCTTCCATGTTAAACAAGTTATGTATGTTCCTTTTCATAATATATATTTTAAGTTGAGTGTTTGAGTTTTTTAGTCTCTGGTTGATCGTAGGTTGGAATTGTGGTAGGTTTGTGGATTTTTAGGTCATTTGAACTTGAGGAAAATTTTATTTTATTGGAAAATTATTATTTCAAACTCAACTTGATATGTATTTGTTGATACATATATTAATTTCATATAAGTGTCATTATAATGTGAGGCAATAAGTTTAATTATAGTTGAACAATGATTTTTTTTTCTAATTAAAGTCTCAAATTGGATTGTAGATGAATAAGAAAAAATAATAAATGTAAATTTATTTTTTGCTCTCTTAATATTTTTAGATTTATAAATAAGTCATACTTAAAAACAATGTGAACCCTTGCTAATATTTTAATATATGCAAATAAAATATATTTGTATTTTTTTTTGAGTATTAAAGTAACCAAAAAAAGTAAAATTAAAATTCTCAAATGTTATTTCATCTTGATATCAATGAGATTATAAGCAAAACAAATATTCTCAAATATTATGGGATATATGTTAAATAATTTTTTTTTAAGAATCTTGCTGTGAAAGAGTACAAAATGATAAAAGAAAATATTTAGTTGATGAGTTAGTTTATTGTTGATATCGCATCTCATTAAATATCTTTTTATGCAATCTTATTTTTGTGAGTGTGTTAGTATAAGAAACCTGAGCTATTATTTTGTGATTAATATAGTAAGTATCGAATCTCTTCAACATAGTCTTCATTACGTTATCACTTATAATTTTTTTTTATATTTATTTTGTAGTTTTTTAATGAAATTATTGAAAAATAAAAAAAATTATGATTTAAAGTACAAATGAATACTTAGCAAAACATATCAAATTGAATGGGTAGAAGCGAACGAGTTGTTGTTCATGCATCTAAATATATACGTCTAGACATATTAGATTCAAAACATATATAAGTTTCTAAGTTCTTTGACATCCAAGTGTGTCATTATAAAGTAAAATCATGTATAAATAAATTTAATAAAATATTTAATATTCTTTTGGGCATAAATCCTTTTTACAGCTAAACATATTGGATTGAATGAGTTGTTACTCGTACTAGTTTGGCAAGGAAGTTTTGTTGTGCTTTTCTAACATGTATAAATAAATACTAGGGTACAATATTTTAGCTTTGCTATTGATGAAAGACCAAGTCAAGAATGTATAAATTAATGAAGTGATCATACTTATATGTCTAGTGAGATTTTTTGTCATATAACAAAAAATATATAATTAATCATGCTTAATCGTAAAAGAAAATTCTCATTATTTTTTAATAATATAAATAATCATTAATAAAAGAGAAAATAAAATGAGATTAAAGTGGCATGAAAATATAATTCATAGAAAAGAGACTAAAAGTCAATTTGAAATAAATAAAATATGAGAAAAAAATATAAAGGAACATGTTCACTGTTGTCATAACCAATGACCCTTGAGGGTTTGTCATTGACAAATATAACACGTAATGAACAAGCGAAAGAAATATTGAAAAGAGAATGATTACATATAATTTGATTATTTGCTCATGAATCGACAACTTAAGAGTCTATAATGAAAGAATGAAACATAATGACAAACGTACTTGAAGATTGGTAAGAATTTGTTGCTATCATATTTGAGGAAATTTTATATATTTTCTTTCTATAAAGGCCACATTGAAAACTTCATTAGGATTAATACATAGATTAAATAGTTGTTATGTTGCTCAATAATTTGTATTGATCTCAATATCATCTTTAGTAATAACTCATTATAATTATCTCTGGTGTGCTTCATGCTCATATAGTGAATGCACTAAATTGAGTCTCTCTTGCCTAGTCTCTTTCACAACTAGTATTCTCTCACTTATCAGTACATGCATAATGAGTTGTCCCTTCATTAGCTCTCTGTTTGGTATGTAACTTCTTTTCTCTCAAGTTCTGGCTTTAAAATAGCGAACAATCATTTGGTAGTGTGCATATGACTATAATACCAAGAGTTTGCTCCATTGACCATATTTTTCTGATATATCAACTCATGTTGGAAAAATCTCTAATAGCCTTGATGCTAGTTGAGTAAAATGGATAAAATGAATAATGACTATCTTATCTTCTTTAATCTTCTTCTCTAGTATTAGTTCAATGTGTTATGAGATTACATTATGTAATTGTGTCTTCTAGGATGAGTACTATGATATTGTTAGTTTTCATAGGATCTTATATGTCATACAAGATGAGAGTATGGAAGCTACTTCCAACTTGATGGATTGTCGCATGACAACTAATAGATATGATTTAAAAAAAAATCTAATAAGTGAGAATCATTATGCAGCTACTTTTTTGTAATCTCTTCATGCGCTGACTAAAAAATCATGCATGAACACATGTAGTCCATTGTGAATAGTTCATGTGCCCTAGTCCTCATAGTGTAAGCATCATAATCATGACCTCCGTAAATAAAAAAAGTGTGTGACTAGTGTAACAAGGATGCACAATGGGTGCACACACATTGCCCTTCAATTTTGCACCAGCCACACATTTGTGCATCCATTATGCATCCTTGTTTCACTAGTCACACACACATTTGCATAACACTGCATCATTTACACACTTGTACAACAACATTGAACAATAGCTACACGGATATGCACTTGCTTTCATCATTGCAACACATGCGGTTCACTTGCTTTGCTCCATTGACATCAATGCCAACCATGCAGGTGGGTATGCAACAAGCTTTCACAATCACACATCCCTCTCCTTTTTCATGCACACAAGCACTCACACGTGTTCATTGTGTTGTTACACTGCATGTCTCACTTAGCAAACCTTAGGCTTAGACTAACTAGGATTTTTGGCTATGATATCATGATAAAATTAAACTTTAAACTTTAGTAGAAAAGAAACTGAAGTTAGAAATAAGTTTTAATAAATAGATATTTCATAGAAAAGAGCAACATGATAATTATGAATAATTAGATTATAAGAAAAAAATAAAAAAACAAGATGAATATTATCATAATTAATAACTTTGAAAGTTTGTCATTGACAATCATAATGTTCAATAACAAGAGAAAAAATATAAAAAAATGATTACATATAATTTAACTATTAACTCATGAATCAACAACTTAGGGGTCATACTTATTTGAGACATAAGGTGTAAGTCACATTGAGTCACAAAAAATTTTTGAAGTCTTGAGCTACAAGATGTAATTAAGACATAAATTTTTTTTGTGAGACATATTCTATCTAATATATATGTATAAATTATGTGTTTTTAAAAATATTATTTATATTTTTTATTTATTAATGAAATATAATTAAGTTAAGAATATTAAATATAAAAATTAAATATTATTATTATTTTTTATCCTCATAAATATTAATATTTAAAATAAAATAATAAAATTTCAACAATTCAATAATCATAGTTCTTATAAATCAAACATATTATCTTTAATTTTAGAAAGTTGGAGAAAAATATTTATTTGAGAATAATTAATTTGTGGGGTGAGTGATTTTGCCAATAATATGTTTTGTGAGGGGGAAGGTGCTTAAGGTGAGGGTCAACTCAATTTGGCCGTGCTAGGCTCGGAAGGGCACGATCCAGGATGGTGCATGGTCCTAGAGTGTGTCATCTTGAGGCATGACTCGTGCTGTGCTGAGCCAGATATGACCTACATGCTTGGCTGAGTGGCATGGTCTTCTAGTCTGATGACTCGTGACTGGGAATGAGTCAGTCTTGGTTCATGGGTCATGACTCATCGCGTAAAGGCCTAATGGGAGGGGGGAGGGGAGGGGGGGGGGGGGTTTAAAAAAAACTCTGTCACATAAGCTAAGTTCGGCTTACATGACTTTTGGCTAGTGGCTATGTCTGCCCTAGATGAAGCCCATTGTATTTTCAAGCAACATGCTTCAATAGTGATAATCTAAGAAGCACTGACACAAATATGAGCATGGAGATATGACACGATGAGATATGGAGACACGATGAGACATGGAGATACGATAAATTTCAAAAAATTAGGATAAAGATACGGTTAGGATACGATATGATAAAATAAAAAAAATCATTGTTTTTATAAATATTATTTTTAAAAAATAATTTAGATAAATAAAAAAAGTTATTAAACATTATTTTTTATCATATTCATGAAGTAAATATTACTTCGAAATCCCCCCTTGTTTGGATACGTCGGCATCATCACTAAGCCATGTCAGACATGTATCCAAATCATTGACCTATAATTTGGTCAACGATATGTCATGTAGTATATCGGACATATATTCGACACATATTTAATGGGTATTTGCGTATCCAAGTCTCCGACACATTAACATTTCCATCAGTTGTCGTATCCATGCTTCATAGGTTATAATAATGGGCGTGACCCATCATTTTTGCTGCCTTTAAAAACTATTTTTTTTAAAAATCCATGTTGTCATATTATTTTTGATGGATACGAGCTAGAAATCTGACGGTCATCGGGTTTCTAACCTAAATATATTTTTAAAAATTATAAAGAATAAAACTATGTTTTTTTAATTTTTTTCAAACCTCTATAAAGATTAGGATGTATAGAATTTTTATTCTAAATTTGTTTCCTTAATTTTCAAATACTCTCTCCTCTTTGTACTCTCCTAAATATAATGTTTTTTTATAATTATTATTTATTATTGTAATATTTACTTTATGGGTTATGTAGACAAGTTTTGATATATGCATTGCAATTTTCAAATTGTAATTGGACATTGAAAATTTTACATAAGCCTTGAGGTTAGAAGTAGTGTTGTATTTAACAACAAATTAGTTATAGTATACTTATTTTTTTAATTTTTTTTTGTTTTTATGTTAAATTTTTTTAAATTTTTCAATAAATAGAAATATTTAAAGATATGATAAATAATGAATATAATAATAATTATTTAAAAATAGATGTAAATATAAATAAAAATGATAATTCTACCAAAAAGTTTGAGAGTCAAAATTAGGTTTTCTCATATGATCTCGATTAAAATTTATTTGTGACCTAAACATTAATAAATTAGGTGAATTTTTGTAGAATAGATTCATTATAAAATAATAAAAAATAAAAATTATAGGGATGTTGAGAAGAAACAATATAGTGTATATATTATCAAAAAATATATACATATAGGAGTGCATATGTCATTGGACATCTTAAGAGATCAACCAATATTTCAAAAAATATGGTATATCAGATCATAGGCAAACTCAGTTGAGTTCTGGAGTTTTTTAAGTTGGATTTAGTTTATGTTCGGTTTTGTTGACTCCTTTAATATACCATAATAATTTTAGAAGGAAAACCATTACACACTAATTATGATAATGAATATTTTTATTAGATTTTTAGAGAATCCCAAGATTATAGTATTATACAGATTTAATTTTTTTTTGTTTATCATGAGATTTCTAAGTCAAACGGTATGAATAATATAATAAAATATTATAAGTTAAAAAAAATTAATAATTAATGTATTTAAAAAATATAGTTGAAAGAAATCTGTGACATTTGATATTTGGACTAACATGATGACGCATCATTCGCATATTTTATTGCTCACCAAGTAGATTCAAATAGAACATTAATAAACAAATTTTAGGATTTCAAGAAATTATTCCTCGTCATGATGGGTTTGCTATATATGTATGTATAATGTGGATCTATAAAGAATATTATTATTAGAATTAAATATTTAATATTATTTTTGATAATACTTCTAATAATAGAATAGATGTTAGTATATTTATTAGGATCATTAGAGAGAGATGTTAGTATGTTCTAACAGTGCATGCATGAATGAAATTAGCTTTTCATGCATTAGGATGCCTAGTAGTCATTAGACAATGTTAATAGTAGAGTTATGTATTTATTATTGATGATTCATACTGAAATATAAAATTTTTTTTTATGAAATTTTAAAATATTTTTTATGACATGATAAAGATTAACACATATTTGTTTGTGCTTATTTCAACTACTTGTATTATATTTGTGTGCTTATGTAATACTAGTAGTATATTAATCAAATATATATGTCACATTACATTTAGTATTTTAATTGTTAAGCTTGAAATTAAATATTTAAAATATTGATCTTCTATTTTAATTATGTATTATTTGGCTGCCTATATGGTTTAGAAGATTAAAATGAAAGATGTAGAAAATATTTTTA
Source organism: Sapria himalayana (assembly GCA_029783825.1). Lineage (NCBI taxonomy): Eukaryota > Viridiplantae > Streptophyta > Magnoliopsida > Malpighiales > Rafflesiaceae > Sapria > Sapria himalayana. The sequence goes on from JAREIK010003458.1 coordinate 1,516,442, forward strand.
CATTTATATCCATGTACATAAGTCATAAATATTAACTTTAAGGTTTTATCCACAAAAAATTAACTAATTTGATTATATATTATGATACTAAGTATCATAGTAGTTGTAGTTAGGTTTTTAGTACAAAAATGGACTTTATATTTGAAGATAATGATTTCTTCATTCAGTTAGTTAGTAATAAATGATCACATGGTTTATTGAATATGAGTAAGCTGTTATGATACTTATTGATTGGTTATTATTCTATTCTATCTTATTATGATAATAAAATTTTAGATATTCTATCTTTGTAGAAATTATATGAATCTAATTATCCTTGTGCTAGCTAAGTTTACATTTGATCTATTGATACTTCTGATAGCCAACATAGTATCAGTCTAATTTCTATGACAGCCAATGTTAATTCATGTAGAAGATTGAGACTGTACTTAAATGTCGAAGAAATACTTGTATGTATGAAAAACTGAGAAGATTTGAGATTGAACATTCATGATAAGGTGTAATAGACAATGGTGGATGATGATTTATAGAACATGGGGATCAATGATATTGAGGTCATCATTAGTAATAATTTATAATTATATTTGCACTACCATATCATAAATATTGATTGATGATTCATGTAATTTTACTTTTTGTATGATTTATTTCTACTGTTTGATTATTTTATTATGACTTATGCATTGTTATTGTATTGTATTTATTATCTTATGAGTTATATTTTATTTTATTATATTTTAATTTTATAAATATATATTATTTAGTTTGTGTATTATATTTTGATCTTGTTTATGAAATATAATGATTTTTTTATTATTTTATTTTAGTTGATCACCTCACATGATTAGAGGTCTCAAACAATCCGAGCTGCCCGAGCCCTACTTAAAGCCTAACACAACATGCTACAGCACCGTTCTCAAGCCCGTGCGTGCGGACTCACGACATGAATCATGCCGTGCCATGGCGAGGGTCTAGGGCTGAGTTGGGACTTGGGCTTCTGGAACTATTGGGCTTTGGTCTTGGGCTGGGTCGCAACTTGGGGCACCGCTCAATTTTTGCAGATAATTCGTGCGTATGGGCCTTGGTACGTGGTCGTGTCTGGCCCGATATGTGGCCGGGTTTGCCTAGGCACAACATTTGCATGAGCCTTTACCATGTAATGCCGTTGCTAGACAATCAAATTGAACCGTTCCTCGGGCTGGGTCTGGGCCGGGTTTGGGCTGCCCTTCTCGTTTGACACCTCTAGGCATAATCTGAATAGCTGCGCTAGGCTTATAACGGAATGATCCAGAATCATGCATGGACCTATACTATGTTGGCTAGAGGTGCGACTTGTGCCATGCTAGGCTAGAGTGAGCCATGCTTAGGGACGAGCCAGGCATGAACAGTGTGCTGGCTCAGTGGCATGGTTTACCAACACTGTGACCCATGAACGACTATGGGCGAGTCACAGGCCACTACTTGTTGGATTATTGCTTGATGGTGCTGAATTAAAAAAAAACTAGCCACATTAGTTGATTTTGCCTTATGTGGCTACATGTTCCCATTCAGGGTCTCGATTGAAGTTGGTTGCCCATTATGTATTCACGTAATGCCAGTTGACATTAATAGTGACAAGCACTGTCTGTCGCTTTTATTGCCTTTAAAAAATATTAATAACAAATAGCGGTCATATTGTTTTCAATGGTTACACGCTAGAAATTTAATGTATGTCTGAATTTTGGCTATATAATTTATAAAAAAAATTTTAAAAATAAAAAAATTAATTTTTTATTCTAAAATATATATATATATATATAGAGATTAGAAGTTTTATTAGTTTTATTCTTGTTTTTTTGAATCTCATTTCTTCTATGACTCTCTCTCCTTTCTTCTCTTGTATTTTTGATTTTATGTTTTTGTATTTTTTGTACTATTATTATACTTAATTTACACATGTGATCTATGTTACAACTAGAAATTTTAGTTGAGTTTAGTGTGGTACAAAAGAAAATAAGCTACATTTACAACAAAGCAGTTGTGATTATGATATATATTTTCGTATTTGTGAGTAAGTTTGTTATTAGTTTTATTTATAAATTTGAAAAATTAATAAAAAATAATAAATAATAATAATAATAATAATGAATTTGATATAAATATAGATAATAACGACAACCCTTCCGAAATATCTAAGATCAAAATTAGATTTTCTTTAATGATCTTTACTAAAATGCTATTTGCAATTTAAAAAATAAAAAAATAGGTGTTTAATAGTATAAACTTATTTTAAAATAATAAAAAATAAAAATTTTAAAGGCGTAAAGAAATAATTGATATAATATATATATTGTTAAAAAATATATTTATATAAGATTGCATGTGATACTGATCATCTTAAAAGGCATCCAAACATTACACCAAAAATCTTGGTGTATTAGATTACAGACAAATTCAACTAATTGGTGGAGTCTTTTAAATTCAATATAGTTTAGTTTCTTTGACAATCTTCTTTATATACCATAATAATTTTGGGAGAGAAGACATCCAAATTAATTTGTAGATCTACTTACAGTCTACTTATCATAGGATTTTTTATATTTATAAGTAGGAATGATATAATATAATATTATAAGTTAGAAAAATAATTAATACTTAACAAATTTAATATATAGTAGAGTGATATTCATAATCCTCAATATCTGAATTAGTCACGAGAATGCATCAATTACATATTTTACTTTTTACAATGTAGATTCAAAATGAAAATTTAATAAAAAAATTTAGGATTTCTTAGAATCTTTTATTCTCATAATGATTCTTTCATATATCTATGTATGACTAGAGCTAGAGGTGTCAAATAGCTCGGCCTGGGCCGGCCTTACCTGTAGGTGGCTCAATTTGGCCTCCATGCTGTGCCTCGCATGACATAGCTTCATCGCAGCCATCTCGGCATGGCCCGTCAGCCCGATTGTGATGATGTTGGGATGGGTTGTGCATGAACAAGCCGGTTCTAGCTTGTTTGGGCCTAGTTCAAGTCTAGTTCATGCCTTTTATAATCTCAAAAATAAAAATTTTTAAAAATTTTTTAAAAATTTTAAATTTTAATTATTTAATACTTAAATAGTTTATAGTTAATTGTTAAATTAAAATAAATAAATAATTTTTTTATTTTTATTTTATTAAATTAAATACAACATAAAGTATAGTATAATAAATAACTAATATTTTAAAACTAACAATGTTGAACTTTGAATAAATAAAACTAAAATATTAATATAAACTAATGCACATTACAAAAAACATAAATATAGATTCAAACATCAAGCTTCAAAGTAAAATACAAAAAAAAAAACAAAAAAACAATGTAAATCCAAAAAAGATAAATAAAAATAAAAAAAACGTCGACATATATCATTATAACATATAATCAATGATGATATAAGATAAGTATCAATGTCTCATTCCGTTAATCATCATCAATCGTCAATCGTCATCAATATTATATAGATCATTATCATCAATTAATTTCTTTGCTTTTGCTGTAATTACAATATTATCCTAGATGCTCAAGTTTGAATTTTCTTAATCCTTCATCTATCCTAATGATTGAACAATATTTGGTCGTAATTTAGATCTCAATTTGAAATCACATTTACTATAACAGGAAAAGTAGATTTCAATGCTATGCTCAACATCAGATGAGTTAATAGATCTCATATGATTTTCATTATTATAACATATTAAGATTCTTATTTTTGAAATGTGATAGTATTGAGATCTAATCTATATCTTATTACTAAGATAGTTTGCTTTTATTCAATAGTTTACCCATTTGTTTCTCCTTCACTACTTGAATGGAAAAGTACATATTTTCGAATATGATATTCATATCCTTACTTAGAGTCTTACCATCACCACCATCATACCTAGTATTGTAGTATACAAACAGCTCGGTCAATTTCTGGTGAATAAATCCTTCAGGTTATTTTTCCTGGTTCATCCATGAGGATATCTATGTCGAAATATTCTTTATTTCTTCAATCTTAACTCTAAGATTCATGCAGACATTCATACAATAAAGAGATAAAATAGTAGACTAGTACTTTAAGTACTTGGTTTATATCTCTGCAATCATATTGTTAAGTGTAGGGTCATCTCTAAATATCCTAAATATACTACTAATATTGTATATGCATCTGAGTGCAATGTAATTTGTGAGAGTATAAACTATTGAACACATATTTGTCGTGTCATAAAAAATTTTCAGGAATTTCATAAATAAAATTTTTATAGTCTAGTCAGTATCGTTAATAATATGTTTGTCATTCTTACTATTGATGTAGTTGGATATCACGTGTTTGTATTCTACACATGACTTTGACATAATGTATGTGTAATTTCAATAGTATCTCATATCCAATTGAAATTTTTTTCTTTAAAATCATAGACTACTAAATTTCTATTGTTTGTGCAGTGTATGAAGAAAATTTAGTGAGTTGCATATGTTTTCTAAAGTAGGGAAATAATCTTTATCCCTACTTGTATTATCAAATTAATAATGTGACATATGCATCTAATGTAAAAATTTTTTTTTAATGATCAATCACTAATCCTTCTAACAAATATGTTAATAGCTATACTATTGTTAGAAGTATTATTAAAAATAATACTAAATATTTTATTTTGAATTTTATATTTTTTATTATGTACTCAAAAATAGCTAGGTCATCGTAAGGATGAAGAATTTCTGAGAATATTTATATTTTTTTTATTTAGTGACCATTTAGAATTTACATAGTGGGTGGTGGACATGCATAAGATGTATCATTGTGATTAGTTCAGATATCAGATTTCACGAACATCACTCTACTATAATTCTTAAATTCATTAATTATTATTATTATTATTATTTCTTAGTTATAATGTTTTTATATGTCATTCTTAGATATGAACCTAAGAATCCTACAGTATGCAAGCTAAAAATATATCTACATAATACTGACTACCCTTTGTTTTTTTAAAAATTTAATCGGAAAATTTATCGTGGTAATTAGTTTGGACATGTATTTCTCTTTAACTCGTTATTGCATATGAAAGAGACCAACATTGAGGCTGAATTGGATCTAGCCTCAAAGAATTTATTATTGAATTGAGTTTGCCTAGGATCTAATATATCATATTTTTTGATGCATAGTTCGGTATGCCTTTTAAGTTGTCCAGTTTCATATGAACGCTCATAGTTACAATTATTTTTATAATATTTGTATCGTGCTGATTTTTCTTCGGTATCATTACTATTTTTTTTGTTGTATTATATTAAAGTGAGTCTAAACTATGGATATTCTTTTAATTTTTTATTTTTTAGATGTTTGGGTATAGGTTACCAGAGAAATTAAAGTTTTGGCGGCCTCGGATTTTCTCGTAGAGTTTTCGTTATTTATATTATAATTAATTTTATTTTTATAATTAACATTACTATTCGTCATTTTTATTTTTTTAAAAAATTGTATCATATGATGTTTTTTTAATTAATATATTTAAATTAATTAAAATCAAGAAGAAGAATATTTTAAAATATAAAGCTTAACAACTAAACAATAAAAAAAATATCTTTAAATTATAATGTACAAAATACCTTTATCTTTTTGATGTTTACACTGTACACGCACCACAATACACACTCGAGTCCCGAATGCCAAAAGAAAATATCTATAGACGGAGAGTAAGAAAATATGAAAGAGAGTGAGAGATCAATATTTAAAAACATAAATATTTGAATGGGGGTGGTGGGAGGTTTATAGATATAAAAAGAAATAAAAAAATTATTTTTTTTTTGGATTTTTTTGAATTTATTTTAAAAATCGTGGTAAAATCTTTAAGGCCATTGGATTCTACATCATAGTCATTGCTAGCGAATATAATGACTGAGATTTGAAAAATTTTTTTTGGATCTTTGGATTGGTTTGATTGTCGAACTGACCTAAACGGTTATTGGTTCTAGAATCTTTGACTTCTAAAACTATTAGGCCCTGGCTTGGGAGCTAGGGAAAAAAGACGAACGTGTCAGGTTGGTCGGGTTATGGTACCGACTAGATTTTGGATCTGTCAGGCATGTGGCCTGGTAGTCCTAGGCACGACATGGCACGAGCCATGCCGTGAGCTGTCCCGACATGGGCATGGTAATGAGTCTAGACTGTATCGTGCGGGCCAGTCACGACCAAGTTGGGCAGTGCCTCGGGCTGGGCCTGGGCTGCCTGACTCATTTGACACATTTATGTATGACAAAGATATTTAAAATATTGATTCTTTATTTTATCTCTTTAATATTTAGTTTTTTGTATGAATTTTAAGGTAAAAGTAGAAGTGATCCAAAATATTTTAACATATATATTTTCGTGCATGAATCATAAATATTAACGTGATTGTTTCATTTATAAAAAATTTATTAATTTATTTATATATTATGATATTATGTATGATAGTTGTAGTCATACTTCGAGTTTGGACATGAATTATGTATTCAAAGATGATGATTTCTCGATTATTGTTCTATCATATCTCTTGATAATAGTATGAATTTGAATATTTTTTTAAGGTAAAAATCATACGAATTCACAAATCTTTTGCTGTCTAAAATGATATGTGATATATTGGCCCCTCTAGTGTCTAGTAATATATTATAATTTATATTTTTTGTAGTAACTAATATTATTTTTAATTGGAGATCGAGATTGTTACCAGATATTAAAACTCATCCATTCAATCACATTTGCATGCATGAAAAACTAAGAAGATTTTAGTTTGAGTATTCATGATAAGGTGTAAGATTTTAGTATTCATGGGATATAGAAAATATTGAGGTTACATCTAGCAATACATTTAAACATGGGTGAGCATGATGTGGTTTGGTTTGGGTTTTGATCAAAACTCAAACCGAACCTAATAGTTCGGTTTGTATAATTTTTCAATCCAAACCAAACTGAATTAGGATATAATCTAAACCAAACCAAACCTACTAAGTTCGGTTTGGATTTTCGGGTTGAAAATAACATATAAAAGAGTGCTACTTATATACGAAATAAGAAAATAAAATCTTGAAGTAATACAAATTGTTCAAATTGTTTAATAATAATAAAAATAACATTATAATAATATTTTTAATTATTCATCAAAAGTAAATAACATAGATTAAACTAACCTTAGAATTAGCTAGGTGGTGGTAAATTCTCAATTGTGAGAGATATTCCTGTAAAAAAAAAAATAAAAATACAAATAATTATATGAACTAGCATATTATATTTACAAAGACATAAAATTGAATAAAATTAAAGTAAATAATATTTTTATTCTTACTTACCTAATTCAATATTTTAATAATATTCCAAGTCAGCTGCAGGAACTTCCACTCTATGATCAACATGTATAAAATCTAATTTCAACCAATTTTGAGTACAAACCAAAGCCTCAACTATTTTTGGACCTAATGAACTCCAAAATGGATCAATGATGCGGCCTCCAGTACTAAGTACGAATTCAAAAGCGACAGGTGAAATTAGAATTGCGTATACATCTCTCGCCAATTGAGATAGAATCGTATATTTTGAGCTATGTAGTTTTTACCATGCTAAAACATAAAATGATTTATCCTCTATGTCCTAACATGCATCCAACAAGTATCTATCCACTTCACTTTTTATTTTAAGATAATCTTTTTCTTGTTTCCTTACTTTGTAATTTGATTTCATATTATGGTTTCGGCTTTTAGAACTAGAACCTTGATAATTATCTCTCACCTTTTCATCATATTTCATACTTATTTGCCCACTTATTGATGGGTTATTACTTGTGCCTTCATTATTATTGAATGCATATAACTTGTAAAGTCTTGTGTGAGTATCTTTAACAAACTTGGTAAGCTTTTGAACTTGTAAATTGTCACATATAGCTTCAAAAAGATATGAAACATAATCTAACTCATATCTTGGATCAAGCAAAACTCCGATGACAAATAATTGATTTATATATGCAAGTGAACTCCAATATTTATCAAACTTGGTCGACATATTATTAACCATGTTACCAAGTAAATAATCTCCACTTTTACTCCAATCAGTAAGCTCCGTAAAAATTGTATTCAACTCATGAAAACACAAATTAGAGGTGACAGTCAATGAAGCATTAAACTTCAATGTAACATCATAGAATATTTCTAAGAATTTTACAAAAACTCTTGCATTTTCCCAATCTATAAAAAGAGGTGGGCTGACTTTTTTCTTTACATGTTCATCCTCTGCAAAATACCCAAGATAATTTTCATCATCTTCCATCCTATCAAAAGTTTTTTGAAATTTCAATGCCGACTCTAACATCAAGTATGTGGAATTCCATCTTGTAGGCACATCCAAAGTTATAATGCCTTTATAATCAATCTTTTCTTTCTCCACACAAGCTTTAAACTTTTGAAGTTTTTAAGGAGATGATCTAATATATCTAACAACATTTTTAATTCTAACAATACTATCATGCATCTCCTTCAACCCACTTATCACAATTAAGTTCACAATGTGTGCAGTACAATGCATGTGTAAGAACTCCCCATTTAGAATATTACCTTCTTATTTCTTAATTTTTGATTCAAATAATTAATTGCCACATCATTTGAAGAAGCATTATCAACTGTAATTATGAAATTTCTTTTAATTCTCCATTCAATTAGACAATTTTCAATAAGTTTACTAATTGTATATTCTTTGTGATTTGAAATAACACTAAAATTCAAGATCCTTTTATGCGACTTCCAATCATCATCGATGAAATGAGTAGTGAGAGTTAGATAGCCAAGTGTTTGTGGTAAGACAAACTCTTTGTTTCTTTGCTATAATTTTTTTTTTAATTTTTTCTCCTCATTCAAAAATAATTGGAATACAGCTTGAGAAATTATTTTCCTAGATAGTGAATCAAATTTTGGGTTCAAAATTCTACAAAACTTTCTAAACCCTTCTTTCTCCAAATGGTTAAATGGTAACTTATCTATATTAATTATTTCAGCACAAGCAGACGTACATGCTTCTTTACTAAGCCCCACAGCCAATAAATTTTCATAATCATTATCAAGATTTTTTTGAAAAGTAAGGATTTTCTTTTTCTTGTCTTCTATATGTATATTTTTTGTATTGATTATTCAGATGATTCCATAAAGTATTTGTTCCACACTTCTTACTGTTACATGCATATTTTTTTTCACAATACTTACATTTGCACCTCGGATCATTTGGATCACTATCATCTATCTCAACAAAATGATCCCATACAGTTGATGGCGGCTTAGAAGGTTTTCGCTTCTGATTTTTGTAAGGTTTATTTACTAGATGAGATGGTTTCAAGATTTGCAGTAGGAAGGGAGGATGATGTTTCATTTGATCCAATGTCATACAATTCATGTGCATTCTCCATCTAATAATAGTTGAAATGTAGTTAGTAGAGATGAATTGTATATACAAGAGATAATGTGGAAGTAAATATTTAAAAATAGTAAGAGAACATGTTCATAATTGGAAAACATTCAGCACAACACACCGATTCTACTTCACCAGTCCCCACTGGCCTTCCCCCACTCCCACTCAGCCACCCCTATTAAACCAAATTAAAAAGACAGCGGGACTAGTAGGGCTGTAACCGAGCCGAGCTAATCGTGAGTTGCTCGGCGTTCGGCTCGTTAGAAGCTTGCTCGAACTCGTTTATTAAGTTAAACGAGCCGAGTCCGAACATCATTTTGAGGCTCGTAAGTTAAATGAGCTGAGCCCGAGCACCCTCAAACTCGGCTCGTCAGCTCGTAAACATGTTTATGAATAGGCTCGTGAGCAAGCTCGTTAACTAGGCTAGTGAACAAGCTCGTGAACCAAGCTCGTGAATAGGCTCGTGAACATGGAGAATACTTGATGCACAATAAATTTTTCTTACAAATGAACATGATGAATATTTTAACTCTTGAATATCAATTAAGTTAATTAAACTTTTATTATATTATCTTTTTAATTTAGTTGTATGTTGGCTATTTTAGATGAACATTTTTTTTAATTCCCTAATATTATTTTGAGGCTCGTAAATTAAACGAGCTGAGCCCGAGCATCATTAAACTCAGCTTGTCAGCTCATAAATAGGCTCGTGAACAGGCTCGTGAATAGGCTTGTGAGCAAGATCGTTAACCAGGCTCGTGAACAAGCTCGTAAGTTAAATGAGCCGAGCTTGAGCACCCTCAAACTCGGCTCGTCAGCTCGTAAACAGGCTTGTGAACAAGCTCGAGCCTACTCCTTTAAAATCGAGCCAAGCTCGGCTAATACTCGGCTCGACTTAGCTTGGTTACACCCCTAGGGACTAGGGACTTACCTCGTCAATGTGGAGGGGGATAGAAGATGACTTCACTTCACCGGCAGTAGAGGTAACCTCGGTGACAAAAATGGCTTCGACGGAGATGACTTTGGTAGAGAGAGGTTGAACTTGAATTGACGGAATTGGCTTCAGCCTTCAGTCTTCACATTCAGTTTAGAGGGCCAGAAAGGTGAGGCAAGAGGGATTCGATGGAAATGAGATGTGACACGTGAGTCATGCCGTGTGAGTCGTGAGTCGTGATGCGTGAGGGGCGAGGACCGAGAGTTTTTCTTCTTTACTTTACTTTTTTTAAAAAAAAAAAGTTTTCTAACGCTAAACATAAAGTCATAAACGACGTCATTTACTTGTTTTTGAGTTATGAATTATGATTACTTTTTTTAAATAAATTAATAGGTTTGGTTCTGTTTGGTTTGAGTTGTATTTTTTAACCCTAAAACCGTAAACCGATCCGAACTGAATTTTTTTAAAATTTATATCTCAAACCAAATTTAACCTCCTTGCCAAACCAACCAAAACTGACTTTTTTTGTTAGGTTTGGGCGTGTTGATCGGTTTGGTTCAAATTTTAGCCACCCCTACCTTTAAACGCTTACATGACTATGATGATCTGTAATTATATCTGCTCTAATATACTATTTTTGCAGTAATCAATTGATGACTTATGATTTTTGATTGTTTTTTTTAATATGATATTCTATTTTTATTATTTTTGGATTTTTGCTAGTTATGTGTATGTATCATATTTTATTTTTGATTTTGGAATGAATTATTTTTTAATTGAGTCATATTTTATTTTCTTTAAATATTTTTATATTTTTTATTATTTAATTATAATTGTTTGATATATAATTTTGTAAATAATTAATGTAATATTTTTAATAAAATATAATTAAACATTTTAAAATATTTAATTGTGGCTTAGACTTGCGAAAATGCAAATTTAATTTAGATTTCATGGCTCAGGCTGCCTGCTTGGCAACTTACCGCAATGATGTTACGACATTTCCCAAAAATTAGCACAACCCAGCATGGATGTGTGTGGTTGCAAACCGTTCTTGATGCAAATCATCTTTTTATGTTTCAATATTCACTAACAATTCTGACTTTGTTTTATATTTACAAAGTATTTAAATAGTAAAATAAAAAATCTTTTTAAACTTAAAATCTAAGTCGTGACATCATATTTTCTCGACACAATTTTAATCATGTTAATATCACAAAATATTGTTATAAAATACGACATGGATCTTTAACTCAACTAGTCACAGTAACACAAAATAAATTATAACCCCAACAATATCGCAGCACAACAAAACATGGTTGAGACTTCATTCATGTTGCGATATCACATAACATGGTTGCAACACTAAAACATATGTTACAAAGTCAATTGAATTGCGACTTCATAATTTAGGCTGCAGCTCTAAAGTACATGTTACACTTACAGTTTTAATCTTGTTTTGACTTTACAATTCAGTTGCAACATTGAACACACTTAACATTTGCAGAAGCATGAGTTAATTATAATATTTTATCATTTGATAAATACATTTTCATTCAGTTTTAGGATTGTACTTTTCGAACTTTTTTGTATTCATTGGTTTTTAATTGTCTTTCAATTTGATGTCAACTTCACAAGGTTTCCAATTATTATACTTTTAAAAGAATTACTGCTCTTCTTTCATAACATACTCCAATTGATTTTACTTCTCGAAGGCTCCTGCCTTCATGATAATGTCTGGTTCCTCTCCTGTAACACAAAAAGCAAAGGATGCATTGTCAACCCATCTTTTAGGTGTGTTTCTAACAAATGTAGACCTCTTTTATACATGTGATAATTTTACTTTTTCTTTCCCAGCATAACCTTTAGATTTTGTATGTGCTGCCTCTTCATCTAGAGTATCTTTGCCACAATTAAATTGTAGTAACACGTCTTGTGATTTTGTGACTCACTTTTTTGAGAAACTACCACGTACTGATTTGCTTCTCCAGCCTTGTACTCCCTGAACACATCTTTATTGTAGCTGATTGTTCTTATTTATGAGTTTCAAAGCTTGAAATTTATGATGCATTATTTGTATCCAATGAATTTACACATATCATCATTTGCATCACACTTAAAGATCCAAAAGTGAGTTAATCTCGGTTTTCTTCTATACAACACCTAAAAGATGTCTGATTCTTAACTGTTGAAGCATGAGTCTGATTCTGCATGTAGCATGCTGTGATAATTGTTTCAGCCATGAACTCCGACTTAAGTCTGCATAGTTTCTCACGTATCTTGTCTTTTCCATCAAAGTTCTGTTCAGATTTTTAATAACTTCTTTTTGTGTAGTGTCATCCTGATCATGTTTTGTCTAGCAATATTCTGTTTGATGCAAGACTGTTCAACTGGATCATATTTTGTAGCATTGTTAGTGTGCAAAATCTTTATCTCCTTGTTGAATTAGTTCTTCATCAGCATTTTGAACTCATTTAACATTTTTAATATTTTAGTTTTTTTTTAAATCAATTAAACTCATGCGTACTTGGAGAAATTATAAATAAATGATACGTAGTACCTTAATCTTTCATGTGATGTATCCAATATTTTTCTAAATAAATCATTATGAATCAAATTCAGCACAATTGTTGATTATATTAAGATTTTAATTACTATATTTTCTTTTAGTACAAGTAATTCTTATAAGAGTTTAACTTTTTTGAACGGTTTAGTATCTTTTTCATCATTCTTTTCGAGACTATAGATATCAGATTCTTTTCATTAATATGCCTGAGTTAGTGATGTCATAGCATAGTTTTTTCATGTGATAGTATATTCAGTTGTGATATCTTCTCATGGTTTAATGTCACGATTCTATTATATTGTTCTTTATAGTTTGTTTGCTCTCCAAGTCTCATTTCTTCTTAGAAACAAAGGATTCATAGATTCGAGTCTTGATGATGTTTGTCACTAGCTTGTGCAAGGTTCCACACTTTATCCCACACGCAATTATAATTATTCATTTAATATCTTGTAAGATTTATCATCACAACAAAATTTTACTCATTATCAATCATCACACTGTTCTTGAAATGCTCAGCTATGCCATAATATCATCACTTCAATTTTAGCCTATTTGTTCTTTTTGATTTTTTTCTTGATCTTGATTTATTTTTTTCAATTCTCTTTTTTACATATTATGTATCATTTGAGTATTTTTTTAGTTTTATATTTCTTCACATTCTTATTATTTTCTAATATCCTGTTTTTATTAGTATTTTCTAATACCTTATTTTCGTCAGAATTTTCTAATACCTTGTTTTCATTAGAATTTTCTAATACCTTGTTTTTATTAGTATTTCTTAGGCTAGTCTTTAGTTGGATTAGTTGGTTCAATTTAGAGCGTTTACATGGATATTTTGATTGTTCTATTGAATGAATTAAAAATTTGTTGTACTTATTACTGACCATCGCATGCCCTTTGTTACTCTTGTTTTGACTTTAAACACTAATATTTTTTCTATTGATAGCCACTTGATCTTTGAGACTTCTTCTGAGACACTTAATCATGAAAGTTGATGATAAATTATTTTGGATAAACTGAGTGTAATTATTTCTAATCATACATAAGATTTTATTTTGAAATTTTTAGATAAGTTGATAAATAGGTGCAATTGGTTGTACACAATAAAAATTAGATTGAAAGAAAAGTTCATTGGTTGAATGCTAGGTTAATAGCCATATGATATATATAATCTTATGATATGAATTATTGAGACACTTTTCCCATGTGATCTAGGTGATCACTAGTAATTTTTTATTTTTTGTTGTTGCTTCTCACATGTGAACTATATATTAGTTGCACATGAAAAATATATTCTTTCATGATGATTTTGAGGAGAAATATTTATGCAACAAATATATGACTTTACTATTTAAGGGGGTTTTGGTATGATGTTTATTTTGTTGAAGATTTTTTATGACATGAAGTAATTTTATAAGACTAATTTAAACATATCTTTTTAATGCTCACTAGTTTTAGCATTATGAGATGTGCTAAAACTAGTGAGAAGAATGTTTAGCATATTAAAATAGCACAATGTGTTTCTTTTTAATATTTTGAATTAATAATTGGAAAGGAAATACAATTAGAAATGATAAAAACATAAAATTAAAGTTGATATGATAAAATTAATAATGTTGTGATAAAATATTATATTATAGAAGAATGTTTGGCATATTAAATGAAAAAAAAAATTAGATAATTATTTAATCAATTATATTTTTTTAATTAAGAATGAGTTTATCATTAGACAAGATATGCATATGAATGTATTTTGATTTTTAGGACTGTTGCTTTTGGAAGACAAAATAACAAAGAAATAACTTGTGTAATTTGATTGTGCGGAGGAGACCAAAGATTGTTGGTGTTAAGCATTATTTAGATTGATAAATTTATTATTGATATTATAGTTAATTGAGTAGGCTATTGAAAATGTGAATGAAGATAATGAGAAAATACATAAAATAACTTGTTTGAGTGAGTTTACATCAAAAAAATATACTGCTTTAGAACAAGAATTTGAACAATTGACTCCAAAAATATTGAAAATGAGTGTTGATAATGATGATTGTATTTTGTTAGACAAAAAAGTTTAAATAAAAGCTTCATTCTTTAATTACATTATTGTAAATCCATCCAATTTATTGAATTTTTTTTTTGGCATGTCTTCATGTTTTTTATTAGATGTAAAAGGTGGTTTCATTTGTTTGACATGTTTTATGTGATTTAATTGTTGAAATAAAATCCGTTCTGTTTTTCTGATTGGATTATTTTAATTTTATTTTCAATTACTCTTACTGGAAGTATGTTGTTTGGATCATCAGATGAAGACTTTATATGTGAAAAACATTCCTGAGAACACCACTCCAGAACAATTGAAAGGTTTATTCCAACAGCATGGGGAAATAACGAAAGTTGTGATTCCATTAGGAAAAACAGGAAAAAGAGACTTTGGATTTCTTCATTTTGCCGAAAGATCAAGTGCATTGAAGGCCCTTAAAGATACAGAAAAATATGAAATCGATGGTAGTTTTCATGCATATCCACATGAATACATGCATATTATTATTATTTTTACCTAGCAATTCATTGTACGGCCCAATTTAATAGGAGGCCTTAGGAGGTCGTACCCAATGTAAAAGGCTCTCTTGCCTGAGGTTTGGGAGATGCTAATAACTTGATAACCTTATTCTAGAAAGTCAGAGACTGTATTTTAATTTGATGAGTCTCAAATTAGAGACCTGCCGCTATTCGATGAATACACTTGTCATCATACCAAAGTATGACTTATAATATACCCATGCAAGACAAGTACATTGACTTATAATATACCCATGATTTATAATACATATTCAACTTTGAAATTATGTCAATATTATTTTTGTTTAAACATATTCTTTTTTGAAATTTTTATGAGATTTTGTATGTTAGTGTTAATGTAATTTCACACATTGAACTAGTTTAGAAAATACATAATTCCTTGCATGGATGTAACACCCTGAACCAACTGTATCATATCAGTCACCTGTTTGAAAGTAGAATAAAGAAGTGGAGATGAAACAAGCAAAAAATTAGAGGATAGGCAATATTCCATGAAACATAATTCATTAATAAAATTTGTGTGCACACTTTTAAAAGGTCTTCAGCATTGAAGATTTGAAACACACAATCACGTTCTATGGGTTGAGTTACACCCTATTTCGGCAAAATTTGCTCCTTTCGGTTAGTTTTTGAATAGCCTATGTTCCTTGGGTGAATCCTGACGCAAAAATCAATGCTTCAAAAACTTAACCTAGTTGGTCTCATTTATGCAGTTGCGTGGAACAGTTTTGACATTGACTAAACATTCTTTTCCATTGTCAGTTTGGGCCCTTCTTAGATATCCATCAACCTTATGCAGCATGTATTCAAGAGTTTATGCAGAATGTAAATATAATAGTTTTAATGATGTCTTCTTCCATTTGCTATGTTACTGATCTCTGTTCATATTCGCTAGGCATCCTACAGTTTCTGATTTGTCATACAATGTCTAGTGGATCTGCTGATAAAGCTTAAACGATGTGCTGCATTCATGGAGTGGAAAATAAATACAAAAAACTGTAATCTAGCCACATTTATATTAATTTTTCAATGGTATAGTGTCATGGTGTTTTCCCTTTATTTCATGTTTCATAAAAAAATAGTAACAAAAATCATAATATATTATAGAAGAATGATACCAACATTTATCAATATGTTTTTGATGTATCACTTTCATGGTAGCGAAGTGATTGTATTACTTATTAAAATTTGTAAGATATAGAGTATATTAAATGAATGAAGATCAATACTTTGATTCATTTTTTAATGATAATATTCATCTTGCAATTTTAAGAATTATAGGAATGTAAAATACGCCAAACTCAGATGTGACAATCTAGTTGATTTTAATACTGTGCATGTTGAAGTAATAAAATTAATTAATAAAGTACTAATTATGCGGTGAATTTTGTTAGTACATAAAGGGTTTGACTTAGTGCACAAGGCTTATACCATGTGTGATGTGGGGTATATATTTTTGATAAATTTTACCTTTGATAAATTTGAGATGTCGTGCTTGACAAATATTTAATCTAGACATGACATCTCGAAAAATCTTTTCCATCATACTAAGATGTGATATTATAAATATTTATAACTTAAGAATTTTAAAAAAATTTACTTAGTGTCAGTGTTATCATACTTGAATTTTGTCAATACATGTTTAAGATTAATTAAAATTTGAATGCTAAATTAATTGAGAATATTTGTTGTATGTTGAAGGAAAAAAGTAATGCAATTTTTATTATTCACAAAAAAATGTAAAAATCATATATATGGCTAAGATTAGTAGCCCACATGCTGTGTGCTCCCATCAAAGTGAAAAAAAAATCATTTATATGGCAAATGTTGGTAGCCCACAACTTAAGTTGATGTGTATGTTTTACAAATATACATATTGGAAGAAAAGAAAAATATCTGTAGTAGGCACTAGTAGACACATGTTGTATTTATAAAATCATCCTGAATTATTTACATATGAAATAATCAATCTAAATGTTTTTTGTCTACTCTTGAAACATATGGTTATCAACAATGTCTTGAGTTGTCTAATTTTTATAATAAAATATAATTAGACTTAAGATTGATGAGTTTAATTGCTCTAAAAAGTGATTGATTGAGTAAAATTTATAAGCATAGTTGTAAAAGGTATGCCTATGCTATGGGTCAGGTGAAGCACAGACAAGGTGCCTCGCCTTGGCCGGGGCAAGGCTCATTCATGCAGGTACACATATAGCAGAAAAGGCACTTGTTTTTCCTAGGGCGCGAAGCTCTTTACAAGTGTGCCTCCGTGCATGTTTCCTTCCATCGAGCTCCAGAAGCTCGATGAGCTCCATAGAGCTCGATGAGGAGCTGCATGGAGTTCGACGAGGAGCTGCATGGAGCTCCTTGTTGAGCTCCAGGAGCTCCTCGACAAGCTACAGGAAGAGGGGTGAGGGGCAAGGGGTGATGTGCAATAGGTGAGAGGAGAGGTGTAAGGGTATTTTTAAATTAGTACATTAGATTATATTTTTAAAAATATATATGTAAAAGAGGATATGTCCTACATAAAAAAACCCATGCCTTAAGAGTGCTTTGCACCTTATGGCTCTAGGAGGTTTCTACTTGGTATGTCTTGATGCGTCTTGTACCTTTTACAACTATGTTTATAAGTAACTAATATCATAACTCTATAATTTATAGTTGTACTAAATTTTAAAATATTAGTTTATTCTTTTTAAATAGATACCATTATTTTTAAGAAAAAGATAAAATTCAATGATAAATCTCTGGTCTGTGTTCGCAAATGTTCAATTAGAATTTGACTATGCTTTCACTCAGTAATGCAGAAGATCTTTGAAGAAATTTCATATCATAATTTTTTATTAATATAATATGAATCTAAAAAATTATATTTATATGAACTTATTTAGAAAAATCTTGAAAATAATTAATTATATAAACAAAATAAGTACTATTTATTCTAATAATTATTAGAAAATTAGAGTTCCTTACAATTGTATTGTAATTATAGAATCAATTGAAGTGTTGATATTGGTATATATTTCTACACTAAATCAAGTGGTGAGTTGATACATATTCTAACATACCAAACTTGCATAAAATATCTAGAACATATATTTTCTGAAAAAGAAAATTCTACTTTCTAATTAATCAATCTTAATACATAGAAAATAATTGTGGTCTTAAATTTTTTATTTGAAACTCAATATTGAAGGATTCCTTTAATTGACATATCCAACAAATCATTATTGATAATAAGAATATTTTTAATATATATCATAAGTATTATATATTATTCTCATGATACATGCTAATAATAGAAAGAATAATTTGATATTAATCTTTTAAGATCAAAAGTAGTAACTGCTAAAAAAATAAGTCTTGAAAAAGTAAAATTGTACTTTCTGAATAATCAATCTCATTACATAGAAAATAGTATAGAAATCTCAAAAATTTCATGTAAAACTCAATCTTGAAGAATACTTTTTGCATACATACCTGAATTATCATTTTTGGTATGAGAATATTATCAACATATATCACAAGTATTATATAATGTTTTCATGATACACATTAGTAAAAGAGAATAATTTGATACAAATTGATAAAATTTTTTGTTGTCTATCAATCACACATACACTTCAAGATAGTAAATTCTGTTATTTTTATAAATATCCCATTCTCATGATTACTATTATGAGAATAATAAGTTCAACAATTATTTTTTTAATATATTTTTCATGAGTAATTGATAAGTTGCTCACATATGTGAAATAATAATAAAAAATAATAATTTGATAGTTACTATTATGACTACATAAGAAAAATTCTGAAAATAGTTGAGAAGTCATAAATTTTTTTTGTCTGAAATTCACTCAGAAAGAATATCATTTGTTAATATATACCTATCTAATCATATTTTATAATAAGAATATTATTAATATATATCATAGATATGTTTTGAATCTCTTAAGAATAATTTGATATATATCTCATAAGATAAAAAATAATAACTATTAAAAATAATAGTTGAATCTCATCCGAGGAGATTACTCGAGGTCATAAAAAAATATTTTGTAATCTATAAATAATACACACAGTCATTTAATGTCTATCGTGATTATATGAGAAACATTATCACAATAATTTAGAAGCCTTATTTTTTTATTTGAAACTTAGTTTGAAAGAATAATTTTAGTTGATGTATATCTAACTATTCATCATTGATAATAAGAAAATTACCAACATATAAACATAATTTTATATATCTCATAAGATCAAAAATAATAATTATTAAAAAATAATTGTTGAGTTTCATCTTAGGAGATTATCTTCAGTCATACAACATATGTTCTTTCATGATTTTTATTAATGTAATATCTTCTATATGTAATATCTTTAATCATACATAATATCATGTAATATTTTCTATCATGTAATATCTTTAGGCATACATAATATTTTCTATCATGTAATATCTTTAGGCATGCATAATATTTTATATCATGTAATATCTTCATTCTTGTAATTTTTATCATGATTATATTTATAATAAAAATTGAGAAATTTTTTGATTGAAACTTAGTTTGGAAGAATAATTTTAGTTGATTTATACCTAACTAATCATCATTGATAATATATTCATTATCAACATATATTATTAATATTACATATTATTCTCATGATCTATGTTGATAAAATTAAATCTAATTTTATATATCTTATAAGATCAAAAATAATATCTATTGAAAAATAATTGTTGAATTTCACCTTAGGAGATTGTCTTAGGTCATACAAAAAATGTTGCAGTTTATAAATCATACAAGCATTCTCTAAGATAGTAAAACATGAAAAATGCATTAATATCTCATCCTAAGATCACAATGATGAAATATATTTCTCATGTTTGATTGATAAGTATATATGTGAAGAATAATAATAGAAAGTAATAATTTGATAGTTACTATCATGATTGCATGAGAAAAATTATCATGATAATTTTGATATCCTAATTTTTTTATTTGAAATTTAGTTTAGAAGGAAGAATATTTTAAGTTGATATATACCCAACAAATCATTATTTATAAGAATATTATTATTAATATATTTCATAAACATAACATATTGTCCTGTGATCTACATTTGTAAATATATAAATTATATGATACTTATCTTATAATATCAAAAATAATTGTTGAAAATATAAAAGTTGAATCCTACCTTATGAGAATAACTTTGGTCATAAAAATTTTTTATAGTTTATATATCATACATGCTCTCTTTAAGTTAGTAAAGTTTAGTGGTTGCATAAATATTTCATTCTCAAGATTATTGTGACAATATATTTTTTATATTTAATTGATAAATAATTTACTTGTGAGAAATAATAATAGAGAGCAAGATTTGATAATTATAATCAAGATAACATGAAAAAAAATTATAACAATAAACAATAGGCATAGTTCCCATTGTAATTCATAATATTTACATCTCATCACAAGTTTGTTTGGAGGTTTAAAAATAATATCTCATGTATTGTTGGAGTGATTGTATTTAGTTTATTTAATATAGTCTATTGTTTTTTTGGATAATCAAGTATTTTGAAATGAGTATTTGAGATGCTATAACTACAATAGAAAATAAAAAAATAGGATATATAATATCAAATTGAGAGCACGAGGATAAGAATGTATATATGAAAGAGAATACTAAGGATTGCATGTCGTAAGTTTATTTTGTAGAGCAATCAAAAATGCTCAGTTAACATAATGAAATGAATTAGCGGAACAATAAAATAAATTGCATTTTTACCCTTACCTAACCAAGGATATGTGTAATTTTGATTAGATGACTTATTATTAGATGAATATTTTATTCGTGCAAGAGAATTTGTGTCCCACATCTTGCATGCTTATAAGTCTTCTTGCTAAATTGGAAGACACATGGTTGCTCCACCCTGCATAATCATTTATACTAACGAGTCTTAGAGGTCGAGATAGAGATGAGTGTGCTGGCACATGATCGAGTCTCTTGGAAATCCTAGTCATCTTTTTCTATTTAAAATGGATAATCATTATTTCATTAAATAAAGATATCCTGTCTTAGATACTAATTTTAAGCTCAAGGAATAGTTTTTGGCGCATCCTATGTGTGTGATTCTGTATGTCCACGTAATATTGATCGTGAATTTAAAACCCATTTGAGTTCATGATTCATAAGCAAATTCTAGCAAAACATATAATGTGAAAAATTTTATATACCCTAATTCATAAAAAATATGGTAATTCCTTTATTTCACAATATCCTAATTCTATACAAGACATGTTCTATGTTATCCTTGTAAAGTATATATATATAATTTTTTGATTTCCATATGAATTGATAAGACATAATATTAATTTATATGAGCAGTATCATACATTTCCAGTTTCACATGTTGATTGGCCTTTGGATGTCTCTCTAAACACGGACAAATCTTTTTCATCTATTCACATTCTCATATATGATTTATTTTATGTTTAACCTATAAATTATATTATCTTTCTATTATAGATGATGTTAAAACATGTCAAAACATAATGTTTTTCATATAGGGACCAATGGTGGTCCTAAGTCAATGGATAGAAAGAATATGTTGCTATGATAATAAATGTTTATTATTTATAATTCATATAGTGTTCTTATGGTGGGTCAGCAAGTACAATGTTCACTAATATGTACATATGAGTTCCCTTAGTTTCACATATCTGTGATCAATAGAACATGATTAACAGTTATATTTCATATTATATTTAATTTATTATTTTTTCATTAATAATGAATGATTGTGAATAATTCAGAATTATTTTCTATCTTAAGTCCAAAGTTATACTATCAAGACATGCATTAAATGATCATGATTGAAATTAATAATTCATATAGTAAATTATCAAATTAGAAATATAAAATAAAAATGATAATACTTCTTAATTATTAAAATATGAAAGTAATAATATTTATACTATTATCCTAGAGCATTTCATTAATAATCTCATACTTGTATTAGAGCCAATTTGATATGTGTTCTATAATCATTGATTTAATAGGAATCTCATGCTTTGCTTGTTGGAGCTTATTCAGTCGATTTGTAATGTTGTCATTAGTAGATACTTTGACTATCTTGACACATCCTCTTTTAACAATTTTTCGTAGATTATATCATGATATAGCTAGAATATAGGTTAACTCGCCTAAATCTTTTATTAAAAAATGTTTGCTTAGCTAAGACTTGATATTCAGCAAAGCTGTAATGCTATTTTTAATGAGAAGGATGTCATCAACATAAACTCCTAGAAAAATTATTGTGCTTTTCCTAATTTTCTTGTAAATATAAAGTTTGTTTTTATTTTTTGATAAAATCAAATATTTTAATTGTTTCTTCAAAACAAAGATTTTAGCTTTGAGATGTTTGCTTCAATCAATAAATGAATTTCTGAAGCCTGCACTCCTTTTCAGCATTCGTAGGATTGAGAACATCCTTCAATTGTGTCAAGTACACATCCTCAAATAATATTCCTTTAAGAAATGTTATTCTGATATATATTTAGTATATTTCGTAATTATATTATGTAATTATAACTAAAAAGATTTCATAATTTTGAGCATAGTAATTGGTGAAAAAATTGTATCATTGTCAATACTATGTGCTTGTTTGAAATATTTTACTACTAATCATGTTTTTAAGGTATGCACATTAGAATTTATGTTAGTCTTTTTTTTAAAGATTCACTTCCATCATATGATCTTCAGATTATAAGGTTTATCAATTAATGTTTAAATTTGATTATCATACATAAATTGTATTATTGATATAATGGTTTATAGCTAACTATCAGAATATGGACTAAATATGACCTCAAGGTAGAGTGTGAGCTTATAGTGATCCATCATAATGATACTATAATTGTTAGTTACAAGGAATCCTTCTCTTCATGTATCCTTTCAGACATTTTTGGTTCTTGTGTTGCTTGCCTAGGTTCAACAAAATTTGGTGAAACTTGTTGAGTTTTCATAACTTATTCATTGTTTATTTGCAGTGCATCAATTTTTTAAGTTAAACTTTATTCCAATTAGTTCCTTTGAATTATATTAATGATTTTATGATTTTTGCTATCTATCAAAGTATGGACTAGATATGACCTTTAGGTAGGGTGTGAGTTTATAGTGATCTATCATAATGACACCATAATTGTCAGTTACAAGGAATCCTTCTCTTCATGTTACAGGAATTCTTAGTTTTTGTGTTACTTGTGCAGGTTCAAAAATTTAGTGAAACTTGTTGAGGTTTCATAACTTGTTCAATTTTTATTTCCAGTGCATGAATTTTTTAAGTTAAACTTTATTCCAACTAGTTCCTTTGAATTGTATCATTGATTTTATAGTTTCTAGCTATCTATCAGAGTATGAACTAGATATGACCTCTAGGTTTTTGGTGTAAGCTTATAGTGATCCATCATAATGACACCTTAACTATCAATTACAAGGAATCCTTCTCTCATGTATCCTTTTAGACATTCTTAGTTTTTGTGTTACTTGTGTAATTTCAACAAAATTTGGTGAAACATGTTGAGTTTTAATAGCTTGTTCAATATTTATTTGTAGTGCGTGAATTTCTTAAGTTAAACTTTATTCCAACTAGTTCCTTTGAATAATTTGTCCTCTTTTTAAAAAAGATAGTATTTCGAACAATAAATATTTTTTTTTTTGGAATTATTATAGAAAGTGTTTTTTTTTTTTTTTTGTTTTTTAGGATATCTGAAAAAATACATTAATTTGATTTGGGTACTAAAATGTCCAATATTTGATGTTTCACACAACTTTCACAGTCCTAAATTTTAAGAAAAGATAATTTTTAGGGAGGCTTTTAAGTTGATATCTCATATAATGTCTTATGAATCAATTTAGATGAAATGCAATTAAGTACGAAAACATCAGTTTCTAAGATATTTTCCATAAAGGATATTAGAAGATCTGATTGAGTCATAAATGATTGAATCATATCTAATATTATTTTATTTTTTGTTTAAGAAACCTAATTTCATTGAGATGTTTTAGGTGGATTCAATTGTAAAATTATGACATAATTTATAAGATAGTCATCAAAGACTCGGACTAAGTTATTTATCAACTTGGTTGGTTTAAAGTGTTTTAATATTTTTACCCAATTCATTTTTTTTTTTTGAATATTTTGAACTTTTAAAAAAACTTGTCTGTTTATCAGATATATATAATTATGTCTACTATAATTATCCATAAAGGTAATGAAGTACTAGTAGTTTCTTTTGGTAGTGGAAATTTTTGGCTTATATATATAACTATGTATAAGGCACAATAAGTCATTAGTCATTCACAATGACATCTAAAAGAAGCTTTGATCATTTTGACAAGCAAACAAGGTTTACATACCAGTTTCAAAATTAAAAGAATGTAAGTCATTTTGATGAAGTTTGAAAATATATTTGTTGTTTTATATCGGCTAAATCACAATGTCAAAGATCTGTTATATTTAAATTATTAGATTTAAATATTTTTTGTACTAATGCTACAGATGGAGTTTGCTTTCGAATTATCATTGGTTAGCATATAGAGATCATTTGATAAGTGAACATTTCTATGAAAGATATTACTATAATACATAGAATAAATGTTATTCTTAATAATAAAATAGAATTCAATCATGTCGAAACATAAAATAGAAATAATATTTCTATTCATTATAGGAATATAATAATAATTATATAATTTTTAAATTAGTCCCAACAATTGAGGTAAATAATAAGTTCCTACAACTAAAGTAACTACTTTTTCTTCATTGTCTACTCATAGGTCACATCCCTTTTAACCAATAAACTTTTGTTCCTGAGATCTTATACATTCATTCACATAAACATGAGATCCATAAGTAGTTTTTAATATTAATGAACAAATGTGATAGGTTGATTTCTATCATATAAATAAGGGAAAATGTAGCTTACATATTCATTTTTTTTTCTCCAGATCTTTTAAGTAAATTTTATAATTTTTTTTTCTAATGAGCTAGATTATTGTAGAAAAAATATTAGTTCTCCTTTGATTTCTTTGTCTGCTTTGTTTCAGGCCTTTAACCCTTAGTATTAGAATTTAGATTAAGGTTTTTTTTTTAAATTCTTAATATACCCTTTTGTTGCCTATTTTTTGTGTCCTTGCCTTTGCCCTTTTAAATCATCAAAATATTATTAGAAGTTTTAATGGTTTGTTTAGCACTCATAAGCATATATTGTAGCTCAAAAATCTTGTTATCCATATTATGCATATTATAGTCCATGATAAAACTATCATACTCATTAAGTAGGAGTTGGAAATAAAATTGAAAGCTAACTTTTAGTTAATCGTTTGGAAAAACTACTCAGCATGGTTTAGATAGCCTTATTTTAGGATATGATAGCTAATTGAGTTGCATTCAATTTTTTTTATACTTAAGTCTAGTCTTGATGGTGATAAAATTTTCATTGGTGAATACTTGCATATCAATCATCTGCTTTTGAAGCTCAGATTCCATCGTGGCAAGTATGAGTCATGTAATATTGATTGAATCATTTTGATATTTACTAAAATTATCATTTTGACCCCCATGGCTATTTGCTACAAGTTCTATAGTATCATGGATAAGTTGATCTTGGGATACAATTTTCTTTTTTAAATGAGAATGATTCTCAAGTTTTTGTGCCAGTCAAAGAAGTAGTCTCATCGAGTTTGCCCTTCTCAAAGTTTGAACACAGTAATAAAATTGATATATAATTTATTGTTATTATATATAAGTAATATACAAAATATTTTTGTATTTCAATAATAAAATATAAAAGGTATAAATAATTCTTACTAAATATTATTGAATAGTTAATCCTATTGTATAAATTGGTTAATCTTAATACTTGAAAGTTTAATAGGTCAAGTTTTATGTTTTATCAAATTCTAAGTAACTTTTGGCCTATCACTCAAAGTCTGCTTTTTTAGATAGATAATATTTTATCAATTATATTTCATATAATTGTTGAATTCACATGAAAGTTGATAATCACATATTATAATAAAAATTTCATTAATAATATAACTTAAACTATTTTGATAACCTTTTTAAATCTATCGAATTCATAAATATGGATATTATTATTATACATTATGTCATACTAGGATGGATTATATATTATTCTTTGATATAAATAATGTAGTCCATTGAAATGTTGATAAGTGCAGAATTATGGTAGATATTTTATCACTTAATTTTTAGTGAGGGATTTAATTTATATTTTAATTTTATTGTCATCACATGAATAACTATACATTTTCTTCCACCATACTTTACATACTATCATATGCATATGTGTGTGTGTCTTAAAAATCATTTTTTAACGCTTTGATGCACACCTCAAGGTGATGTGTTCGTAAAATGTCTCAAGGCATTAACAAAAAAGTGTTGAGCTCGACAGAGCTCTACGCGAGCTTTGTTAAGCTCGACGGAGTTCCCCGAACTCCACGATGGAGCTCATTGGAGCTCGATGGAGCTCCTTGAGCTCCATTGAGCTTTTCGTGGAGCAGGCACAATGGAGAGGGGCAAGTGCAAATTAATAAAATATTTAATAAATTATCAAAATTATTATTATTTGATAATAGTATTAATTAATAAACAATATTAATTAATAAATACTATTAAAAAATAAATATTATAAAATAATAAATAGTATTAAAAAATAAATATTATTAAATTAAAAATAAAATAAAAGGAAAGATTTTTAAAAAATTAAATTTAAAATTTATTAAAATTTAAAATAATATTTTAATTTGATAATTTGATAAAATTATCAAATTAATAAATAATATTAATTATAAAATATTTTATATTATTTATTTTTAAATTTTTTTAATTTATATTATTTTATTTTATATATTTTAAAATATTAATTAATTATATATTATGATGCTCAAAAAACTTATCCCTTAATTCCTCGAGGTTACTCGTCTCACGAATACAAAAACATCTTGACTTATATTTTTACTTTTTAAAACTTTGACACACACACACACACACACACACACACAAACCCACACCCACATAATGGCATAAAGTAAATGAGCTTTAATATGAATTAAGACTAGATTAATCCTCATAAGCTAGTATAAAGATCAAATGTCAATCCTTGGAAGAAATATATTTTTTCATGGATTTGCAATTTGCAATTTGCAATTTGCAATGAATGTGCCAAATAGTCTCTACTATCGAGTCCAAGTGTGAGAAGAATGCTTGCTTTGCTGTAACTTGTGATTTAGCTTCATCACTATCCTTTAGCATATATTCTTATTTATTACTTGTATTTATACTATGCAATTTATAAATAAATTATAATAAAATAATGATGTTTTGATCGTATTAAAATTATATAACCCAAAATGTCTAAAAAATTAAATATAAAAAATGACTCACACGCTATATTTAAATTACATATCCCAAAGTATTTAAAATAAATAAATATTTAAATCAAACATGAACTTTGGTCTAAGGGTCATATTATGCATTATATATATTTTTCATAAATGCACAATAACTTTGTTAATAATTCTTCTGTATGTATATACAAATAATTAAATCTCCTTTTTTCAAATGATACTTCTTTAAATTATTATTATTAATATTATTAATAATTTGTATAGTTCATTAAATATAAATTCATCATCAATAATAAAAAAGAATAATAGTTAGGGTATGTTTGTATATCATTATACATCAATAATTAAATATCTAATTTATTCAATTGATATACCCTAAAATTATTATTTTTATTAATATTATTAAAAATTTGTGTGGTTCATTAAATTTAAATTGATCATTAATAATTATATTAAAAAATAATAATAATTAGGATATGTAAATTATAATACACAAATAATTAAATATCTCATTTATTTAATTGATAGACACTAAAATGATTATTAAAAATATTTTTTTAATAATTATTGTGTAGTTCATTAAATATAAATTCATTGTTAAAAATAATAAAATAATAATAGATAGAGTATATGTATCATTATTATACAAATAATTAAATTTTTCATTTATTTTAATTGATATATCTTAAAATTATTATTAATATTATTAAAATTTTGTCTAATTCATTAAACATAAATTGATCATTAATAATAATAAATAATAATAGGTCTGTCTATCATAATACACAAATAATTAAATATCATATTTATTCAATTAATATATACTAAAATAGTTATTATTTAATATTATTCATAATTTTTGTGTATTTCATTAAACATTAATTAATTATTAATAATAATAAACAAAAAATCTATTTGTGTATCATAATACATAAATAGTTAATTATCTCATTTATTTAATTGATACATCCCAAAATTATTATTATTAATATTATTAAATAGGGTTTGCATAATCAAACCTTCCAGGGGTCCGAGAGGAGAGGGTAGTCTCCTTGAAAATCAAATTTAAACAGGGACATTTTATTTATTTCATGATTTTACAATTTTATGGTTTCACAAATTTTTCTATTGCAGTTATCAACTGCTGAAAATTTTGCCTGCAAATTAAGCTCGAGATCATATTAATAAATTAATTTTTTTCATCTAAATAATATATATTCGTATGTGTATAGATCATAAACATAATTCTGGAAATGCTGCCAGATCAAATCACTTTCATGATACTGGAATTAAAAATATTTTTTACAGAATAATATATATTTGTATGCATCAGCTATGCATAAAGACAACCTTCAATGAATTTTATGGAACATATGTATCATTTACACATATATGTGATCTTGAACATAAGAAACATATCAATGTGTAATTAAAAACAAGAAACTATACTAATCAGAGTTACACGTCTCTCTGATAACATTATTGGGTATTTTTTAGGGGCAATTAAACATATGTGCATAACAGAACCAAATAAATCACCTTTTAACTCAATCAAGGATCAATGTAACCTGATTAGATGATTCAATTATAACAGAATAATTTACTCTTTCGGAAATTTTTATTATACGGTTGCTCATAGTTGTGAAAGGCGTGCTTAAGGCGCGCCTAGGCTCAAGGCACAACCACTTCCTAGCTATAGCGCATTGCGCCTTCCAAGGCATGCGCCTTATTGAAGAGGTGCGCCTTATATACAATATAATTTTTTTAAAATATATTTATTATCAGAAAATATAATTATTTATTGAAATTTAGATAATTTCATTCATTTTTTTTATCAAAATTTATTTAAATATTAGGAAAATTTATTTTTTTATCAATATAATCACATTTAATAAAAATTTATGTACATCCAAAGTCACATTTCATTTCACAAAAGCCTATGCTTTATGTGTGCCTTGCGCCTCAAGGCCCTAAGAGACCTTTGCACCTTGGTGTGCCTTGTACCTTTTAAAACTATGCGATAGCTTGCATGTGTCTAAGTCTTTTTGTCAATCTAGATGGGACAACATTGTTGCTAAATCCTCTATGACCATACACACAAACAAGCCCTCTTAAAAACTAAGAGGGAGACAAGTGTGCTAGTACATGACTTTGAAAATCAAGTCATTTTTTTTATTTAAATTTGGTGATATTTATATCATTAAATGAAAATCTCGAGTCTTAAATATTATTTTTAAGCCTAATGATTGGTTTCCGACCCATACTATATCTATGAATATGTAAGTCCATCTAATATTGATAGTGGGTTCAAGATTCATTTTGAGGCCACGGATCATAAGTAGTCTCTACTCTCTAGCAAGATATTATGTTTATCTAAATTATATGGATGCCAATAGTCTAACATAGCCTACTCCATAATGAATGTCATAGTTCATTTGTCTCATATTATTATTTTTAATTTTCATCATTAATTCTTTTTTGATCTAGGTTAGATTTTTTCTATTATTTATTAATTTGTGAAATAATAAAAAATTAATTTAATAAAGATATTGAAAAAATACAAAGTGATAATAAATTATAATATATGTCAAATTATTTAAGTATTTACTACATAAATTACATTAACATGAGTATTCATCATATTTCATGTTTCAACGCATTTTTGCAAAATTAGTTTGTAGAAAAAGGAATAAATACTTGATTAAGATAATAAAGAAATTTTTATTTGGTAAAGTTATCATTTGGGGTTGAGTGAGATGAGTTTTATGTATTTTATTTTTTATGTTATGATTTTTTACTAAATATTTTAGTGTGTTGGACTATTTGTTTGAATATTATCATGCTGATTTTTTATTATTGGTTAATTGAAAATATTTTTTTTTATTTTTAAGGATATTTCTATCTTGAAGTGTGATGCATGACAGTTAGGAAATGGCATTAGGGCTTTTTATCATGATTGCCAAACTTATATGAGTGAGATTCATTTGCAATAATACTATACTTAGATGTATCATTATTTAGTCGAGATAAAATTTTTAAAAAGTTTTTGTATTTTATTATTTTTATTGATAAATATATATGATTTTTATTGATTGATTATTTTTTGATCTATGTTAGATTTTTTTTTTTTGTATTTGATAAAACGATAAAAAATTAATTTAATAAAAATATTAAAGAAATACAATGTGATAATGCATTAAGATATACATCAAATAGTTTATGCATTTACTTTATGAATTATATGATCATATAATAGATCTCCTATCTTGGCACATTTTTATAGGATAAGATTGTAGAAAAAAAATAAATATTTATTTAAGATAATTTAGAAATTTTTAATATGTTACTAAGTTTTTGAAAATATTTATTTTGTTAATATCTTTCTCGGGATAATATAAGATAACATGTATTATCTTGAAATATATTTTTCTTGATTATTTTAATAACGAAAATAGATATATATATTTTCACTGAGTTCGATAATATTTTATAGATTATTGATAATTTTTGAGCTAAACTCATTTTTTAGTAAGCTTAGAAATAATAATAATAACTGAGAAGATATATTTAAATTTATCATTTTTCTTTACTCTTTTATACTCTGACTAGGATATCCAATTAGTAGAAAGAACTATTTATTTATTATATTTAAATTTGTTGGTCAACATTATGATGACACTGTTATAAAGTTATAATATGTATTAACATATATAGAGCATGCTTACTCTAGAGAAAATGAGATTTTCTAAGAGTGGAAAGCTCCCTCGAGTCTAGGCTATATAGTTGTCCGTGAGTTTTTTTATTTTAATGCACAATAGGAGTCAAAGATTAGGAGATTTTTCATTGAGGATATAAAGCATTCATTAGGGGAAGGGGTTTATACAGCTTGGCCTGATGAGCAATGAGTCTATCAAAAAGCTTTATGATTTTGCATGCCCAGATTAGTGGTAAGTTATTGATAGTTTTGATTACAAGATGATTTTATTTATACCGTATAAGAATGATATTCTATTATATGGGATGTGTTGAAAATTATCCAACTCAATGATATCTTTAATCATAATTTTAGATAAAAAAAATTTGTGAGATCTAAATTTTTTTCATGGGTTATAGATGTCTTATTTCATTAGGAGGATTAATTTTTTTTATAAAGCATGCATGTGGTTGATACTTTGAAAGATATCTTTTAGTATAAGTATTAAACTTTTGTATGAATCAATTTTTATAGTTAATTTAATTACTTACAAGAAAATCATATGAAAAATCAAATGAGCATTTAAAGTGAAGTATGCGCTTTAAATTACTTGTAGATGTGGTGTGCGCTTAGTCTCGCCTTAAGTTCAGATCCCATGACACCCTTGCTATAATGCCTGTCCTGGGGCATTTAAATCGCCCGTCTCTCATCAAGCATGATTGCTATAAGGCGTGCTTTTTTGCAAATGTAGTGCATCACCCCATGCAATGTGCTTTGGCAAGGATGTTGTGGCACCTATGCTCAAGGTGGGCTTAAGACCTGCCTCTAATAACTATGATCATAATGAAAACTAAATAAATGAAAAAATATGGAATTAAACTGTGTAGTGAGACTAACCTCTGACCCAAACAAAAATAACAAATAAGTACATCAAAAAAAGCTAGATCTAGAAACTAAAGATTTAGGTACTAAGATGTAAAAATCTTTAATTTTCTCTTAAAACTTTCTCAAAATGTGATGTCTTCTTATTTAAAGATGAAGTCTGAAATCAACAACTTTTACTAATGAAATTTGTCATTGCATCAATGGTGGAGTACTATTCAATGAGGTTTAGTCGTGACTAAATGTGACTTGTAGCATTTGATAGTTTTGACATTGATAATAAGCCATTGTTTTAACTTTGATATTATGTTAAAGAGAAAAATAAACATGACCAACATTAATTATCATTATATCTCATTTAAAATAAAATTATATGCTTTTAGTTCTATTAAAATATATCTCCCCATAAAAGTAAAAATTTATAATATCATATAATATTGTAATCTCTACATTGTTTTCCCGGCAACTTTTTCTTGTAATGAAATATTATATTATGGAGATGGAAAAGATTATTACAATTAGATTACACATAAATGTAAATTATGAAGAATAAAAAATGAGAAATAAAAAGAATTTTTAAAAATTTCAATAAGAGGTAAAAATTTTAGATTGATGTTATAAAAAATTACATTTTAAGAAAAATTCGTAATTTGCTGTCTTATTATAAATAGTTAATTTGAATTAAATTTAAAAGAAAAGATCTATAAATGTTTTTTGGATTTTAAATCAACGACACAAACTTTTAAAATATTTCTATATAACAATGATAATAATTGTCTAAATAAGATTACTTTGTAAAATGATGATTGTGTTTGTTAATTTCTCATGACATGATAAATACATTATAAGAAATATTTGTGTTTTATTTTGATTTTTGTCATTATTTTTTTGTAATATGTTAGTTTAATCAAATTCAACTCTTCCTTGATCATTATTTGTGTTTATCACTTGTTGATACTATAATAAGTGCAAGACAAAGAAATCACTATGAACTTAACCTCTTAATCTCTACCACTCATGGAGTCTATAATTCTATGCAAACAATTTCAAGTAATTTTTTTTGTTGCTCTGCCTCACTTGCAATGATTTTTTTTTTTCCAATTTGACGGATTTCAAAAAAATTATGTCTAACCATTTGAAGTTAGCAGAGATGAAAATTTGAATTGTTCAACCTGAGCCTGGTATAATCTGGTCTGCGAGATAAGGTTGTCCTACACCCTTGAAGAGCAGATCCAGTTTGACCCATTGACTCAATTGAATTTGATGTTGTAGACCTTAAAACTGCTGCTTAAAAAACATTGTTAATAAGTTATAAAAATGAAAATCGTGAATTAGAATAATTTCAATTTTTATTTTTCAATACTGTAAATTATTGTGTTTTCAATAAAATCTTTAAATTTTTAGATGTGAAAGTAATATTTTAGAGTCATATAAAATAATTATAAATAAAAACAAAATATAAATCAAAGAATCAAAGTTGATTAAATGTAATATATGATAATATTAAAAGTTTTGATATTAACAAGTGTTTATTGGGCTTAAAAAATATTATAGAATAGTTAGATTAGGCATATTTTCTTATTTATAATGTTAAACTATTGTAAGATATGATGTTTATAAGGTAGTGTTATATTAAATGAGAAGACTCATAAGAATAAAATTCAAAATAATATGATTAATAAATATTTAAGTATCATATTTGTTGAAGATAAAATTTTAGATGTCGTAGTTTTTTTTAAATATATATTTGTTCACTTTTTATTTGATTATTGATGCTAGCATTTAACATGTATGTTTTCCCAATTCATTGTTCTACTATATGAGGTATACTTGGATGATTTTATTATACAAAGTTTTTGATGTTTCATTTCTATTTTTAGCTCGCATTTAAACTATAGAGAAATATCCTGCATGATTTGGGTATAAGAAGAAGAGTTCATTTATAATTTTATTTCAAAAAATATTATTATTGATATTATTATTGTAGATTTTAATTTTATGTGAGAATTGTATTACTTAAAAATTTAATATTTATATCTTTGATCATGATATGGATATCATTATCCTTGTGTACTACTCAATGATTTCATGAACAACACATGACATATGGGTAGATGTGTCAAATTGGCCAGGTCGGGTTGGCTTGGTTTTTGGCCGCTCAACCTTGTTTTCATGTCGGGCTAGGCATGACATGGTACAGTAACCATGTAGTGCTTGGCTCGCATGGTTTCTTCAGGCCAAGCCTGGCATGGCCCATAAGCCTGTCATAGTTGAAAATCTGTGCTGGGTCGGGCCTATACGGGTATTGGTTTTAAATTTTAATAATTTTTTTAAGATAATGTTATTTTATATGTACTTATTTATGTATTCATTATTTAGGAAATTATAATTATACTTTAGTTAATCACTTTATGTTTATAAATTTTTAAATTTTAATTTAATATTTAGGATTTTAAAAGTTTGTTTTAATGTTAATTGTTAATTGTATTTATTTTTTAGTATTTACTATTTAGTTAATGTTAAATTGTTAATTATTTTTAATACTTTATATTTTATTAATATGTTTATCAGTGGCTCAGTGTATGTGTATCAAACTATTCGATATCAGTGTAAGTGTATTAAATATTTAAGTATGAATTAAAAAACATTATAACTTATATATGAAAAAAAATAAAAACCATTGTAACATGAAAAAAAAATTATTAAATATTAAAGTTTAAATTTTCAAACATTACAACCAAAAATTACATTAACACAAATGACAAAGACAAATGCAATATAAATAAATATCAGTAAATCAAAATCAAAAATCAGAATCATACTTAATCATAAAGCATAACACATTAAGTATCGTAATTCGGTAATCATCAACCATTAAGCGTCAACGTTATCAATCATCAATCATCTTATTATTATTATCCTCAATATCAATATTGCTATCATCATATGGATCATAATCAATAATCAATTCCTTTGCTTTTGTAGAAGGCCCAGCACAATATTGGATGATCAAGTTTGAACTCTCTCAATTCTTAATGAATGCTAAAGCCTTGATAATATTTGGACGTAATCTCGATCTTCTATCCGAAATCATATTCACTGCATCAGAAAAAGTAGTTTCTCGTGCCATTTTAGATAGCACGGGAAAGGTGGATTCATATGATTTTCACAACTATAATATATTAAGATTCTTAATATTATAATGTGATAGAATTGAGCAGTAATCAATATCTAAATATCAATACAGCTCGTTTCTATTCGATTATTCAACCCATCTTTTATTCCTTGCTAATTGATTAAAAAAGTCATCATCTTCGAATATAGTATTCATGTCTATACTCGGCGCCTTACTACTGCTACCACTAAACCTAGTATCGTAGTATACAAATAGCTCAGTTAATTTCTCGTGAATGAATTCTTCAGGTGGATCTTCCAGGTTAATACACGAAGAAAAGGAAGTCAAAATATTTTTTATTCATTCTATCTTAATCATAGGGTTGATGTAGATAGCCAGATAATTAAGAGATAGAATAGTTGATCAGTATTTTAAGTACTTGGTTTTCATCTCAATAACTATATTAAGTGTCGGTTATCTTGATACTTCCTAAACATACAACTAATATTATATATCCACCTTAGTGTAATGTAAATCGTGGGAGTATAAACTGATAAACACATGTTCATCCTGCAATAAAAAAATTTTAGAAATTTCATAAATAAAATTCTTGTAGCTCAGTCAGTGTCGTCAATAATAAATGAGTCACTCTTACTATTGACGTAGGCAGATATTACATATTCATATCCATCACATTACTCTAACATCAGATAAGTGTAATTCCAATAGTGTATTATATCATGATTGAAATTTTTTCTTTAGATTCGCATACAAACAAAGACTACTGAACTCTTGATGTGTGCTAGGCATGTGAATATTTTTTATTGAGTTACGTGTGTTTTCAAAGTGGGGGTATACGCCTTCGTACCCGCATGTACAATCAAATTTATCATGTAATATATGCATATAATATGAAAAATCTCTCTTAATGAACCTTCTTAATATTCTTATAAAATATGTTAATCACAATTTTATTATTAAATACGTTATTGAATGTGATACTAAAATTTTATTTTGAATTTTATATTCTTTTATGATCATCATTAACTTAAAAATGGCCGAGCTATCATAAGGATGAAGAATTTCAGAGAATCCTAAAATTTTTTTATTTAGAGTTTATTTTAAATTTATATAGTGGGCGGTGAGATATACATAAGATGCATCATTATGACATATCTAGATATTGGACGTCATAGACACCACTCCACTATAATTTCTAAATTTATTAATTATTATTTATTTTTTTAACTTATAATATTTTAATATGTCATTCCTAAATGTTGACTTAGGAATCATATGATATGCATGTTGAAAAAATATCTGCATGATATTGACTACCCGTAGATCCTCCAAAAATATAATCAGAAGACTCGTCTTGGTAATTAGTTTGATCATGTTTTTTCTTTCCAACTCGCTGCGATATATGAATGGGGTAAACTCTGAAATTGAATTAGATCTTATCTCAAAAAATTTACCGTTGAGTAGGATTTATCTAAAATCTAATGCACCATATTTTTTGATGCATAGTTCAGCTTGTCTTTTAAGGTGTCTAATCCCATACGAATTTTTATAACTTAAAAATTACTTATAATATTTGTACTATGCTGATTCTTCATTGATATTTCTAACTTTTTTTTTTGTTTTATTATATTAACGAGAGTATAAACATATCAAATCCTTTTAATTTTTTATTTTTTAAATGTTTGGGTCGAGGCGAGCGGCTAAACCAAAGTTTCGACAATCTCGGATTTTTGGGTAGAATTTTTTTTAAAATTTAAATTAATTTCTTTTTTATTATTTAAATATTTATTTGTCATTTTTAAATTTTTTTAGACTAGAGAGTAGAGTAGAGAGAGAGAAAGACTAATAAAGTTAACATTTAACTAATAAAAAAATATGAAACTTGTAAAGCAAAAACTAAAATGCTTATAGCTGTATACTTTAGTTTTTTTGAAGTCTCACAGGCCACAACATGCGTGCCACAAATCCAAACACCAATGCTGAGTTGTGAGTCTTGAAAAGTTGAGTTGAAATCCCAAGAGAGAGAAAATTAGGAGAGAGAAAAAAAAAGAAGAGCAAGCTTTAAAAGCAAGGGAATGAGAATGAAATGATTTATGATTTTAAAAAACATTAATCTTAAATAGAGGGGGGAAGATTTTATAGATTTATAAAAATTTTTTTAAACAATAATAAATGGGTAGAATCTTTAGAGTTGGCGGATTCTGCCCCATAGCCATTGCAATCAAAATCCAACGGCTTAGATTTTGTGGGGCGGCGGGGGAGCGTGATTTTGTCGTGTGGGGGGGGGGGGGGGGGGGAGGGGATAGAATTTATTCCTAGTCGTATTTGTATCTTAATTTTTTGAAATTTATTGTATCCTGTCTTTTTCGTATTTGTGTTTGTGCTTCTTAGCCAGACATGACATAGTACAAGAGTCGTGTCGTGCATGACATGCCATGATTCAAAATGGGCAAGCCCAGAACGGCCCGATCGGCTAGAGTTTGCTGGATTTGAGCTGGTTCATGCCAGGCTTGGTGGGTTTCCTGCTAGGTCTTGTGAGTTTCATGCCGGGTGGTGTTCGGTCAAGGTGGGATGTGCTGGGACATGCTATTTTGTCCTGTTTGGAATCGGGTAATCTCTAACTTCAAATATATTCTAAATTTTAAAATTTAATACTAAATTAATTAAATTAAATTAATAAACAATAAAACAAAATTATAATTACAAGTTATAACTCATCTCAAAAAAATAATATAATAGAAAAATTTTAAATTTTAATTGTTTCATTTTCGTAGCGTAATACAAGTACAAATTTTAATTGTTTCATTATCCTGGTATATATTAATAATAAATCATAAATCTCATTTTAATTTTTATTCAGTATAATTTTAAATTTTTATTTTAATTATTTATCAATTTATTTTATAGAAATATAAATAACAAAATAAATTATTTGTGAGACAGTTCTAATTTAAAATTAAACCGGTATCCCTAAATAATAAATAATAAATCATATTTTTTTTCATTATAATTTTAAATATTCATTTTAATTATTTATTTGTTTATTTATATATAAATATTAATTACAAAATAAATTGAGTTAGACAAATATAATTTATATAAATTATTTTTCATCAAAAAATTCTTGATAAACTTTTTAAAAGAAAAAAAAATTTTAAAACAAAAAATTATTATATAGTATTATATTTTGCTTTTCTTCTGAATCATTTTAGGTTTGGTAATTATATTTTAATTGATATCTATCTTGTTAATAATATTTTATTAATTTATTTTATAAAAATTATTAGAATATTTATCAATAAAATTATTTATATTGAATTTATATGATATATAAATATAATGATTATTATAACTAAATATTGTATTCACATTTAAAAAAATTTAAAAATTATTATATTTTCAAAGGATATAACCTTTGAAAATATCAAAAAATAATAAAAATATTATTATTATTATTTTTTTAATAAAACCTATAAACCACTAAATGCATAAGAAGTTAAATCAGTAAATTTATAAATATCAATCTCGTAAGTATTTGGATAAATAAAGAATAAAATTATAATGAAAGCAGATGCATAAATGACAAAAATCAATAGACAATCAAAAAAATAATCAATTCAGTAAGCATATAAATATGATGATATCACTAATAGTAGGTCATAGACTAAATCTTAGTCATTATCAAAGTCAGACGAATCATCATCAGTCTTCAATTCCTTTGTTTTTGTTATAGTTGCAGCATGATCCAAGATGTCTAAATTCAAATTCTTTTAATCCTTCTTACATACTAATACCTCAACAATATCTAGGCATAATCTTAATCTTCTATCTAAAATCATATTTACTGTAACAAAAAAAACAAATTTTAATGCTACGCTTGATACTAGAGAACTCAGTAGATCTCTTGTCATCTTAGACAATACGAGATATATTAACTCATATGATTTTTATTACTGTAAAATATCAAGATTTTTGTTATCGACATGTAATAAGATTTAGTAGTAATCGCTATCTAAGTATCGAGATAACTTGCTCAAATATGATGGTCCACCCCATCATTTCTTCTTCTTTAATTGAATTGAGAAGTTATCATCTCTGAATATGGTATTAATATCTGTACTCGGAGTTTGGCTACTATAATTATTATGCTTAGTATCGTAATAAGTAAATAGCTCAGATAATTTCTTGTAAATGAACTCAGCAGATTGATTTTCCTAGTTTATGCACGAGGATTTGTATGTCAAAATATTTTCTATCTTTTTGATCTTAACCTTATGGTTCATGCAGACATCTAAATATTAAAAAGATAGAATGATGGATCAATGCTTTTAGTACTTAGTTTTCATTTCAAGAGCCATGTTACTAAATGTTAATTTATTTTAAAATTTTTAAAACATACTACTAATATTGTATATGCACCTGAGTGCAATGCAAGTCGTGAGAGTATAAACTGACGAACACATATTGGTTGTGTCATTTTTTTTTGAAATTTTTTAAATGAAATTTCTATTACCTAGCTAGCGTCTTTAATAATAAATTTAGTATTCTTGCTATTGACGTAGTTGGATATTATGTGTTTGTATCCAATACATGACTTCATCATAATGTATGTGTAATTTTAATGATGTTTTACATCTGATTAAAATTTTTTTCAGATCTACAGATAAATAGAGATTATTAAACTCATGTTGTCTGTGAGGTGTATGAAAATTTTTTAATAAATTACGTATGCTTTCTAAAGAGGGGAAAACAATATTCATCCTAGCTTGTGGTGTGAGGCCAACTATGTGATACATACATCTCTTCTAATGGAGTACCTTTAATAGTCCTAATAAATATGTTAATGGCTACTTCATTATTGAATGTATTATTTAATGTGATACTATATATTTTATTTGAATATTATATTTTCTAAATATTCTTATTATGTATTCATAAATGAGCGGGTCATCATAATGATTAATTTCTGAGAATCCTAATATTTTTTTATTTAGTATTCATTTAAAATCTATATAGTACGTGGTAAGATATATATAAGATATATTTTAGCAACTAGTTTAGATATCAGATGTTACGGACATTATACCACTATATTTCCTAAATTTATTAATAATTATTATTTTTTCTAATTGATAATATTTTAGCATATTATTCCTAGATATGGAGCTATGAATCATATGATATGCAAGCTAAAAATAAGTCTGCATTATACTGATTATCTTTAGATCTTTTGAAAATCAAATCAAAAGATTTATCATTGTCATCAGTTTGATCATGCTCTTTCTTCTTAACTAATTGTGGTATATGAAAGGGATCAATATAGAAGTTGAAATAGATTCAACATCAAATATCCTACTGTTAAGTTGGGTTTGCCTAGAATTTAATATACCATATTTATGATGCATTATTTGGCATATCTTTTAATATACTTAGTCATACATGAATTCTTATATTTTAATATTTTTTTATAATATTTGCATTCTTTTAATTTTTAATTAGTATTTATTTATTCTTTTATTTTTTATAATATTAAAGTGAGTTTAAATTATTAATTTTATTATAATTTTTTATTTTTTAGATGTTTGAGTCGAGGTAATAAAAGAAAACAAAGTTTTGGTTGTCGTGAACTTTTTCATAATGTTATTTTATTCATATTAAAATTTTCTTTATTTACGTTAATCTTAATTTTGTAATCATTATTAAAATTATTATTTGTTATTTTTTATTTTTATTAGTTTATTAATTATATTTAAAATTATGTTTTTTTAAATTAAATTTTAATTTATATTAAACTATTAATAAAAATAAAAAAAACTAAATAATTTTAAAAATATTACTCAAAGTATAAAATCTATTTTGTTTGATGATATGCATAGTTTGAAAATTGATATTCGCATCGCAGGTTACATCTTAGTCCCAAAAGAAGAGATAGAAAGAGAAATGATATGAGAGTAAGAGAACGAATGGTAAAAATAATTAGAAATAAGATATATATTTGAGAATGATAGGTGTGTATATATATAGATTTCAAAAAAGTAATTTAAAAAAAATATTTTTCAATATATTTTTTTGATTTTTTTTTAAATAATTTTTTTGCAGAATTTTGACCTGTTGGATTTCTGCCCCTAGCATTTGTGGCTGAATCCAACAGCTTAAAAATGCATTTTGTTTGTTTGTTTTTTATTTTTTTTGATTTTTGGGTCGGCTTGACTTAATGATTTCAGAAGCTTCGGCTATTAGCTCGGGCTCAGGCCAAACCTGATGTTCTGGTGGTCGAGTTCGCACCGTGCCAAACACAAGCTCTAGATCCGGCCTTCTAGGCCATGGTTCGGGTCGTTTCGATGAACCATGCCTTTAGGCTAGACAACTCGGTCGTGCCTGACCCAACATGAGGCCCTGGTGAGCTTGGCATGAC
The DNA here is from genome assembly GCA_029783825.1 of Sapria himalayana. Taxonomy (NCBI): domain Eukaryota; kingdom Viridiplantae; phylum Streptophyta; class Magnoliopsida; order Malpighiales; family Rafflesiaceae; genus Sapria; species Sapria himalayana. The sequence goes on from JAREIK010003458.1 coordinate 1,558,527, forward strand.
ACAACACCAATCGTGCTGAGAGCCAGCTTGCCTTGGGCTTAGGCACAATTTTAGACCTTTTTGTGCTAGGCATTTCTCAGGTGGGCTGTGCCTCTAGGCAGGCTGCTTGGCCCACTTGACGCATAAAGTCACAAGTATAATGACTTGGTTATAGTTCATGCACATAAAAAATATAGACTTAATTGAAGAATATTTTTAGTATGAATATATTTTAATATAATTAAAAATATATATATTAAATGTGTCGAAGAAAATTATGTTCAATGTAGATAAAATAAAAATATATAGTTATAAATTTTATCGTAAGACTTAATATTAAAGGAGACATGCTTAATAATATACCTAAAAATATCAGCATTTGATTATAGATAAATTTTACTTAATTTGATGTCATTGAATTTAGTTTTATGGTTTAATAATCTTTTTCATTCAACTATCAATTTTTAAGAGAATAAATGATCCGATTGATTGTTATTGAATCTTTTGTTTAAATTTATGAAAGATCTAGACTAATATATATTATGAAAAAAATGTCTAACTCACTTGTCATAGATTTTTAAGCTTGATATGTAAAAAATGGTATTATGGGATATCTTAAATTTGATAAATACTTGATAGTGTAAATCTTTAAAAAAAAAAAGATTTTGATGTCGTGTTGGTGATGGCTGACACATGGACCACACAAAATAGCATGTCTTTCTTTTGTTTCTTTATCTATCATATTTATTATTAATGAAAACTAATTAAGAAAATGCTAGAGTTTTATCATATATTACATTCAAATGATAATTATGTAATATATGAGTGTTTGATAATTATTTTAGGAAATATGAAATTTAAAATAAAAATATAATATTATATTTGATAGTTCTATAAAAATAAAGTAATATTAAATTTATTCATAAGAATTATTAAAGATCATCTTATAATTAAAATATTACATATTAGATGTATATGTTAATTCATATATTAAATAATACAAACTAATATAAATTTAAATTCTCACTTTTTAGATCATATTCTAATTTTTATAAAATTTATGTATATGTACATGTTTAATAAATTACAAAAATTTAATAGCATATGTATGTCATTAGGTTTAAAAAAATTGTAACTCAATGTTTGATATTGTTAGATTTCAACATAACTAATATTAAAATAATATCTTGGTTATCATTATTAGTAATGTGTTTAAATAATATTGAGAATAATTATATTTAGAAAAAATAATTATTAAATAAAAAAAATATCTAAAATATTGATTGATCATTTTTATTATTTTATTGATTAGTTGTCTTAATGAATCTTAGAGTTGTAGGAAAAATGATTAAAAATATTATAAAATTTATATGAAATCATTTGAATTAATTACAAGAACTAAGTAATAAATTTCATTATAATATATATAATTTATATAAATATTACGAAAATAAATATGATTTTTCTGGTGCCTCTAGTACTGTAATTGAAATAATATTAGAAAATGATATATTTTTTATTTAATTAGCTAAAAGTAAACAACAAGCTAGTTTGTTCAATAAATATGAGCTATCAAAATATTTATATATTAATTATGATTTATATGTTTAGCTGATTTAAACGTTTGATATATTAAATTTATGAAAATTTTAAGAATTTGTCTATCAAATATTATTTAATATAATGTGATCTACTAAATTTTCTGTTGTCGTTGTAGTATCTTATTTTTTTTTTTTGTGAACATAATTGTACATATGAGGATAAATTTGTCTTTGAATATTTTAGAAGTCATTGAGAATTGAGAAGTTGCACGAATATTTTTTAAATAATCAAGACTCACCTTAAGATTTTTATCTAGCTGCCTGTAATCTAGAACTAGCTGCCAGTTGTATAAATTTAGAAAGTTAACTTTTTGTAATATTTTATTTTATATTCATTTTCTTTATAATTTTTATATTTTTTGTATTTTCAAAAAAATTTAGCTTATTAAATATTATGATACGTTTTTATGTTTAAATACTTTTCTTTTTTATAATTTTATTTTTAATTTATATTTTTAAAAATTTTAGCATGTTGTTTTGTTTTTGGGATATAGTCGCCTGAAACAGTTCCTGGATCGGTCAAAGGCACATATGAAATTGGACTTTGCATGTGACAGACAATCTCTCAGACTCAAGAATTGTTTAATTAAAGATGTCATGCAACATTGATCTTAACATAGCGAAGGAAAAGATCTTGGAGGGTTTTCTAGCAGCTTCCACTCGCACATGCTCGAATGTTGGTTTTACAACAACTCTTTACAACTTTGTGATGCTTAGTAGATATTGAATTTGATGGTTAAGTGCAACTCTTGGTTCTCTCATCATTTCTACCAGATAATTCAACATGGAGTAAGGAGTGAACAGATATTATTGAAACAAAGATCAATAATTCAATTGGGAGGTTGATGCTTAGAAGCAGAGCTTCGACTGCTTCCTCAGTCACATTGGTTGTGTTAAATAAACATTAAATGTCAATTTTTAATGGAGAGTTTTTTTTAGACATTAAGTGTTTGTTTTCAATAGGGAAGATGAAATGTTAAGAGTCAATAGTTACTCTAATGGGTGATAATGATTTGTAATTTTTGGTTTATTAGGACAAATTAATGCCTATAAATAAATCATTGTATTGATTATAAAACAACAAGAATTAAAGAAAGAAAGAGTCTATTTTCAGAAATATTTTCTCCTCAATTATAGTTTGCTGTCAATTTTTTTTACAATTTGGTATCAGAGGGATGTGGAGTATAATCAATAATGTCTTACTGTCCCGATTAACGAAGGTAAATTATGAGAATCGAAGCATCCAAATGAAAGCTCTTCTCGGTTCTCTAGATTGTTGAGAGATGGTTCAAGAAGGTTTTGAAGAACTTGAATCTACCTAAGGATATACGACGGCTCAAAATAAGGCGTTGAAAGAGACGATATCAAAAGATAAGATGACATTGTACATCATGTTCCGAGCTGTTGATGAATCGGGCTTTGAGAATATTGTGAGTACAAAAACTCCAAAAGAAGCGTGAGACAATTCGGAGACCTATGTTGCACGGACACGGGGATACGACACGGCAAGATACGGGAACACGACAAATTTTAAAAAACTAGGATACGGATACGGCTTGGATACGTCATGATAAAAAAAATAAAATTAAAAAAAATTATTAATTATAAATATTAGGTATTTTAAAATAATTAAAAACACTGTATTTTAAAATAATTTAAAATTTTGTATTTTAAAATAATGTAAAAAAAATTTACCCTCTAACACCCTCCCCCTCCCGAGCCTTCCCCCCCTCCCGAGCCTTTCCCCCCCCTCCAAAACCCTCCTCCCGAAACCCCCCCCCCCCCCCCCCCCACCACCCGAACCCAACCCCCCACCCGATTTTCGAACTCTCCTCCTCCCAATGCTGATTCCAAAACCCACCCCTGGCCTATCGGACACGTGTCCGACCCGTGTCGCCGTATCCATGTGTCGGACACGTGGACACGGTAGAACTTAGGCGTATCTGGGCAACACAGTTGGAGACTACGTCCAAAGGAGCCGATCGAGTTAAACAAGTTTGTCTTCAAACTCTTCGCAACGAGTTTGAAAGCATGAAAATGAAGGAGTCAGAAGGTGTGTCCGATTATATCACACGTGTTCAAACTGTGGTAAATCAACTCAACAGAGACGGAGAAAAGTTATCCGATGCGTGAGTTGTGGAAAAGATTCTAAGGTCGTTAATTGACAGTTTCGAGAATGTGGTATGTGTCATAGAAGAGTCAAAGGATCTAGCAACGTTCACAGTCGACGAACTTGTAGGTTCCCTAATGGCACATGAATATCGTAAGAAGAAGAAAAATGAGGAGATGCTTAAGCCGGCACATCAAACTAAAGCATCATTTAATAATGAAAAGATATTCTATTCTCAAAACATTTGAGGTTAATGGCGAGGCCGTGGTGGTTGAGGAAATATTCGCGGTGGGAAAAGCCGCAGTCAAGAAGGGTATAATGAGGAGAAGAGGCAATCAAACCAACAAAATTGGCGTGGAAGAGGATGCGGTCGTGGAAGAGGCGGTTGGTCAAATTATTCCAACTTCGAATGCTACAAGTGTGACAAATATGGTCACTATGCGAAAGATTGTAATTCTGATAAATGTTACAATTGTGGAAAGGTGAGGCACTTTGCAAAAGAATGTCGAGTTGAAAAAAGGATGAAAGAGACAACCAATCTAGGCATGGATGACGAGACGGAAGAATGTTTTCTCTTATTGGCATATAACAAAGTCAACACCGACAACGATACGGTGTGGTACCTTGACACAGCTGCAGGCAACCACATGTGTGGACACGAGCATTGTTTCAAAGAAATACGAAAGGTTGAAGCTGTATCTGTGTCGTTTGGAGATGGCTCAAAGGTTGAGGTAAAAGACCAATGTACGATTTATTATGTACAAAAGGATGATTTCATTGGGTCAATCCAAGATGTGTATTACGTACCAGATTTCAAGAGCAATATTTTAAGTATGGGGCAACTCATGGAGAAAAGATATTTGGTTTTTATGAAAGACCGAATATTATTATTGAAAGACAAGCAAGAGCGTTCAGTTGCACAAGTTGAAATGGGAAGAAATCGGATATACAAGTTGAATTTGAGAATTGTACTAAGAAAATATTTGCAAGTCAATGTGGAAGACAAGGCGTCACTGTGGCATTTTCATTTTGGTCACCTACATTATGATGACCTAAACAAGTTGGCAAAAAAGAATATGGTGCACGGACTACAAGACATGGAATACGAGGGAACATTTTGTGAAGAATGTGTGCTCGGAAAGCATGCAAGAATGTCATTTCAAAAGAATGCAGAGTATCGGGCTAAGCAACCTCTCTAATTGATTCATTCCGACATATGTGGATCAATCACCCTTGAATCTTTCAGCGGCAAAAGGTAGTTTATTTCTTTTATTGATGATTTCTCACGAAAAATTTGGGTTTATTTTCTGAAAGAAAAATCCAAGGTATTTGAAATGTTCAAAAAATTCAAAGTGCTGGTGGAAAAAGAAACCGATAGTTATATTAATCTGTACGATTAGATAGAGGCGGCGAATACACTTCGATGATTTTCATGGAGTATTATGAGGAGCAAGGCATAAGACAATTTTTAACCGCACCATACTCTCCACAGCAAAATGGTGTAGCCGAGAGGAAGAACCGAACCATTATTGACATGGTTTGGTCGATGCTCAAAAGCAAGAACATACCGAAGGAGTTTTGGGTGGAAGCTGTGCAATGTGCCGTTTATGTTCAAAATCGGTGTCCACATGCAAAGTTGTATGATCAAACACCACAAGAGACATGGAGTGGACAAAAACCAACAGTCTCTCATCTCAAAGCATTCGGCAGTTTAGCCTACGCACATGTGCCGGATCAGCGAAGAACAAAGCTCGAAGACAAAAGCAAACGATATGTTTTTATTGGGTATGATGAGAAAATAAAAGGATACAAGCTATTTGACTAGATAAGCAAGAAGATTCTAGTGAGCCGTGATGTACGAGTTCATGAAGCAAATGAATGAGATTGGAATAAAGCAACTGAGGATATCATTGATGTTGGAGAATCATCAATTGCTATGTCAACAACTATACCGAAAAATTCTGAAACCATCGATGATGAAGATGAACCGTGACAACCCAAGATGCGAAGCTTACAAGATTTGTATGATTCAACAAATGAGGTACATCTTGCATGTCTTTTGGTAGATTCCGAAAATTTAAGTTTTGAACAGGCGGTGCAAGACAAGAAGTGGCAAACTGCCATGGACGAGGAGATTAAAGTAATAGATCACAACAACACACGAGAGTTAGCAGAATTGCCAAAATGAACTCAGCCTATTGATGTTAAGTGGGTATTTAATAGAAAGATGAATACTCAAGGAGAGATAAAATGGTATAAGGCGAGACTTGTAGCAAAGGGATACAAGCAAAAGGCGGGAATTGATTATGATGAGGTGTTTGCTCCCGTTGCAAGAATGGAGACAATCAAATTGCTCATTTCACAAGCGGCTCAGCTCAATTGGCCGATATTACAAATAGATGTCAAATCAGCATTCCTAAATGGTGTGCTTGAAGAAGTTTATATTAAACAACCACCTTGGTACATGAAAATTGGAGAAGAAAAGAAGGTATTGAAATTGAAGAAGACACTTTATGGGTTGAAGCAAGCATCGTGGACGTGGAATACTCGTATCAATACATACTTCAAAGAGAACGGGTTCGAGCAATGTCCTTATGAACATGCCCTTTATGTGAAGAAGATTGAAGGTAATATGTTATTTGTTGCTCTTTATGTTGATCTCATTTTTATGGGAAATAATAATGAAATGATATAAAAGTTCAAGAGCACAATGACACTGAAATTCGAGATGACAGATTTGAGCTTGATGAAGTTTTTCCTTGGTCTAGAGGTAAAGCAAGAAAAGACGAGTATTTTTGTATCCCAGGAGGCATATATAAAAGAGATTTTGAAGAAGTACAGGATGCAGTTTTGCAATCTGGTTTCAACACCAATGGAACCAGGTACAAAACTCTCTAAGTTTGATTGAGGAGAATGAGTCGATGCAAGCAAATATCGGAGTTTAGTGGGAAGCCTTTGCTATCTCACATGCACAAGGCTGGACCTTGCATTAAGTGTCGGCATTGTAAGTCGATTCATGGAGGAGCCGGTCTATTCACATTGGAAGGCGTTAAAACGAATCCTTCGATACATCAAAGGAACAATGTCACTCGGATTATTTTATACTAATGCGGCAGATTACAAGTTGATCGGGTACTCCGACAGTGATTGATGCAGAGACTTGGATGATCGGAAAAGTACATTGGGTTATGTGTTTTTTATGGGTGACACGATATTTACTTGGCTTTCAAAGAAGCAATCAATCATGTCACTCTCAACGCGTGAAGCTAAATATGTGGCAGCATCTTTGTGTGTACGTCATGTGATATGACTCAAAAATTTATTAGGCAAGAAGGAGCAACAACAACTCGGTACAACTGAGATACGAGTTTACAACAAATCAGCAATTGAATTGAGCAAGAACCCGGTAAATCATGAGAGAAGCAAATATATTGACGTTCGTTTTCACTTCATCCGAGATCAAGTAAAGGAAGGAAATATAAAATTAGTATACGTGACAAGTTAGGACCAAGTCGTAGATATCTTCACCAAACCACTACCTACGATACTAATCGATAACTGCAAAAGATTATTAGGCATGAAAGATGACATGAGCATTTACGTTTATGAGAGAGTTTTGTTAAATAAATATTAAATGTCAATTTTTAATGGAGAGTTTTTTTTTAGACATTAAATGTTTGTTTTCAATAGGGAAGATGAAATGTCAAGAGTCAAAAGTTACTCTAATGGGTGATAATGATTTTTAATTTTTGGTTTATTAGGACAAACTAATGCCTATAAATAAATCATTGTATTGATTATAAAACAACAAGAATTAAAGAAAGAAAGAGTCTATTTTCGGAAATATTTTCTCATCAATTATAGTTTGCGGCCAATTTTTTTTTACAGGTTGATGCCTTGGTGGTTGGTGCTAGTATCTCTCTTCTATGCTCGACAATCATTCCTAAATGACTATTCTACCCGCAATTATAATAATTGTACTTTTTCCTTCTTAATCTAGATTTGTTTCATCTTGATTTTTAACTATTGCAATTTGAATTTTTTCACTTAAGTTCTCCCCATTAATTTAGTATACAAGATTGAAAAAGTTGATGCCTTGTCAAATTCTCTTTGTCGAATTTCTTAGCTCAGTAACAAATCTATTATACCATTGAATTTCAACTTCATATTTCTGAAGGAATTGTTTTTTGTTGTAAAAACAACATTTTAATTATCTGGTAGAAATGATGAGAGAACCAAGAGTTGAACTTAACCATCAAATCTATTATATTCAATGTTGAGAGAACCAGATATTGAATTCGATATGATTATTATTTCATTTATATGATAATTAAAAATAATATATATATATATACACACACACACACACACACACACACACACACACATACACATACATATATATATATATATATATATATCATTTATTTTATATTATTAAATTTATCAAATTAAATAAATTATATGTCAATTACATTCAAAAATAATTTAATATATATTTTATTTATTTTATATTTGTTGATGTTTTTTTAATGAATATTGAATAATTTTTATATTTTGCTAATATTATATTGATATTTCTAATATATCAATAAAATTCAAAACTATTTATTTGTATTTATCATTATTTTAATTTATATACGTGTGTAATTTTTTAAATTATTTTTAATTTTAATAATATTGAAAATATATTTATAATGTCATCGGTTTGATTGTGGTTTGATAGTAGTTCGAATGTCAGCTTGAACCATGAACCAACAATTTTCTACATCAGCTCGGTCACCAGTCTGATTTTTTAACATTGGGTTTTGCATGGCGAACAATGCAAAGATGATGTTTAGATGTTTGTGTATAATTTTGCCATTTGGATTTTGTTGAGACTTGAGTGAAATGAAGCATGCTCAAGATACTTGTTTAATTTTCTTGTTATTGGCAGAATTCATTAGGGTGGTACTTGTAGCAATAATCGAGGGAGAGGGAGAGGGAGAGGGAGAGAGAGAGGGTTGAGAGGGCTGAGAGGGTTAGAGGGTTGACAGAGATGAATTAAATGTTTTTTTTTTTTCCATTGTGCTTGAAGAATAATATAAATGAGAGAAAGTATGGTATATGGTCTGAACACCCTACATATCGAGTGCTCACATATAATATAAATGAGAGTAATAAAATAAATCTTCAAAATTTGTGCCGAGTGTTTCGATTTAAGATGGTCAACCTGCATGCTGTCATACCATGCATCACGACACAACCTGAATCACCGGGTTGGGTGACAAATCAAGCTTGAGTCATGACAAATCGGGTAAAGGTTGGGTAGAAACCTTAACCCGAGTTCAGCGCATGATCTTATGTGCCCAAAATTGTTTTAATTAAAGAATTTTGACTCAAGTCACATTGGCTCTTCTAACAATAGCCATGTGTGCCAACTCAACCATCATTTTTAGCTGATACCTATTAGTGATAACCATGATGTCGTTACCTTTTTGCTAACCATTAGACATAATTCATTGGTTAGATAGATTTTGTCTAGTCAAACATTGAAAATTTCTTTTTACAAATTAACTTTTTTTTTTTTTGAATGAAAAATATTATGTTTTTTTTTCTTTCAATTCTAATCTTCATTGTGTGTGTGATTCTCATACTTAAAATTCAAATATTAAGTATATATATTTTGATTTTTTATAAAATTCTAACTAACAAAATTATTCACTTTTACAAAATTATGAACTTGTTTTACTGGCTATTATTTAATTTTATTAGGTAGATGACGAGAATTTTTTTTAGTCACTTTTACATGATAAAGTTAGAAAAATAATAGTGTATTATCTTTCAAACCATACATCTATTTATTCTAATAAAATGAATCTTTCTAAATTTAATGAAAATGAAATTAATATTTTTGATATAATATTGATAATGATAACCAACTCAAAGATCAAAAATTAATTTGTCTCCTTATCATAGGTCTTGTTGCACCAAAAAAATTTAGATTTATTACTAGTAATAAATTTAATTGTTAAATTTATATAGCATAGAAATACATTAATATAAGTTAGTAAAAAATATTAGAGGAATCAAAGAATAAATAAGTAGATTTATTATTAGTATGAGTCATACACTTAATTTGTACATACTCTTATATTAGTGCATTTTATTCAAAGTTATATTTTATCCTTATATAAAAAGCTAAAATTTAATTAAGAATTGAATAATTCATTTTCTTAGAAAATACAGTGCAATATTAACAATGACACACACTATCTAGATTACTTAGAATGAAATGTCTTTCGCATGTATGATTCGAACTATGTTCATTTTAATTGAAAGTTAATTAATAAAATATTAAGATTTTATCAAATATTATATTCTCAAAAGCTACTCAAAATCTACTAGGATGGGGAAACACACCTCTTAGGTACAAGTTGGTTGGTGTCGAGTCTCAATTAGGTTCAGGGGTTCCACTTGGTTTAAAAAATTATAAAATTTTAAAAATATAATAGAAATAAATTTGGTAATGTGAGTCTCCGAGTATATTAAATGTTTATATTTAGAGATGATTTTTTTTTTCATTCAACCAGTCATATGTGTGATTTATCAAAATATTTAGTTAATAATTATTATGCATTCTTATCTTTAATTCATATAAAAAATTAACAAGTTGAGTTTGTAGAAATTTCATGAATTCATCTTTTTCATGATATCTAAAATAATACATGATTCACTAATATTTTTGGTGTGTGTGTGTGTGTAGATTTAGAGTTTATTTTTTTTTTGTTAATATGAATATAATTATATACAAAATAATAAATTTGACATCAAATATTATAGAAAGAATTATCATATTTTAAATGATTGAGAAAACACACAAATATCTCTTGAAGTCTTATTAAATGAATTTTGTAAATAAATTGAAGTTTTGACATACAAAATCAGAATAAAAAAAAAATTGTGATCATGATTTGGAAATAGAGTTGGCAAAAATGCTCAGGCGGCTTGGTCACGACCCGAGGCATGAATTGTGTTTTCTACCCACCACTTAACTCGAGATGTCCTTGTTTTTTAGAATTTTTTTTTGGCTTGAAATATATGTATATAATTGATTCTAATATATTTAACACGATTCTTGTCTTTTATTTAGACTAGTGATTGACCACCATATCATTAAGTGATGGCTTAAAGAATTTGTTTGAGAAATAAGTAATTTTTAAATATGTTTTTATTTTATTACAAAGGCATGCACTTTCGTGGCCCAAACTTGCTTCATGTTAGTCATAGTTTGTGTCCTAATTAAACCTATTACTTTTTAGAATTGTGTTTGGTACTTAATTTTTTAAAAAAATATCATCTTTCTTTCTTGGAAAAATTTTCATTTGACTTATTTTGTCACAATTCATTTTTCAAAATAATAATAATAATAATAATTGGTAGTCAAATGAATTTTTTTTTTTGCACAAATTAAATAAACGAATTATTTCTGTATTTTTTTTTTCTGAGAAAGTGAAACAATAAAACAACTTTTAGTTAAGAAAAGAGAACCGGAGATGACATGATTATGATTATTTTATATATAAATTTTAAAATGGTTAAAATTAATTGAGAAAAAATTATTCAAAAATAATAAAATTTTTTTAATTGCTAAATCATTTTTTCAAGTATCATGTGTCTCGCCTCCTAGCATTACTCTCACGAGGTGCTCTAAAAGTATATCTAATGAGGCTCATTGCTTGGTATAAATGATGATAATTGTTAATATTTTGATAGTCTTATTTTTGAAAATTAGAGATGCTACCTCATGTGTCTCAAATACAAGACTGACTATTCTTAGATGAATATACTTATCATTGTACTTAGACCCAATTTATGATGAGAAACTTGAAATAGTTAGCCGTTATTTTGATGAAAGTCTTGTTCCTTGTTACTTTGTTCATTCAAGGAAGACCGGAGACATTACAAAAAAAATAAAAAAAACTTAAATGTTTTGTTACTTTTGTTGGTTAAGAGGTTTTGCCTTAGTGTGATAGTTAATCTCCAAGATCCCATGCTAAGCTGGAGAATTGTGTACTAGGTGTGTTTTTTTATTTTTTTTAAATTTTTGTTGGTTGAAAACAATTATGGAGAGAGTCTGCAAGTGCAAGAAATAAATACAGATGGCATATTGGTTTGGGCATTGGGTAGCGCAACTCAGATATGTCCTTTTAATTCTTTGTTGATAATGAAACATCTCTGTTGAACACCAGGACAAGTGTTGGAGGTTGTCTTTGCTAGGCCCCAACCAGATAAAAGGTCTGATGGTGCTGGTCTTCTGGTGAACAATGTTCCCCTTCCGTATGGTAGATTTCCCTGCAAGCTGCCCTATGCCTCTTTGGGTGCTGGCTATGGCGCAGTATCTGGCATTCCACAGGTGTGCACATATATGTATGTGTGTATTTTTATTTTTTTTCGTTAGATGCTGTATTATGCATTTAACAAATTTCAATGAACAGCCACTCATATATGGCAGAGGTCCATTGCCAGCAGGGATGCAGATGGTCCCCATGGTTCTTCCTGATGGCCGGATTGGCTATGTCCTGTAAGTAGTCTTGTATGAACAGCAGTAGCAGAAGCCCAGCAATGCTAGCTTGATCTTTGCTTTTCCTGTGTATTCTAGCCTGACGCCCAACTGCAATAATTTCTTTTGCTTTTGGACTTTGGGCAGGCAGCAAGGTAGAGCTCAGATCCCACAGCTTCCTCCTGCTCATCGAAGATCTGATAGGAATAACACTTCAACTGGATACGGACGTGGTGGAACTAGCTGTGATGTTGGCAGCCGCGGAAGAAGATATCGCCCTTACTGATTACTATTAGCTAACCTGCTGCAGTCATGGCTACTTTATTTTTTGTTATTATTATTATTATTATTATATTACTTCTTCCCTGTAGGTGAAGAAGAAAACTTGAAACTGTACTTTCTTTAGGAATTGCTGCCCTGTTTTCATATGTAAATGTTTATCTTAATAGCTAAATCAACGTGTTCTTGGGATTTGCATAATGTATATACTGTAATATATTTATGTGATTGTATACATCTACGTGTGTGTGTATCAGAGTGCGTGCGTGCGTGCGTGCGTGCGTGCGTGCGTACTGTAGTATATGGATAAACTAATGGGGAGAGTGAGCGAGTACATAAGAGAAAATAGCTAAATCACTAACGCAAATACATCTTATGCAAAGGCAATCCAAATGGAAAAGTTGTCATTACGGGTTAGGTAGTTGGACGCTCTTCATCAATCTCCGGCTTTATAACAACCACTAGCCATTAAAATCAAGTACATGCCTCTTTCTCTTCCTTCAATTAATACTCAGGGAAAAAAAAGAACGAGTCTTCGTTTAATACTTCGTAGCATGCTGGGCGGTCCTGCTTTTGATTCTTCCGTCTCAAATTTAAATGAAACGGGACTATAAAAGAATAAAAGAACAAAGAAAGGGTCGCATGAAGATGAAAGGCAGAGGATCAACGTCAACGTTCTTGCACTTCATGAACATCACCCATCTCCTCTTCCTCCTGATCACTATTCTCTGCTTTTCGATCTTCATGTTGGGACCACAATTCTTGGAAGAAATTAGCACCGCCATGAGGATATGCTGCGCCGCCTTGATCATCTCGTTGCTCAGCATCTGCTGTTCCTACCGGACGTCGCCCGTTTATCTGGTCGACTTCGCGTGTCATGAGCCGGAGGACAAGTTGAAAATACCAATGGAAACGTTTCTAAATATGACGAGAGAAAGCGGCAAGTTTGGGAAAGGCAGCGTAGAATTCCAAAGAAGAATTGTAGAGAGAGCAGACTTAGGAGATGAGACTTATCTCCCGAGAGGAATACTGTCCGCGCCACCGAATCTGTGCATGGAAGAAGCGAGGGTGGAAGCAGAAACTGTCATGTTCACCGCCATGGATTCTCTCCTTCAAAAAACGGGAATTAGCCCCTCTGAAGTTAACATACTGATAGTCAACTGTAGCCTGTTTAACCCCACACCCTCTTTATCTTCCATGATTGTCAACAAGTACAATCTCCCGGCAGACATTAAGAGCTTCAATCTTGGAGGCATGGGTTGCAGTGCGGGACTGGTATCGATCGATCTTGCGAAAAATCTTCTGAGAGCAAACTCCGACTCTTACGCTGTCGTGCTGAGCACGGAGAACATTACTCTCAACTGGTATTTCGGTGACGACAGGTCCATGCTGTTGTGCAATTGCCTGTTTAGAATGGGTGGAGCCGCCATTCTTCTATCCAATCGAAAGTCGGATCGGGTCCGATCCAAATACGAGCTGGTTCACTCGGTTCGAACACATAGAGGGGCAGATGACGTAAGCCATTGCTCCGTGTATCAGAGAGAAGACGACGAGGGTACGGTCGGAGTATCTTTGGCTCGGGAATTGATGGCTGTCGCAGGAGAATCGCTGAAAATCAACATCACCACACTCGGTCCTCTGGTACTGCCTTTGAGCGAGCAATTAATGTTCTTTTTCACCCTCATGAGGAAAAAGATCTTGAGAGAGAAAGTGAAGCCGTACATCCCCGATTTCAAGCTCGCGTTTGAGCATTTCTGCATGCATGCTGGAGGAAGAGCTGTTTTGAATGAGTTGCAGAAGAACTTGGGGCTGAGCGAGTGGCACATGGAGCCGTCCAGGATGACTCTGCACAGGTTTGGGAATACTTCTAGTAGCTCCTTGTGGTATGGACTTGCTTATGCAGAGGCCAAGGGAAGGATTTCGGGCGGGAATCGGGTCTGGCAGATTGCTTTCGGATCGGGTTTCAAATGTAACAGTGCTGTTTGGAGAGCCCTGCGTGGAGTTCCCATTGCAGCCCAAATTGGTAATCCGTGGGTCCGGTTTATTGGTAATTATCCAGTTCTTGGCATTAAAGATAATTAATAAATAATTGAAAAACAATCTTTTTCTAAAATTAAAAATTGTACATTAAAATAAAAAATTATTAAATTTTAGTACACTAAAATATATCAACCTAATATTTACCATGCAGTCTGCAAGTTTAAAAAGGAATTTAAAAATTTAAAATTAGAGGTGTCAACCGGGCCGTGCCGGCCCGTCTGGCACGAGGCACGGCACGATTCGGATGTGCCTGGGCCGGCCTGGCATGAAAATTTCCCATGTCCGGGCTCGTGCCGTGACGTGCCGAGGCCAACTGGGCCTCATGCATAGAGGTGTCAAATGGGCCGTGCCTGGCCCGACATGGTTTATAAAAGCCAGGCCCGGCCGGGCCAGGTTAATTTTTTTTAAAATTTTATAGTTTTGTTTTTTAGTTTAATTATAAAATATATTAAATTATATATATAATTATAGATAATGTATATTATAATAAATTTATAAAATGAAAATTGTTTAAAATTTATTAAATTACAAAGTTTAATTTTTTTTAATAATTTAAAATACAATTAGTTTATAATTTATTAGAATTAAATAATAGAGGTATAAATTTTTAAATGAAAAAATAAAACAAAAAAATAAATAAATCAAAAAATTTTGTTAACAAAAATTAAAAAGTAAAAAAAAACAAAAGCAAACTAAATGAAAAATGACAAGTCAGCCAATAGATACCGAATGTAAGAACCAAACAATTTAAAGTTTCAACGTAACGTATAAATAAAGCGTAAAATTAATAAAAAATAAAACATCGAAATCAAAAAGCAGTGGATCATCATCAATCATCAATCGGCATATCATGAGCGTCATCAGCCGCAACATCAAGATCAATATCATATGAATCGTCATCATCAGCAATCAACTCCTCCGCTTTTGTAGTAGATGCGGCTGTAATTCCTGTCCTAGTCCCAGCTCCAGCACGATCATGAATGCTAAGCCTCGAATCCTCCCAATCCTTCAAACATGCCAAAGCCTCAACAATATCTGGACGTAGTCTCGATCTCCTATCCGAAATCATGTTCACTGCAACAGAAAAAGTAGACTCCGATGCTACGCTCGACATCGGTGGAGTCAATAGATCCCATGTCATCCTAGATAACACGGGAAAGGTGGACTCATATGATTTCCACCACTGTAATATATCAAGATTCTTACTATCAGAATGTAATAAATTTTGAGTAGTAATTGGTATCTAAGTACCAAGAAAGCTCGCTGCTATGTGATGGTCCACCCCGACGTTTCCCCATCGCTAGCTGAATGGAAACATCATCATCTCCGAACAAGGTATCCATGTCCGTAATCACAGTCTCACTACCACCACCACCATACCTAGTATCGTAGTATTTGAACAGATCAGTCAACTTCTTGTGAATGAACCCTTCAAGTGGCTCTTCCAGGTTCATGCACGAGAAAATGTAAGTCAGAGTATTTTCTATCCCTCCCACCTTAACCCCAGGGTCCATGTATGCAGCGAGGCAATAAAGGGACGGAACGGTGGACCAGTACTTTAAGTACTTGGTTTCCATCTCTGCAACCATATAGCTAAGTGTCGGGTCAGCTCGATACTTCCTAAACATGCTACTAATGTTGCACACGCACCTGAGTACAATGCAAGTCGTGGGCGTATAAACTGACGAACACATGTTCGTCGTGTCATAAAAAATATTCATGAATTTCATAAATGTAATTTCTGAAGCCCAGTCAGTGTCGTCAATAATAAGTTCGTCACTCTTACTATTGTCGTAGTCGGATATCACGTGTTCGTATTCAACACATGATTCCAACATCAGGTACGTGTAATTCTAATGATGTCTCACATCATATTGGAATTTCTTTTTCTTAAGATTCGCAGACAAACAGAGACTACAAAACTCTTGTTGTCTGCAAGGAGTGCGAATATATTTTAGTGCATACGTATATTATCCAACGCGGGGGAACACACATTCATACCCGCTTGAACAATCAGGTTAATCACGTAACACATGCATCTGACATGAAAAATCTCTCATAATGGTGCGTCTCTAATAATACTAACAAACATGTTAATCGCTACTCTATTATTAGATGCGTTATCGAATGTGATACTAAAAATTTTATTTTAAATTTTATATTCTCTAATGATTTTCATCATACACTCAAAAATGGTCGGGCCATCATGATGATAGAGAATCTCGGAGAATCATAAAATTTTTTTATTCATAGTCCAGTTAGAATCTATATAGTGGCGGGTGAGACATGCATAAGATGATTCATCGTGACTTGTCTAGATATCGGACGTCACGGACACCACTCCACTATATACCATAAATTCATTAATTATTTTTTGTTTTTCTAACTTATATAATTTTAGTATGTCATTACTAGATGTGGACTTAGGAATCCTATGATAAGAAGGCTGAAAATATATCTGCATTATGCGCACTACCCTTGGATCTTCCAAAAATCTAATCAGAAAACTCATCAATGTGATAAGTCTGGCCATGCCGTCCCTACCCAACTCGCTGGAGTATATGAAGGGAGTAAACTTTGAGAATGAACTTGATCCAGTCTCAAAAAATGCAGTGCCAAGTTGGGTTTGCCTAGGATTTAATGAACCATGTTTTTTGGTGCATAATTCATCATGTCTCTTAAGGTGCACAGTCCCAAACGAACATTTACATGTTAAAATTCTCATATAATATTTGTACTGTGCCATTTCTTCTTCCTCACCCCTAACATTTTTTATGTTTTATTATATTAAAATGAGTCCAAACTACAGAAGACCTCCTAGTTTTTTGTTTTTTAGAAGTTTGGGTTGAGACGACTGGAGAAATCAAAGTTTTAGCAGCATCATATCTCTGTGTAAGATTTTCATTTTTTAAATTTAAATATGTTTCATTAGTATTTGTCATTTTTAGGATTTTTGTTAAACAAGAAATTTATTTAGAGACTAGATGATAGATTTTAGATTTAACTATTTTAGGACTAGAGAGAGAGAGAGAGACTAGATAGAGAGAGAGAGAGACTAGAGAGAGAGAGAGACTAGATAGAGAGAGAAAGTAAAAAAAAACTTAAAATAAATTACCCGGTTAATCAGTCAGGTCGATCACATGCACGGTGCACCATAGTCTAGCTCAAAATTCAAAACCCAAGTTGAGATTCCCGAAAAGCCAAGCCAAATGATGAAATCCCGACTTCCCAGGTCCCGAGAGAGAGGAGCAAGAGTTTTGAGAGAGAGAGAAAATGTGAGATTTGAAAGAAAAAATGTTTATGAAAAACATAAATATTATAGAGAGGGAGGGGGGGGGGGGGGGGGGGGGGGGGGAGATTTTATAGATTAAATAAAATAATTTTTTTTTTAAAAAGTCATTTTTTTATGTTTTTTTTTGATTTTTTTTAATTTTTTAGGGGGCAAATCATGAGGGTCATTGGATTCTGCCCTGTAGCCGTTGGAGGCGAGATCCAATGGCAACAATTTAATTTTTTTGGGGGGGGGGGGGATCGAGTCGGGTCGGGTCCAATCAGACCAGACCCGCAATCTTTTTTACGGGAAGGGGAAGCTTGGCTTGGTCCGTATCACAGTGAACCCACTCGTGACTAGTGACTCGTGAGGGTGCGGGAAGCCAGGTTTGCTGGTGCGGGATGCTGGGGCTGGGTGTGAACGGTGACCCCGACCGTGCCTGCGGGTTGTGCCACGGGCCACCGAACTGTGCTGGGTCAGGCACGACACGAGGCCCGGTAGGCCTCGGTACGGCACGAGCCGTGCTTTACTAGGGCATGGGATATTCCCAGTTTGGGTTGGCCTAGGCATAGCCGAACCATGCCGGGCCGGGTCGGCCCGGCATGGTACAGTGGCATGTTGGCATGGTACTTCGGCACGAGCCGAGAAACTAATTTTTTTTATAATAATTAGGGTTATAGGGGCGTGAAACCCTAATTTTTTTTTAAATTAGGATTTCGGAGGCGCTGAAATCCTATCTTTATTAAAATTTGGTTTTCGGGCACGCCGAAACCCTTATTTTTTTTTAAAATTAGGATTTTGGGCGTGCCGAAACCCTAATTTTTTTAAATTAGGGGTTCGGCGCCACAACGCCAGACGAACCCCTAATTTTTTTATATTAGAGGTTCGGCTGGACCCGGCGGATTCGTGCCACGAGCCCGTGCTGGGTTGACCTCTATAGAACCGTGTCGGGCCAGACACGGCATGATACAGTAACCATGTCGTGTCTGGCCCAGCACGAAAGCATGGTCGGGCCGGCTAAAAAATAGGTCGGCCCGGCCCGGCACGTCCCGTTTGACACCTCTATCTAAAATATTAGTTTTTAAAGTTGGAAACTATTTTTTGATCCTCAAAGTGGTTTACCACAACTCATAGCTACATAAATTTAAATACATAAACATAGATAAATATATACACACATATGTATATATATGTATATATATATATGTGTGTGTTTGTGTGTGTGTGTATATATATATATATATATGTATGTATGTATATATGTATGTATGTATGTATATCGATATATGTATATATATTTATATATTTATATATTTATATACCTTTATATATTTATATATGTTTGTTTATTTCTATATTTATACATGTTTATATATTTATATATGTTTATGTATTCATACTTTTAAGAAAGTTTGTGTGTGTGTTCGCTTACTTACTATATGATTTATTGATGGTGGTTGAATGGTTGGCATCACAATGAAGTACACGTAGTTGTGGTTTTGAACTGCATCATAACTATTTAATGAGGTATGTTACGGTAATATGATTTAAGAACTTAAAAGCAATTTTTGAATTTGAAAATTGCTAATTCAAATCAATTTTTTGTATTGGTATGTGATTTAAAGTTTAGGTAGTTTATTTTTTGTTGTAACATTCCCCACGGTTTATTGAAAAAAACCTACAACGTTCTTAAATTGATAGTTTTTTTTTTTCAAAAACCTATTTGTTTATATATATATATATATATATATAGAGGTAGGAAGACAAAAAAAATAGAGAACATTGCAGATTCAATCAGTATTTGGTGGTGCACAGAATACTAAAATAGAGATTATTTGGACTTGTTTTATCTTGGGGACGATGTTAATAATCAACTGCATGCACAAAGGAGGTAGAACCACAAATCGTCTTAAAGAGAGCAATATAGTTCATGACTCAATCCATCATTCTCCATCAGGCACAATTTATTGTTCCTTTTCTTTGGTATTGCAATTCATGAGGTAATATTTTCAACAATTTTAAGAAGAGTTTTTTTTTTTGTTTTGCCATGAAAGTTGAGAAAATTTTTTTCGTCAGTACTAATAACAACAACAACAAACCTTTCGAGTTTGAGGGTATGCATTTCAATAAATGGAAAATCAAGATGATGTTTTATATTACTATGAAAAAGGTTGCTTTTTATGTCACTACAATTCAACCTACACAAATTGATCCACCCACTACTGAGAACAAAAGAAATTGCAAACTGGGATTCTGATGATTTTTTGCGCAAGAACTATATTTTGAATGCTTTAAGTGATGATTTATATGATTACTACTCTTCTTTAAAAACTACAAAAGATGTTTGGGATGCCTTGCAAAAGAAATATGATACCGATGAGGCTGGGTCTAAAAAATATGCTGTTAGTCAATACATGAAGTTCCAAATGGTTGACGAAAAATTGGTTCATCCGAGGAAATTCGAGTACCGGAGCTCACAGCAGAGCCTGTGGCAAAGGTAGACTTCTTGGTGCAAGGGGTGAACAATGAAAAGCTCAAAGTCTCCCTACAGATAAAAAGATGGAAAGATTGGTAGTGGAGTTTGAACCTTAGTAGTGTTTATCGAAAAAGTCCTGTTAAAGGACTCTCCTTTGATCCCGATTCGAGATGAACAATTATCATCTATCTATAGACATTAATAGAATGTGTTCCCTGTAGACATTAGAGGAGATTGTCGAACCCCCTTATATAGTCAGGGGAACTACTTGTTGATCCGCCCCTCTCAAAAGGTATTTTTGATTCTTTGATTGATTGATATGCAGATTGATGAGCAATTTCAGGCTGCTGTGTTGATTGACAAATTGCCAACAAGTTGAAATGATTTCAAATAGGAGTTTCACCACAAAACAAAGGAATTCTCGATGGAAAGTCTAATCACCAAAATCAAAGTTGAGTAGGCTAGGAAATAAGATTCTAAAGAGGACATTTTTGTTGTCTCCAAGGACAATAATAAAACTCCAGATCATTTGAAGCTAGAGAAGATGTTTATGAAATAGTGTCACACCCAAAACCATAATAGTAGATTCAATCAGAATAAGAACATGAAAAATCAAAACCAGAATAGGAACAATAATGGAACCCCTTCAAGGTAGTAAGCACATAACAATAATTAGTTTATGTGTTATGCTGGCAATAAACCTAGTCATATCGCTCAAAACTTCAGGAATCGCACTCATGTAGCTCAAGTTAATGTGATCGAAAAGGGGTCACTTGTGGCTATGATAATAGAAATCAGTATGATTTCTGGATATGAAGGGTGGTGGGCAGATTCTGGAGCTGCATGACATATTAGTTATGATCATTCTTGAGTCAAGACTTATTCTAAAGAAAAAGACATGAAAGTGATGTTGGGTGATTCCCACGCCACTAAGGTTGTTGGAATTGGCAATGTGGAGTTGAAGTTTACTTTTGGATGGACACTCCTTCTTAAGGATGTCCTGCATACTCCAGAAAGGAGAAAAAATCTTGTTTTTAGTTTTTTACTCAATATGGTTGGGTTTGTTTAGAATATTGGTTCTGATCAGTATGTCATCACCAAAAATGGATCTTTTGTGGGTAAGGGCTATGCTTGTGATAATATGCTCAAACTAAATGTTGAGATGACTAAAAATGTTGAATCTTCTTCTTATATTGTTAGTTCCTTTAATGTTTGACATGCTAGACTTTGTCATGTTAACAAACAATTAATCAAGAATATGTGTAGGTTAGGAATTATTCCTAATATACATTTGGATGATTTTGAAAAATGTGAGTCGTGTAGTCAAGCTAAAATCACAAAAACCCCACATAAATCAATATAATGAAAATCTGGGCATCTTAACTTATTACATTTTGACATATGTGAATTCGACGGTGCATTAACTAGTAATTGAAAATGATATTTCATTACATTTATTGATGATTAATCAAATTAGACATATGTTTATTTGATGATGTATAAAAGTGAAGCAACTGATATATTTAAAGTCTTTATTGAAATATAAAATCAATTTAGAAAAAAGATTAAGAAACTTCATAGTAATAGAGTGCCTAATTCATGAAGTTATTGCACCTTATTCATTGAAATGAATGGAAAAGCTAAAAGAAAAAATAGTACTTTGTGTGAACTTGTTGTTGCTACCTTGTTGGGCTATGGTGTTGCTTCTTATTGGTGGGAAGAAATTATTTTAACTGTCTGCTATGTTTTGAATAGAGTGCCTAACTCTAAAACTTATACTTCTCCCATATAATGGTGGTTAAATAGAAAATCAAATGTCTCTTACTTTCGAGTATGAGGTTGTTTGGCATATGTGAGGATACTAGATCTAAAAAGATCTAAGTTAGCTAGTAGAACATATGAGTGTGCTTTTATTGGATATGCAATACAAAACAAGACATATAGGTTTTATGATATCACAAATTAATGTGATTATAGAGTCACTTAGTGCTGAATTTTTCGAGGACAAATTTCCTTTTAAATCTAAAAATAGTGGGGGTTCTAGTGAAAATAAAATAGTAAATGAATTGAATTTGTCAAAACAAAAAGAGCTAAATACAAATGAACCTAAATTAATAAGAAGTGTACGACCTAAAGTTGCAAAAGATTTTGGATCTAATTTTTATGCCTTCACTTTAGATAATGACGCTATTACTTTAGAAGAGGCCAATAAATCCTATGATTCTGAACTATGGCAAGAAGCTTTGAATAGCGAAATGGATTCTTTACAGTCAAATAAAACATGGAAATTGGTAGATTTACCTACCGGTTGTAAAACTATAGGATGTAAGTGAGTACTAAAAAGGAAACTAAAGGCTAATGGGTCTGTAGAAAAATATAAAAAAATATTGGTTGCCAAAGGTTTTAGGCAGAAAGAAAATATTAATTTCTTTGACACTTATTCTCTGGTCACTAGGATTACATCAATTCGTATATTGTTTGCTATTGCTTCCATTCATGATTTATTATACATCAAACGGATGTAAAGACAATATTTTTAAATGGTGATTTAGAAGAAGAAATTTACATGGATCAGCCCGAAGGTTTTGTTGGTTCAGGGCAAGAACATAAGGTATGCAAACTTAAAAGATCTTTATATGGTCTTAAACAAGCACCAAAACAGTGACATGATAAATTTGATTCTTTGATTATTAGTCATGGTTTTAGAATAAATGAAAGTGATAAATGTATTTACTACAAATTCATTGACAATATATGCACTATCATATGTTTATATATAGTCGATTTATTGATATTTGGATCACATATTGATGCTGTCAATAAAAAAAAAATTTATACAAAATTTTGATATTATGGATCTTGGAGAGGCCGACTTTATTATTGGGACTAAAATAACAAGAACAAATGATGGAATTGCTCTAGATCACTCTCATTATATTGAAAAATTGTTACATAAATATAATTATTTTGATTGCAAACATGTTTGCTCCCTTTATGATCCTAGTGTTAAATTGTTTAAAAATACTAGTGAAAGCATTAGACAAATTGAGTATGCAAGTATCAGTGGCAGTCTTCACTATGCCGCTGATTGCACTCGACCAGATATTGCATATGTTGTTGTGATTTTATGTAGGTTTACTAACTTTCCTAGTGAGGAACATTGGTTTGCTATTGGAAGGCTCATGTGGTATCTGAAAAAAAATCATGATCATAGGATTACATTTCCAAAAGTTTCCCGCTATCCTTGAGGGATTTAGCAATGTAGATTGGTACACCCTTCCAGATGATTCCAAAGTAACTAGTTGTTACATTTTTAGAATCATTGGTGGAGCTATTTCTTGGAAATCAAAGAAACAGACTATTCTAGCTCAGTCCACTATGGAGTCAGAACTTATTGCTTCGGCTACAGCTAGCGAGGAAGCCAGTTGGCTTATGAACCTTTTGGCAGATACTTCCTTGGAAAGACCGATTACAACTGTTCTAATTCACTGTGATAGTACCGTGGCTATCTCTAGATTATATAACCATTATTATAATTGCAATAGTCAATATATACGTCGAAAACATAGCACTGTTAGACAATATCTATCTACACATGCTATAAGAGTGGATTATGTTCAGTCTTCAAGAAATCTTGATGATCATTTGACGAAAGGATTAGCACATGAAAAAGTATGGGACACTTCAAAAGGAATGGGTCTTCAGCCAATCAATACATGAGTTGCTAGTATTGATAACCCAACATATTGAGTGGAGATCCCACAAAAAGGTTCAATTGGAAGAATAAGTTACTAGTGATACACGTGAAATCATGCAAGCTATCATGAAATATATTACCCAAGTCCATTCCTATTGCTTGATATTCTACAGTGGTATACAAGGTTGAGTTTATTAAAACTCTTAATGAGATCTATAACAAAGTGGAATGTTATGCTACAGTAACATCCTTGATAGTCTCACTAATGTATATGTGAATGTGGGGCCACATTCTATAAGTTTGTGGCAAATTATTTAGAGCATATACTATAACTGGGATATAAGCACATGGCTGAAAAGTGTTGGCTTCTGAATTGCATGTTAAGAGAAATGTGCGTGATATTTATTCTTTGTATATCCTAGGACTATAGTTCAAGTGTAATTCACTATCGATTCTTATACATTGAAAAAACTATCACTATGCAAAGGTTCAAGTTTGCTAAACACCTTTACTTATGCACATTTATGACTGTCTTTCTAAAACATAAAATCTTCCGACCTTTCTTTTTTTAAATATAAGTGGGGGATTTTTAATGCAATAAAATATTTATAAGTATTGGTATGTGATTTAAAGTTTAGGTAGTTTTTTTTTTTGTTGTAACCTCTCTCCCACATTTTATTGAAAAAAAAAACTTACAACATTCTTATATGTGCAATTTTTTTTTCAAAACCCAATTTGTTTTTTTAATATATAGAGAGGTAGGAAGACAAAAAAAGAGAGAACACTATAGATTCGATCAGTATTTGGTGGTGCACAAAATATTGAAATAGAGAGTATCTAGGCTTATTTTATCTTGGGGACGACATTTCTATTCATCTGCATATACAAAGGAGGCAGAGCCACGAATCATCTAAAAGAGAGCGACCTAGTTTGTGACTCAAACCATCATTCTTCACCAACCACAGTTTATTGTTCCTTTTCATCGGTATTGCAATTCCTGAGGTAATATCTTCAACAAAAAGCAATTTATGAATTTGAAAATTACTAATTCAAATCAATTTTTTAAAATTTGTGGGAAAAAATTAGATTGACATATTTTAGTATCCCAAAACTTAATAATAATTTTGATTTTAGTTTACTTTTCTAAAATTTAGAAAAAAATGGTATTTTTTAAAATTATTTTATATATAATGCACCAAGTCACTGCCACAAATTCCCTAGTTTATTTTCTATAATGTAAAAATAGAAAAAAGTGGTTTTATTTTACCGAGCTATTATATCACATAATATTTAAATACATGTTTTTTTTACATTGGAATATGCATCCACAAGGGATCGGGATTAGAGCAATTTTATCCCCATCTTCACAATAGAAGTAGAGGTGTATTTTGGTAAACCGCTTTCAAGACTTAAAAGTAGTTTTCAAATTTGAAAACTGCTGATTCATATTAAATGTTTTTAAAATATGCGGAGTCAAAATCGGTTTTGATAAATTTCATTCTAACAAAACTTAATAACTTTTGATTTTGGTGATTTTTTTTTGAAAATAAATGATTTTTGTTTTAATTATTTTATGTTTGGTGTACCAAAATACAAATTCCTCATTTTTTTTATAATTTAAATTTGAAATAGAAGGTTTTTTCTTTTACTCTAACTAGTTAGAGCTATTGTATCACATAATATTCAAAAATATGTTTTTTTTTTACTTTCAAGTATGCATCCTCAAGGGGTTAAGGTGGGAGCAGGGTTATACTCATCTTCACAACAAGAGTAGAGTAGTGATTAAATTTGTGATCTCAAAAATAAGTGTATCCACCATCTGTCATTTTGGACTACCATGTTCGTTGGGCAATTTCTTTTTTAAGTTTTTTGACAAAAAAATACGATAAATTTTGTTTTTAAAATTTAAATGTAATAATTATAATAGTATTGAAAATGTAACAATGATCATAAATTGCTTTACATTTACATTGCAAATATTTGATAATTAAAAAAGAAAAAAAAATTATGTGCTCTTTATTGATAAGAAAAATATGGTAGAAATTGTAAAATAGTTTTACAAAATAAAACTAAAATACTAAATATAAAAATCTTATGTTAAGAAAAATTATTATATTACAAAATTGCATGATGAGCATGAAAGAAAATATATATTTACAACATAAAAAATATGTCATATATCAATGATACCAAAATGCATAATCAAAAAAAAAAATAGAAATTGAGTTTGCAACATCTTTCTTTTGTTAGATTTGTACAATATGTTATTATGTTTAGTAGTATGTTCTCAATTTTTATTATTAAAAAAAAATTTTTACCCTCTTTATTTTTAAATAGTTTTAGAGTCTTGTATTTCATCGTCAACACTAATTATAAATTGTAATAAAAAAGTAAATGGAATAATTACCAAC
The DNA here is from genome assembly GCA_029783825.1 of Sapria himalayana. NCBI lineage: Eukaryota > Viridiplantae > Streptophyta > Magnoliopsida > Malpighiales > Rafflesiaceae > Sapria > Sapria himalayana. The sequence continues at coordinate 1,584,933 of JAREIK010003458.1, forward strand.
ATGTCACATACTTGAAGTGAAAAGATTTACAAATCTTAGTTAATGTGAATTTCATCAAAAAAATTTGTTGAATTGTCCATTTGTAACTTTAAGTTCTAAACAAAATTTAAAATGTAAGTAACTTCTACAATCAAAAAGAAAACTTAGATTAGAATATTTTTTTATCATTAAATGTCAAATATTTAGTTATTTTTACCATAGTTCAATTCCATTAATTTTTAAAATATTATTTATGTTATAGGTTATTTTTAGATATGATGAATACATTAAATAATTTAGTATGCAAAAAATTGTGTCAAGAAGTACAATTTATACCAGTTAACATGCCAAGAAAACCCTTAGTATTTTGGGAAATGTATGTTTTACGCCCACTAAGGAAAAAAAGAAAATAGGGATGGAGAGCTCAAAGTTCAATTTTTCATTTTTAATATATTTTGGGTAAAATTATTTTCAAATGTGTATTATGTTAGTGCCCACTCCAATCCATCCAAAATATTCTCTTCAATTGTCACTCAAGATGTCACATGTAAATGCAACACCACATCAGTATCAACACATCATCTTTTCATGGGGATGAAAAAATTTGAGAAAAAAAATTAAAATGAAAACACGTTCGAAAATGAAAAGCCTCGTTTTCATTTTCACAACCCTAACTCTCTTGGGAAGCAACTAGTTGATGAAAAGAAAGAGCATCAATGATCTAAAATCTGAAAGAAACCTTAAGTAGTTGTGTGAATTGGCTTTTGCAAAGTTTGTTTGTTCAAAAACTAAATGTTGATGATTGTATTATTTGACATAATCAGCATTTTCTCACAATTGCACTCTAACCCTCGAGCTCACTTTTTTAATTAATCTAGAACATAAGAACATACGTTCAATGTTGAAAATTATTTCAACACATTTAATTGATATAAATATGTGATCAAGAATTTTCAAAATGGCTTACAATTGAAATGGTTCTGTGGAAAAATAATTATGGATTAAAACTTCTTTTTGTTGGTGTGTTGATTATGAATTAAATGGTTATTCTTGAGTATAAATACCCAACATTAGTATTGATGGTCATAAGAGTGGCAACAACATCATGAGCCTGATAAATAGTAACAATAATAACAATTGTATTATTATACTAACAAATTATGTTGAAAATTATAGTTCTCACAAATGTACAAGTACAAATGTACAAGTACAAAGGTATGATACAACATATATGGTTGGCATATACTTACATGTTTCTGTTGGAAGTAAAAATCCTTATAAACCATATAGATATTGAGTACGGTGAAATTATAAAATATAATACATACCTTATTTAGATCTTTAACCATATTTTTTTACATCGAGGATGAGAAGAAGGATTGAATCTCTTCTCTTTCGCTCCTTTTGATTGCAAAACCCAAACCCCAAGACATATTAAGACATAAAGAAGAAGAATATAATTTTTTTTCTTCTCTTTCCTTATATATATATATATATATATATATATTTCTTTTATTAGGTTTTCTTTTCCTAAATCATGCAAAAGTGAATTAAAATTCTATTAAAACAAAATTATATTATAGTTTATTAATTGGTCAATAATGGCTTTAGTAAAGACTATGATAGTGACCTAAAAATTTAAATAAGATTTTGAGCTCCCGATATAAATAATTAAACTTATTTATATTAATTATAATTCATTCCACTAAAGAATTATAATTACACTTTCACACTTATTCAAAATGACATTCATGTATTTTGTTATTAAATACTTATTTATCTCATCATGCTAAGATTACAAGTATCAAAAGACATTATCAATCTAATTAATAATACATAAATTCTATTAAAAATTAATATTTACCATATAATTTATATAAGTATCCAACTCATTGAGGTTATTGATTTATATATAATCTCACCCTATATGAATCAAAACAACCAACAAAAAAAACATGTATTTATTAATTATCTCAAAGTTAAGAGTAATAATATTCATTATAGCCATGATGTACTAATTATTTTATGTGTATGTATATATTAATCATCTCGAGTTGATCTTGTTCAATACATATAAGTGTACTAGTACAAAAAGTTTGAACTTAACCATTCCCCATAGTTAAGACAAACTTTTTGAGATCTTGTGGTACAATCTTACCAATGATGTGTCCAACTTCATTTTGACTATAAACCAATGACTTATATTCAATTTCAACATAAACTAATGATTTAATTTTTTTATATGTAAGTCAAACAATGCACACCAAATTATCTACTATACTGAATAAAAGTTGCACATGCATAACTATTAAATGCAAAATAGCTCATATATATTATCATTAATACAAAATAATAAGATTTTATTAAAAATAAAATTATATAAACATCCATATCAATAAATGACTTTTAGTGTGTGTGTTTGTGTGTGTGTGTTTGTGTGTGTGTATTATATATATATATATATATATATATATATATCTATAACAAAGTTTTGACTACTTTCCACCTAATTAAAATGCATAAGAACAAAAGTATTGCATATACAAACAAAAAATCAACATTTACTAAATAGTATACCACTTCCGGCTCTTCAGGCTGCATCTCTTCCGCTTTACACTCAGTCATTTCAAAGAACGCTTGCTCCCCCTTCCCATCTTATCACAACTGCTAGCATAGAGTTGGCTAGGGCTGCTTCCTCGAGTCCTGACATGATCGAGCACTCGACGAACTAAGAATTCGGGTGGGACACAACGAGATGCACCCCCAATGGTCGGTATGATACACACTCAATTACTCATAAAAAAAATTTTTGGCCTCATATGATAATGGAAAACTGGAGCATTTTCCGCATCAGTGGATGAAGTATCACAAACATAAGAATCTATGGTTGACGATGTTCCCAAAAAAAAGATGCTCACTTGGAAGGAGGGATATCTAGCAACTCTTCAATGAGTGAATGGTCTCATCCAGTTCATGAGTCAATCCTATCAATCGCTTAGCCTAATACTTAAGAACTGAGTTTCCATTCTACCTTTAACAGGTCAAAGACTTCGTCCCACTCTCGGATAATTAAATCACCAAATGCTGCTCACTCTGGCGTAACATCACAAACATCTTATATAATGAGAAAGCCCTTTTCCCATCTATTCTTTTCGTTGGAATGGAAGGTTCGGCTATTCAATTCCTAATCATTTATTTGGAAATAGATAGATTCTTTTGTTTTAGTCAATCAATTTGAAATAAAGAAAATCAAAAGGAAAAGTATAGTTGGTTGTTGGAGTTCCTCTGAGCAAACAAGAGTACAAAGTGAGGGTAGCATCATGCGACAGAAAAGAAGGTCGCATGTCAGTCACCTCCGATACCATAGGAAGCGGCCCTAAAGTGTTGGGGGAGATAAGTGATTGATGGGATGTTGATGGAGAACTTGATCAACACTGGTATTTCCACATGTATCACCACTAGTTGTTGATGTTGCAAAACAAAACACCCCCATCTCTTTTTTTCAAAAATAATATATAAGATTCTAAGAGTAATTAATCATTGTCTTTTTTATGTATTATTATTTTGATTCTTTTCTTTGTAATGTGAGTTAAAATAGGGATCTTGGCAATAATGGCATCAATGAAGTTGTGTTTGCTTTTTTATATAGTTTTTTTTTGTGGCTTAATGAAAAAACTGGTTTTTATAAAAATTAAAATATTATGATATTTGAGGAATCTATAAACAACAAAACTTAGGCATCAATATCTTTTATCATTATATTACATGGATAAAGATGATATGGTAACACTAGTCACTAATGAATAGGTATAAAGATTCAAATGATCTTTTCTTCCTTTATCATTTAGATCGATCAAACTAATATTTATGATGTGTGTCTTGCTCATTGGCTCTAACACCCAAAAGCAAGTGCAACTTCATTGATGGTAGTATTTTATTTTCCAATATATTGTGGAGATGAAATAATAGACTTACGATGGATAAATGCATTGTATGATATTATTTACAAATATGTGATGGTGACACAAAATGTGACTTTGTTATTCTAGAGACTTTGTTATTAAGAATGATTCAAAAAACAAAAACTATTTGTCCAAAAATATTTATTGATAAATAAGGATGATCATCTCTCATTAAGTTCTTCTCTCCTAAAGTTAATTATGATATGCTTCTTTCATCGACTAAGCCAAATTAAGTAGTAATATAAATGAAGTTAGTCCAATCTCAATTATTAGGAATCACCTGAGTGATGACTTGTGATTACTAGTACTTCCATTGCAAATCTATGACATGGAAGTAGCCATTCACATTATGCTTATTCAAATTTATGACTACTAATACTTCCAATATGAATCATCATGTGTATTTACTAACTCATGCTTGTGTAACACATGAAGATGATTGTCACATGACCTTACCAATATATTGACCAACAATTCATGCAAGATGAGATAGACAACTTGTTGATAATATTATTAGATGAACACTTGATTATTCCTAAAGATAATTATGTAAGGAATTTCTGAGATAATATGGAATGCAATTAATTTACCCACAAACATGGTATATGAGATAGAAGTCGAAGGAAAGAACACGAAGTTCCTCATTTTTATTATGATTTGTTACTATGTCTTTGTGATCAGTTAGTACAAATCAATCCTCAAACAATTGTTAAAGCTAAAGGATTAAATGATAGTCATTCTCTATGATTATTCATTTCCCTCGTAGTGTTTATTTGGGGATTTCATATGAGATGTCATCATGTTATTTATATACATTCATCTCATATGGGTGGCCCATACAAGGGTGTTTTATTCTTAGTTTTACCATATAATGTTGATAATAGGATATTACTATTGATATACGATTTTTTTTAATGTCTTGAAATTAAGAGGATTGACTACAATTTTACAATAATTGAAGATGATGATTGGTGAAAAATAGGTTTGTGATCACCACCAAGGTATTAATCGAAGTGTTGTAAACATATTTAGATTAGAGAGTCATGCCCGTTATTATAGCCACACAAAAAATTCTAGTTGTTTTATAGAAAGAAAAAGGCTATGGGGCAAAAAGAGAAGGAAAATACATTAGTAGTGCTATACGTGGTCACACATGTATGATTAGATTATGATTTTCTTATTACAATAAAAATGTTGTAGATATTTATTCCTGACTTAACATTTGGCCATGTCTAGATTTTTGAAAATGCACTATGATAAAATGACAAACAATTTTATTGAGTTTTTCAATTCATAATTGAGAGATGTGCAACATCACATTATTAGTGTTTTCTTCATTAAGCATATAGATAAGATTGGATATATCTTTCTTGACCACCAAAATAGTATTTTAAAGTGGAATGGATCTACTGGGCCAAAGACCATAGAGAAATTGATTTCATATATTACAAATAGTGAAAACTATCATTCTCATTAATGTAGGTAGATCAATCAAAGTCTTAATTAGAAGAATAATCATTAATATTGAAATCTCATGCGCCCATGCATTTGCAATTTTACATAGGCTTGGATTAGATGTTATTGAACATGGTCATGAATCATTTATGTTAAAATGTTAAGAGTTTTATTTGGTAGGTTGCATATTTTGGTAACTCATGAAATTTCAACATACATGCCCTTCATCACAATTCAATCCTAACTAATAGTCACATCAACCATTATCTTTCAATGTTTCCTCCAACAACAATATGATGCTCTAAGAGATATAAGAAACATCAAATTGAGTCACAATTCATGTCTAAAAAAATACTACAATATTCATGATGTAATGAGCATGTCATAATTATGCAACATGCAATAATTCATTATTCTGAAACATAATAAAAAAGTATACTTAACTTCAAGAGATGTAAAAATGATTAATATTGCATGCCATGTAATAACTCATTTTATTGTTGGACTAATCATGTGTAACAAGATTTTGTAGTCAAATATCACTTAAATTTTTAAAATAGTATTTATATTTAACAAATTTCTTCATCAAATCTTTTTTTATTTTTCTTAAAATGAAGTTAGAAGACATGTTACTCATGAGAAGTCCATACCATTGTGACTATATTTTAGAAGTTGATGTAGAATTAGGTAACAAGATTATATGTTTAGTAGTTTCATTAACATCATCAATATATAGTTTTTATTTATTGGTCCATTAAAGCAATATTAAATTCTTCTTATCTAGGATCATCTATATCATCATTGAAATTCATATCTATTTTCTTATTTCCTAATTCATATACCTTGAGCCAAGTTGTTACCATTAGGCTTTAGTGATCATTGTCACATCATATTTGGAATCACAATGTCCACATAACATTAGTATGCTAGAGATTTTAAAAAAAAATTGGATTGTTTTAAAAAATTTTAATGAAAATTTGGATGGAAGTTGAAAAATTTCTGGGTGATCAACTTGATTTGTTTTTATGAAAATAGGTAACATGCTCTAGCAATATTTTTTATTTTAATTAATAGAATATTTAGTTCAAATTATTTAAAATTAATATAAGACAAAAAAAAATTGCCTGCTCAACATAAATAAATAAAATTTAAAGATAATAATGATCTTTATTCAAAATACATTATTTTACCAATTAATAGAGTGAAATGAATATGAGGACAATTAAATGATATTTGAAACTTTTTTTGTTTTTGTTTTTTACATCTAATCATTCTTTAATCATTTATTATCGTGTTTAATGATTAATGACTATTGACATTTTAAATTAAATTAAATTCTAATTTAAAGGACAATACTCATGTCTAATTATTAATAAAAAAATATATCATTCTTTGACATTTAATGTTAATAAATATACAAATTTTATTATATCTCAACATTCTAAATTATTAAACATGGTTTAAAGATTATTTTATAATATCTTTGCTTTAATTTATAAGACATTTTTCTATTACAAAAGATTTGGTGCCATTCAATATTTCAATCAAGTGACTTTAATCTTTTGCTCTATAATTTTTTATCATTCTTTTGAATTATAATTTTTATATTGATAAGTTTAAAACCTTTCTCTCTAATATATTGTATTAACTATCTAATTTTCAACATAGTTATATGCTAATTTAAATTATTGTGACAATACAGATCTTCATGAAGATAGCATGTCAATTCATTTATGACCAAAAAAAAAAAAGAAATAAAAATATTAAGTTGATCATTGATTGATGTATTTCTTTTGAGATTAAAAATTTACATGTTATAATAGTTTCAAATATATTTCTAGCGATACCAATATAATAATGAGATACAATCTTTTTTCTAAATACCTATCAAATAAAATATTAGCAAAGTCTATTATATATATATATATATATAATCAATAAATGTCATACAATTTTTTTTTCAATATTTTTTTGTACCTTTTCTAAACAAGATAATATTGTTTGTAGTAGATCCTACTAAGCATGAAACTAAATTAATTCTCTTATAAAGTCAAATGTTAACCCTATGATTACAAGTCATGAAAGATTTTTTACATCAATCTATTAATTCTAATAATCATATTGCCTGTTTAGTATCCTAGAATATGTGATACTATTTTAAAAAAAAATATATTTTTTTATTTTGGCAGACAAAACTTAATATAGCTAATTCCATAAAGATTTGATATAGTTTAGATAAAATATTTTATTAGAATTTGTTTTAAGGTAATCATAATCAACCAAATTTTGATCCAACTACTTGGGGTCAGTTGTATGGATTATCCACTCAACCCTTCTAATTTACTATGTTAAAAATCATATTTACTCTAACTCTTAGTTGTTAAATCCTCATGAACAATGTCTACCTAAATTCTCTAGGCCTACCTTTTTTTTTCTTTGCACACAAATTGTCTCACACAATACCCTCTGTGGTCTATGTTGGATATGACCAAACTATCTCATATGCTTCTCACTTTTCTTATCATCTATAGGATTTATTCTAATCTGGTTCCTAATAACTTCAATTTTAATTCTATCATTCTTGGTCTTATCACATATTTACCTTATTAACATCTCTACTATTACTACTACCCCCATTCATTATATATGTTACTTCTTGTTCACCTAACATTCACCTTCATGAAATATGATTAGTCTTTTAGATATTTTATATAATTTTTTCTTCAATCTATCTAGTACTTCTTTATCACAAAGAAATCATGAGGTAGATCTTCATTGGTGAATTTCACCTTAATCTTATGAGATATATCCTCATTAATCTTTTCAATTTTGCTAAAGATGAAGCCTATATATTTGAAATGACTAACTATTGATACTTCTTACTTCCTCATTCTGATAACCACATCATTATCATTCTTAATATGATTAATTTCATTTTCAAGAACTCTGTCTTATAATTATTATTCCTAAAGCCCTCATACTTAAGTGTTACCCACTAATTTTTAATTTTATACCTAAACCTTCTTTAATATCATCAACTTACACTATGTCATCTGAAAATTACATAAACCAAGTTATGTCTTCTTAAAGTTTTTTTATTAATTCATCCATAATTAGCATAAAATACAATGATCGAATGATAGTACTTAGTAAGTCACATAGTTATTGAAAACTCATTAATGACATTTTGAACTAACATAACTCATGACACCATTCACTCATACAAGTCTTTGATTTTCTCAATATATATGTTTGATACTCATTTCTTTCATAGTGTCCACCATATTAAATTTCTAGGGACTATATCATAAGGTTTTTTAAAGATCATAAAATATTTGCAGCTGTCTTTTTTATTATCTTTATATTTCTAGATTAATTATCAATGCAAATTGTCTCTATAATAGACCTACCTAGTATAAATTCAAATTGATTCTATGAAATCTTTATTTATTTTATAATCAATGTTCAATTATTTTTCTGAAAGTTTCATGGTATGTGTCATGAGCTTAATACCTTAATAGTTGCTATAATCATAAATATATCCCTTGTTCTTATAAATGAGAATTATAATATATATATATTTTCATTTATTCGACATCTTTTTGGTCCTCATAATCTTGTTAAACAACCTAGTCAATCAAATCATACTCTTATCAATCATGATCTTCCAACCTTCAATAGAAATACCATAGACTCCTATATGTTTCTTGCTATCATCTTTTTAAAAGCTTTTCTAACCTCTATGAGCCTTATGTTAGCTACATATCTTGATATTATGTAACTCTCTATCATACTCAATACTTCAATCTAAATATGTGAACTTCTTTAAGACACTATTAAAGTATATTCTTTATTACTCCTTAACTTCTTCATCTATTATTATTTTATTCTTTTATTCTTAATACACATTATATGACTAATATTTCTTTCTTCTTTTCTCTCATCCTAGATAGCATATAAATGTTATTTTTTTCCTTACTGTATAGTTTATTATATAATTCATCATATGCCTTAAAATTAATTTTACTGACTACCCATTAGTTTTCTCTACTTCCTTATATAATTTCATAGAGTCTTCATTCATATTGTTCAATATTTTATTTAAATAATTCATTTCTTCTTAATTATTTTTTGGACCTCAGGTTTCCACCACTAACATTCCTTATGTGAGCTAGTGCTTCCCTTAGAAACAACTAATATCTTTTTAGAAATTTTTTTATATAACTAGTCACTTTATTTTACATAATATTTGTATTTATGTCCAATGTCCATTTAAATTTATTATCTAGCTTTTTCCTAAATATACATATATTTTATCTCTTTAGATTCCATCTTTTGTTTTTAGATATTTATTTGCAATATCCTTATGCTTGTACTTCATAAGATGCATATTCATTATGATTAGTCTATCTTGAGTAATTAGACTCTGACATATTATCACATTATAGTATTTACATGACACTTTATCCTCTCATAATGAAAAAAATATATATTAAATTCATATTAGAACTATTTTTGAAGGTCTAGAGTTTCAATCTATCTTCTTTAAACATGTATTAATTGTAGTAAAGTGTTAAGATTGGCTAAAATTTTTGAAGCTGCAATTAGTATCTACTATTGTGACCTTAATTTTGAAGTCATGACCGAAATGGAGTCACAACTTATTTTATATAGTTACAACTTATTTTATATAGTTACAACTAGACATGTGATTTAGAGCCATGACTTAAATTATTAAGTTATGACTCATCTTAAGTTGTAATATATTATTTGGAGTAACTACATAAAATTAAGAAGTTGCAATATATAATTGTTAAGTCATGACTCAACTTAATTTATATTATGACACCACGACCATGTTTTGTGGTATATTAGTATTGTGATATCATTGCAGTTGTAACCTATTCAATAGTGGTGCAACTGACTTAATGATTCAAATTATGACCTTGTTATGTGGTGTCATGACATGAATGAAGTCACAATGTAGGTGTGTTATCCCCATCAATTAGCATGTAGAGCTATTAATGGTTCCTCATATCAATTAGAGAGCTATAGTAAGTCATTGCATCCTATAGAAGAGCTGGTGATGAGTATTATCATTTGATACAAAAGCTAGATTCATAGGTGTGTTGGGTTTTTATATTTGGTATTAAAGGGAGGTTCAATGTGTTATGGTAATTTCATTTGGTTTTAGAGCCAAGTTCATCATAGATTGAGTTATAAAGTTTAGTTTGTGTTGAATTTGAGAATGGTGGATGAGGCAATGCCCGGGGATAAAAATGAGAAGTTCTTTGGAAAAGTTTTTAAACATTGGAAGATGCAGATAGAGGATCTATTGGTTGATAAAGATTACTAGGCATCCATAGAAAATCCTAGATCATCTATGGCTAATCAAAAGCTAGAGACAACATCCATCAAGGTTCTCAAATGGGACAAAGTAGATCAAAAAATATGAGGCTTGATCAATTATGTTTCACAAATAAGGGTTTGATAAAAGTTTTTTGTGAACGAACCATGAAGGAGTTGTGGAAGAAGGTAAAGATGTTCTATCAAAACAAGTCATTGGTCAACAAGTTTTTCTTGAGGAATAAGTTGTATCGACTATGCATGGAGAAAAGTTATTTGCTTTCTTTCCGTTTGTATGGGCTTCATATAATAATTAGTTTACTCTCTTCTATTAGAGGTGAAATTAGTAATGTTGACAAGGCTATTACTCTCTGCTATTTACTAATGGATACATGGGATAATGTGATTATCAACATTGATAGTGCTATGATAGGGTTATCCTATGAGGTGGTAGTTTTAGCCCTACTATCCAAGTATACGAGGATTTAAGTATGGAAAAGTACTCGAGGGAGCCTTTGTATGTGAATGAAAGGACTAGAAAGATAAGTGAGCAATGTGAAAACTCAAAGGTAAGGACATTGAGGAAGGTTGTATTTGTAAGCTGGAAGTGAAATGTTAGAAATAATGTAAAGTTAGGCATTTCAAGTGGGACTACTAAAATAAGTCAACTTAAGTGTGAACTTACTTGGTAGACAAGAATCTATCTAGGGAAAAGGGTCATTTAGATGATACCTATTTTTCTCTTGTTGAGGAGTATACTTGGTATATTGACATAGACATGTCATATCACATGACACCTCAAAATTAGTTTAGCCAATACGAGTCATTCAATGCAAGAGATATAACTACAAAGAATGACTCAATGGGTAAGATAGTTAATCATGAGAAGATGAAGATTCATGATTAGACCATCAAATTCATTTTGAGGGTGATGCACATTCCTGACTTGAGTAGAAATTTGATATCAGTGAGTGTAAAAGTAGATGTGTGAAATTTTCTTTTGATGACAAGGGTTGCAAGATGATGTGAGGAGCAGGGTTGATTGCATGGGGAACAAGTTTTAGAACCTTGTACAAGTTGTGAATAGTGAGTTGTTGGGTTATAGAAGAAGGAAGGAATGAAGAATAGGTAAGCTATATTATAGAGCCTTTCCATAGATAAAAAGAATACTAGAGGTTTGAAGTCACGACATTGAAAAAGGTGTCATGACAAAGTCTAGAGTAGAGACATGGGAACATGGAGTTGCAACATGGAAACACAATGTCATGACATAGAACCAGCCAAAGAAGTCAAAATAGGGAGTACAAAGATAGATAAGTCCTAGTAGAGTCGCGACATGAAAACAAGGTATTGTGATAGGATTTGGAGTCATAACAAGGAAACATGGAGTCATGACATGGGAATATAGTATTCTAACAAGAGGTCATGTTATGATATCAATGCCTTGGGGCATATAAGTGAGATAAATCTAGGGACCATTTCATCAAATAAGATGATGGAAGAAGTACAAAATTATTTTGGAGAGCTTTCCTTTTGTGAGGACTATGTCTACAAAAAAGAAAAAGCAAAAGAAGTTCAAAGCTATAGCCACAAGATCAATAATAATATTGGCCTTAATTCATAATGATATGTTTGGAGGAATATTAGAGACATCACTTGAAAGATCAACATATTATTTTTCTTTTGTTGATGAATTCTCTAGATACATATGGGTTTTCTTTGTCAAGAATAAAATCAAAGTATTAGAGAAATTCGTAGAATACAAAGCATTATTGGAAAATCAATTTAACAAACAAATAGAAATTTTACGGACGGACAATGATACAAAGTACCTTTTAGTTGATTGATTCTATCCTGAGTGGGACATTTTGAGACATGATTATTAGGATGGCATCACAATATAATGAAGTGTCATAAAAAATGAACTGAACACTAATGGAAAAGGTGAGGTGCATGAGTAGTTGGGGATGCTTAAAACTATAATTTTGAGAAGTTGCCATCACAACATGCTACTAAAAAAATGGCACTCCCTCATTGGTAGTGAAAGATAAAATATTTTTTAAGGCATTGCATGGGAGGAAGCCAGATATGACTCATTTTTAACTATTTGGGTGTGAAGTATGCATATGTGCCAAAGGAAATGAGAAATAAGATAGATTTATAACTCAAAAATGTAAGTTCCTTGGCTACATTGAAAAAGTTAGAGCATAGAAACTACAACTTTGCAAATCAGAAATGAGAATAGTCATCTAAAATCAATATGTTATGTGCAAGGCTAGAGAAGAGGAGTTGTGACATGGAAATAGTGAGTCACAATGTATCCATATCATGACATTACAAATGGAGTCGCAACTTCTTTCCACTAGTGGCACATATGTCATTGATGAAGAAATAATATAGATAAAGTCAGAAGTTTCTAGAGAGGAAGAATTAGTAGAGGCATCATCTATATTGAAGAGGTCGACATGAGTTATAAACCCCCATGAAAGCTATATGGACAATGCACACCTCTTCATGCTATAGAAAAGGAACCTAGTACTATGATGGAGAAAAGTGCCTATGGGGATCCAATTCAAAGAGAGAAAGCTATGGAAGATAAGCAGTACAATATTCGGGAGCTTTGTGGAGTTGTCTCTAGATCTGAATGTCATGAAATATGGTGGATGCCAAAAGCTTCCAATGGTATGGACATGAGACTCAAACAAAGAAGTATTTCCAAGTGAGAGAATGTTAGGATTGATTCATACATATGAAGTTGCAACTAGTATTCAATGTTGTGACATATATTTCATAGTCATGATTTCTATGGTATCATGACATAAATGAAGTCACATCATTAAATATGATATCAATTCAATTTAAAAGGTTTTTTATTAACTATTTAAGCATTATAAATTGAATAGAGTTGTAATGGAATCTATCAAGAATTGAAATAAACCCGAAATGAATGAATAGTTTTCCTTTTATTTTCTCTTATGCTTATGGTAATATATTTTCTCTCTCTCTCTCTCTCTCATGTGCATAGTGTGCTTCTTCAATGAGAATTATTGAATCAATGGTTAATCCATACATTTCCTAGGTTTAGAATCACACAATGATAATAAAAGGCCTCGAGGGGCCCCTATCACTCAAAAATACAATATTTGGTATCACTCAAAAATAATATCTCAAGGGGCCCCTATCACGCAATGATAATAAAAATATTGATACAATATTTGAATCAAACCATTTAGAATCACATAATAAGCATCTCATGTGCATATGATGAAGAGTTGGCGTTGGTTCTTATCATTTGATACCAAATCTACATCCAAATGTGTGTTTGGTCATTACACAAAGTCATATGCAAAAGTAAAATATTAGATAACTCCTTGTTGCTACTTTGTGAGAGAGTTAAACTCATAGTTATTTGACATGATCACAAAACTTAGTTGAGTGAGAATCTCCCAACCAATATAGTCATTCAAGTATATGAGTTATATAAGTAATAAATTGGATGTAAGTTCATATATCAATCCCATAGAAATTGTTTGATAGTCCAGTTAGTCAATAATCAATTGATGATTATATGAGTTGTATTGATGTACTTAATCTTAGAAATTATCTCATACTCTAGGGTTGGCACATATATTTGTGCATGATAATGTTTCTTGATGTTTGTTTCATATTTTATTTAGCTTTTGGATAAATAGTAGATTTTAATTGAAAATACTGATGTGCTTTATTGGTATATGAGGTGGCTATCATCCATTGGACTATCACCACTAAGGATAATTCTTTCAAAGTTGTCTCATTGGTATTTCATAATCGAAGCAACACATCAATCCATGCAAGAGTCTTTATCACATATACTTCTTTTAGGCAATATGTCAACTGCCCTTAATGATTACTTAGAGTATGCACTTCTTTTCAGTGACCTTTAATTGTCTCCATGATTTGAGATAATATGGTACTAAATTTATCTATGCTTTTGGTTTCACAAGAATCATACTCATGATAATTAAGGATATATCTTCTCAATAATTTTACTTATGGAAATCATATATGTAATAATGATTCATAGGGTTGTCATCACTACACAAGTCTCCCTCCCTAGTATGTTTCCCATGACATACCTATCACCATCTGCTATATCTAACACTATGATAAAACTTCTAGCTAAGATGCACAACATAACCCCCACATTACTCTAAGGCTAGTTTATCTAGATACACCATAATGGATTAGTCTTTAATATATTTGTTTTTTTGGCTTCGTGAGTACCATCCTTATAATGATTAATATATCTTAACTTAGAGTTTTCATATGTTCTTTTATCTCATATATTAAGATTAGAAAGGTTGTCACTTTCTTCTATTTCAAATACATGAATAAGTCTCATGACATACCTATCACCATACAATATGGCCGACACACATAAATCGATGTATTCATCTAAACCTTAATTTTTGGTTCTCAAGTAAATTGAGGTTAAATCACATAAGATGTGTAAGACCAATTGGATTTTCTTTTAATTGAGGTTGATTTCACAACACTTAGGTTAGGAATAAATTGTAATCTTATTTTGCTCCTCTCTTTTTTCTCCTCTTTTTTTTTCAATCTAAGTGTAGCTTTATACTTCGGGAATTTGTGTGATACTTAAAAGTTTGATGTCATGTTACAAAGTTGAGCCTCTAACTCTATCATTTCTATGAATCCTCACTTGAGCATAATTTTCATGGTGCTATGAATAATTTTAATTGATGCGTAACTCTTTGTAACACAAAGGCACAACGCTAGCAAGTTATCATGGCTTTGATCTTGGCTCAGTGAGAAAAATATCATGGTACTAGTATTAGTAATAGTGCTCTAGACCTATCATATGGATATTATATTTTGACTAATTGTGAGAATTAATTATTATTATGATTTTTCATGTTTATTAATATATATAATATCATTGAATAATATTTTAATTATTCTAAATATCCCTAATCAGTTATTGTTACGTGAATAACTATGAATTAAACTTAGTATAAAGTTTGATTGATATTCATGGGATGAATATGTGTATGAGATACAAATCAAATTTATATCTATTTTTTGAGAATAAATATTAGACAGATCCATCTTGAGATTAATACATGGATCAAAGTCATAAGTTAATCTCTAATGGTAAATTTATTAAATCCTTTGACCTGAGATCGCTATAGTTCTCAACATAAGGAATATTAAATTTTGATATAATCAAACATTATCTTTAATCAGATGACTATAAATATTATACTTGAATATAATAAAAATTATATAATGAGATATGAGCGATTAAAATGGAATTTATCCCTCTTATTATAAGAGAGATATCTCTGGGCCCCCTTGATAATTGAGATTGAGAAATGCACGACCGTGCTCAAATGAATTGTTGGAGATCAATATCATTTGTTTAGTCAGTCTAATTGGGGTTCGAGTAATCAAAGATAGAAAGATATAAGGTTGACTTTGTCCATGCCTTATATTTTATCAAGATATCATGAGTGACTTTGTCCATGCCTTATATTTTATCAAGATATCATGAGACAAAAAGATTATGTCATTAGTTATATTAAGGTTGTCTCAGATCAATAACTTTTCATTTAACTCGGGTAGCCCTAATATCTTGCTAGAAGGCCACTTATGACTTGTAGGATTAAAATGTGATTTAGGTCAAAGAAGGTTTTAAGGATTAGTTATTATTTAAAGGGGGTTTTAAGGTCAAAGGGGGTTTTAAAATGTGATTTATGCTAGAAGGCCACTTATTTGTAATATCTTGCAAATATTAATTGAACTTATAGAGTTGCACATTAATAACGAATAATAATGGTAGTGGTTCTTCACTCTCTGTAGAAATTTAAAATGATGAGATTATGTTAAATCACAGATAATGATTAGTTATTATTTAAATTCAAATTTAATTTTAAGAAAGTTAAAATTCGTGATTTAAATAAAATATTTATTACATTGAACATGAGTTTTAATTAATAAATTCATTTAAAAAAGGTTTTAAGGATTTGAATTTATGTTGTTATTTTTTAAAAGAGTTTTAAATATATAATTAAATTTATTTATGACTAAAACTTTAACAGACTTGTATATAAATATGTAAGACATTTGATGCATGTAGTTGTCTTTTATAAAATAGAGAGAAACCCTTTCGTTTTGAGAAGACGAATCCAAACTAGCATTCAACAAGATCATTCATTATTTTTTCATGTGTGGATACTTGTAGAGGGTGGTTGTTTTATCAGAAAGGCATCACTTTTGAAGATCCAAATAAACTAAGATGCACACTTTGAAGGCTTGACGAATCGATCCACATGAGATAAGTTTTGTTTATCATTCCTTCATGTTTTTATGAAAAGCATGTGATCCTTGGTGGGTTAAGTGATAAAAAGTATAAATTCCACTGTATCTTTGTTCCAATTAGATTAGATATTCTACCCAAAACCCCAAAAGTGTCATCAAATGAAATTGTGTTTTCATAAAAACTGATATTATCATATTTGATGTATGTATGTGATGTATATGATTCTGACATGATTTTAATTTTTGAATATGTGTGATATTATGGTTTGTGCGAATGACATAGTTAATAGGTTTTGTTAAGGTATTAATTGATTGATTCCAAAACCTAAAAGGATTCGTTAATATGATTGAGAATCCAAATGAGATATATATTGCCATTAAAGTGTTTAATAGCCTGATATATAATTCTAGCATTGTCTTAATCAGATTAATACATGGGCTAAATTCAGATATCAATTTTGATTTATCAGTGATTATTTATGGTGGTACCAAAATAAGCCCCATGTATAATGAGATTATATAATATGTTGTTTTAATGTGATTTTGATGCTTTCAGCTTATTTTAAATTTTTGATAAGACCAATAAAAATTCATTGATAAGATCAATAAAACATTATTGATAAGATCAATAAAATGTTATTGATATGATCAATAAAAATTTATTGATGAGATCAATGAAAATTTATTAATAAGATCAATGAAACTTTATTATTGAGATCAATGAAAATTCATTGATGAGATCAATGAAAATTTATTGATGAGATTAATAAAAATTTATTGATGAGATCAATAAAAATTTATTGATGATATTAATACAAATTTATTGATAAGATCAATAAAAATTTATTGATGAGATCAATAAAAATTTTAATTTTTTTCATGGGGTGTTGCCCCTGACCTCACGAGGGCAACCCCCCCCCCCCATCTGCTAACTTGCTAGCGGAACCACCATAACAGCTCTGCATAACACCTTTAAAATTTAATTGTTTTTAAATACATAGCTATTATAATTTATTTCTTTTAATGAAAATTGTTTATGCTATATGATAACATTATATATTATGCATGTTATGTTGCTTCACATGATACATAGCATGACCTTTTTTAACCAATGTGTTTGGTAGATTATTATTATTATTTTTTTCAAGGGTTGTAATTATTAAATATGGCTTGCATGCCACTTTGTTTTATTGTAATTTTTTAATTATTGTAATACAACAAGAAAGACAATGGAAGCCATTTGAAGTCATGCAATCCAACCATGATGATGGAGGAGCTAGGTGTCCATGTGCAAGTTGGTGGTCAAAATGAACTTCATGGAGCTGCTTATTACTACCTAGGAATGACTATTGTTCTTCATTTTGGTTTATAGAGATCAATCTAGATTAAGACCATAATGTGACATGTTTATTATATGCGTGTATGAGATACTATGTATGATGTTATATAAGTAGGTGATACTCGATATATGACGAGATCTATTAATTGAAAAATAAAGTCAATCAAGATCCCTCACATAAAATTTAAAGTTAACATGTCATCCATATTTAAACACTTGTCAAACCTTTTATCACCTTAATGTCTGTTCTACCAAAGTAGATGTACATTAGATGATATTAGTAAGACAAGATGAGTAATGGTGCTATCCATATGTTTAAAAATGGTTTAACTTTATTAGGTTATCAAAATGGTTTTGGGTCTAATGGCATTAGATGGGATTCAAGCATACCGGGACATATGATGTCAAAATCCCATAAATATTTAAGAATTGCATGAGATGTAATTGGTAAGAATTACCTATCTAAATAACTTAATTTTAAGTGGCATGCCAAAGATGACTTAAAGTTGAGTAAAATATGGATCTTAGCTTACTAAATTAATATGATTATTCTTGAGGATTATTAATTTAGTGGAAATTTTTCATAATCAAAATACTTATCAAACTTTATATTCATTGTAGATGGCCAACAATAATAATAACAATCCTACTATGTTACTGTGATCAGTCCCTGAGAAGGATAAACTTACAGGGACTAACTTTCTTAACTAGTTTCAAAAATTTAGAATTGTTCTCAAACAAGAAAGGAAGCTTTATTTCTTGGATGAACCTCTCCATAAAGAACCAGTTGATAATGCTCCTAGAGATGATAAGAATGCTTATGAGAAGCATCATAATGACTTTATTGATGTTGCATGCTTAATACTAGCTACCATGAGTTCTGAACTCCATAAGAATATGAAAAATATGGAAGCTTATAATATGATCTTCAATCTTAAAAATATATTCCAACAACAAGCAAGGAAAGAAAGGTATGAGACTACCAAGACACCGCATTCTTGTAAGATGGCTGAGGGTGCTTCAATTAGTACTTTTGTTCTAAAAATAAAAGGCTATATTGAGTACTTTGATAGGCTTTGATTTCCATTGAGCCAAGAGTTGAAAATTGATTTGATCTTGAATTCACATCCTGATCGTTATGGCCAATTTTTTATGAACTATAACAAGAATGAAATGGAAAAATTTATCTCTAAGCTCCATACGATGCTTAAAACTACTAAGTAGAATGTTAAATCCAAGCCTGGTCATGTTATAATGGTTCAAAATATAAAGAGCTTCAAGATCAAGGGAAAGAGGAAGGACAAAAGAAAGTCCAATGCTCAACCCAAACCCAAACCTGAACCTAAGGCTAAAGCCCCAAATGAGGGTGTTTGTTTGTTTTTTTTGCAATGAACCTGGCCCTTGGAAGTGAAATTGCAAGCTATATTTAGAAAATCTGAAAAAGAAAAAGATTGGTGAGACTAGTCCTTCATGCCTTTATATTATACAAATTAATTTTTCTTTTTCTAGTTCCTAGATATTAGATAATAAATGTGGATCACACATTTGTACAAATGTGTAGGGACTCAAAAGTAGTAGACAACTGAAGAAGGGCAAAGTTGATCTACGTGCAGGCAATGGAGCAAAAATTGCTACTTTGGCTGTAAAAAGTTATGAACTCACTTTGCCCAATGGGCTTTTGTTAGTTTTGGATAATTGTTTTATGTTCCTACAATGTGTAAAAAAATTATATCAGTTTCTTATTTGGATAATGATGGTTTTTTTATTATTAAGAATAATAATTGCTCCATTTTTCATAAAGCCATGTCCTATGCAAATGTCTATTTTCAGAATAGTCTTTATGTTGTGAACCATCAAAAATCTAATGATTATCTTATCTATAATATAACTGCTAATAAATTTAAAACAAATAATTTAAATTCAATCTATCTGTGGCATTGTCACCTTGGTCATATAAATGAGAAAAGTATCTTTAAGCTCCATCAAGTTGGACTTTTGAATTCTTTTGATTTTGACTAATATGCTAGATGTGAATCTTGTCTATTGGATAAGATAACAAATGTTTCATTTATGGGACTCAGTGAAAGGGCCAATGAATTATTAGATCTCATAAATACAAATATATGTGGACCATTAAGTTTAGATGCTATAGGAGGTTACAAGTACTTCATTACAATTACTGATGACTACAACAGATATGGTTATATCTACTTGATGAGACATAAATCTAAATCATTTGAAATATTCAGATTTTTCAAAATGAAGTACAAAACCAACTTGGCAAGATAATCAAGGTACTTCGATTTAATTGAGGTTGCAAATATTTGAGCTAAGAATTTGATGACCATATTAGAACTTGTGGATTCATTTCACAATTAACTCCCCCTGGAACACCACAATGGAATGGTGTCTCTAAGAGGAGATATTAAACTTTATTAAATATGGTTCGATCTATGATGAGTCCAATAGATCTTCCTAAACCTTTTGGGGTTATGTACTAGAAATAGCTGCATTCACACTAAATCGAGTTCCATCCAAAATGCTTAAAAAAATATCATTTGAGATGTGAACTGGTAAAAGACAGTTTGTCTTTTCTTAAGATTTGAAGTTGTGAGGCTTATGTAAAACATCAAGTTTCAAATAAGCTAGAGCTCAAATCTGATAAATATCTTTTTGTGGGTATCCTAAAGAGGCTGAGGGATACTACTTTTACAGTCCCATAGAGAACAAAGTGGTTGTTACTCAAATTGGTGTCTTTCTAGAAAGGAAATTTATTTCTAAAGGAACCAGTGAGAGTAGGGTACAACTTGAAGAAGTTTGAGAACCACAAGATAATATTAAACTGCCTATGGATACTCATAGTCAACAAACTATTGCTGACACACCTTTTATCGCATAAAATTCACATAGATCTGATAGGATACGTCATGAGCCCGAGAGATATGGATTTATTGTGATTGACAACAATGATGTATTATTAGTGGATCAAAATGAACCCACTACCCATCAAGAGGCTCTGTTGGATCTAGAATTTGAGAAATGGTTAGAGGACATGAAGTCTAAAATTCAATCCATGTATGAAAATTAGGTATGGACCATGATTGACCGATTTGAAGGTACAAAGACCATTGGGTGAAAATGAGTTTTTAAAAAGTGCATACTTACAAAGTAAGACTAGTTGCAAAAGATTTCAAACAAACTCATGGTATAGACTATAATGAAACTTTTTTACCTATAGATATGCTTAAGTCTATCAAAATTCTTATTGTCATTGCTACATATTATGATTATGAGATTTGGAAAATGGATGTTAAAACTATGTTTCTTAATGGAAACTTACTTGAGGGTGTGTACATTACACAACATGAGGGTTTTATACAACCTAAGAATTCTGGTAAAGTATGCAATCTTCAAAGATCCATTTAGCTGGCCTCTCGGAGTTGGAATCTTTGTTTTGATGAATCAGTCAAAGGGTTTGGATTTGTCAAAGATAAAAATGATCCTTGTGTTTATAAGAAAATTAGTGGAAGCATAATTATAATTTTGATCTTATTTATTGATGACATTTTACTCATTGGGAATGATATCACTACCTTACAGAATATCAAGTCTTGGTTAGAGAAGTGTTTCTCAATGAAAGACTTAGGCAAAGCTGCCAATATCCTATGGATAAAGATTTATAGAGATAAATCTAAGAGGCTGATTGGTCTAAGTCAAAGTACTTACATAGACAATGTACTAAAATAGTTCAGTATGCAAGATTCCAAGAGAGGATGCTTGCCCATGTCTCATGGTATTCCTCTTAGAAAATCTTAGTGTCCTAACACTAAAGATGAGTGGTAATAGATGAGTAAGATTCCTTATGCCTTAGCAATAGGATCTATCATGTATGTCAAGTTGTGCACTTAACCAGCTGTATCTTATGCTTTAAGCATAATGAGTAGATACCAGTCAGATCCCAGTGAATATCACTAGAAAGTTGTCAAAACATTCTTAAGTATTTGAGAAGATCTAAAAAATGTTTTTGGTGTATGGTGGATTAGAAGATGATCTGGTTGTAAATGGTTACATAGATACAAGCTTCTAATCTGACAAAGATGATCTTTGATCATATATTGATATATGTGTTTTATTTAAATGGTGGTATAATTAGCTGGAAAAATTCAATGCAAAGCACTATTGCTGATTCTACAACTAAACCTGTATGCATTGTAGCATCTGATTCAGCAAAAGAAGTAATTTGGATCAATAATGGTTCCTAGCATTATAAATCCTATTGATTTTCATCGTGACAATAATGGTGCTATTGCACATGCAAAGAAACCTAGATCACATCAGCAGTCCAAATACATACTTAGGCGTTATCATCTCATTCAAGAAATCATTGAGAGATGTGACGTTAAGATATACAGAGTTTCAGCATATGATAATGTTGATGATTTATTGACTAAGCCTCTACCACAAACAAAGCATGATCATCATGCTAGGTTCATAGGTATTAGATACATTGATGAATCAACATAACACAAGTGAGAGATTGCTAGTAATAGTACTCTAGACCTATCGCATGGACATGATATTTTGATTATTTGTGAGAATTAATTATTATTATGATTTGCATGTTTATTATATATAATATCCTTGAATAATATTTTAATTATTCTAAATATCTTTAATCAGTTATTGTTATGGGAATAATAATGAATTAAGATTATATAAAGTTTGATTGATATTGATGGGATGAATATGTGTATGAGATATAAATCAAGTTTAAATCTATTTTTTGAAAACAAATATTCGATAGACTCGTCTTGAGATTAATATATGGATCAATAATCTCTAATAGTTATGTTATTAAATCCTTTGACTTCAGATCACTATAGTTCTCAACATAAGGAATATTGTGTTTTAATATAATCAAACTTTGTCTTTAATCAGATGACTATAAATGTTATACTTGAACATAATAAAAATTATGTAGTGAGATATGAGTGATTAAGATGGAATTTGTCCCTCTTATTATAAGAGAGATATCTTTAGGTCCCCTTGATAATTGAGACTGAGAAATACATGGTCGTGCTCAAATGAATTGATAGAGATCTATATCATTTGTTTAGTCAGTCTAATTGGGCTTCAAGTAATCAAAGATAGAATGATATAAGGTTTACTTTGTCCATGACTTATATTATATCAAGATATCATGAGACAAAATGATTATGTTATTAGCTATATTAAGGTTGTCATGGATCATGAGCTTTTCATTTAACTTTAGTAGTTATAATGTATTGCTAGAGGCTACTTATGACTTGTAGGATTAAAATGTGATTTAGGCCTACTACCAATATTAATTGAACCTATAGGGTCGTACATTAAGAATGAATAATAATTGTTATGATTTTTCACTTTATGTAGTAATTTAAAATGATGAAATTATTTTAAAAATCACAAATAACAATTAGTTATTATTTTAATTCGAATTTAATTTTGAGAAAATTTAAATTGGTGATTTAAATAAATAATTAATTTGTTACATTGAACATAAGTTTTAATGAATAAATTCATTTAAAAGGGGTTTTTAAGGATTTGAATTTAAGTTGTTATTTTTTAAAAGAGTTTTAAATATATAATTAAATTTATTTATGACTAAAACTCTAGCAGACATATATATATATATATATATATATGAGACATATTTGATGCATGTAGTCATCTTTTATAAAATAGAGAGAAACCCTTTCGTTTTGTGAAGACTAATCTAAAATAGTATTCAACAAGATCATTCATTATTTGTTTATGTGTGAATACTAGTAAAGGGTGGTTGTTTTTTTAGAAAGGCAGCACCTTTGAAGATCTGAATAAACCAAGACGCACATTTTGAAGGCTTGATGAATTGATCTACAAGAGGTAAGTTTCGTTTACCCTTCCTTCATTTTTTTTATGAAATGCATGTGATCCTAAGTGGGTTAAGGAATAAAAAGTATAAATTCAGCTACATTTATGTTCCAATTAGATTGGATATTCTGCCTGAAACACCAACAATTAGGATTGTCATGGTTGAGTCATTTCTCTTAATAACACAAAGTCATCGTACTTTGGTTTTTAGTTGTGGCTTTGGAGTTGGCCTCATCGGCAAAATTTCATGACACTATGAATGTCGCAACTAAGCCATTGCTCTCTATAATGAAAAGTCATGATAAAAAATGATGTTTCAACCTACATATTTTGATGTTTTGGTTCTGTTTGAATAAGTTGTAACTCTAAAATGTACTATGCTTATTTGTATCAATGGGATACTTAGCTGTCATGGAATAAAAATAATATTGCAATCATTAAGTGGTTTAAAGATAGTGCAACCATAACTTTAAGAAATTATCATGGCTATGATGATTGTGTTGCACAATAAAATAATTATATCAATTAGGTAGTAGAGACATTTCATACAAAGAACACTATAACTATTTTGGTAGAGTTATGGCCAAGAAATGATGTCACAACTATCTAAAGCTATTATGGAGGGTGTATATAGGTCATGACATGAGAATTGTTTTGACTTTCCATTACTTTTTTCCCTACAAGTGTTTCTCCACCGAGTCCACTAATTTCACTCAAATTATCTCTGATGTTACCAATATTCATCACTTTCTCTTCAAGGTAATATTTTAGTAAAATATCATTGATAACTACTAGTATTCATGCAACACTTCATACTTTACTCCACAAATAATTAGGCATAGCAATGGGGTGGGGCAGGGCTGAGGTGACCCTTCATGTGCCACCCCCATAGGAAAATTTGTTATTCCCACACCACTATGTGCCACCCCCATACAAAAATTTGCAATTTTTACCCCACCACATTGTGTGTCCTATTTAGCATGAGGTGGGGTGAGGTGGGAAAAATGGTAAATGGGGTGGGGAAGTGCAATCTCTACCCCATTTAGTGAAGTGTGTTTCTGTGCTTGCATCAGCCAAGAGCGACATCAATACTCAATGTAAAAAGGAGTGATTTGAGTCACTCAACACTCAAGAGGAGAATCCATAGCCCAAGGGTTGAAGGGTGATGCTGGTGCAAGTCATAAATTTTTTTCCCTATGCTCATCAGATTAGGTCACTATCAATTGCCAAAAGTCCAAAACAATAAATTTATATTTATCATTTATAAGGCAGAATGGGCCGGGGATTGAGGCTGGCAATTTTCCTCCCCACACCTGCCCCAACCCCAACATGGGGCAAATTGTTTTGCTCCATTTTGCTCTACCAATTTATCGAGGTGGGGAATTCTCACCCCATTCAAATTGGGTACAGTCGGGGTTAGGGCAAATTGTCATCCTTACAAATGCCATTATTTATTTGATATTTTGAATACCAAAACTCCTTTCATTCAATTTATTTCTCCAAACTCATATCCTTCTTGATCTCTCTCATAGCCCATACTAATTAATCTCTATATGCCCATTTAAGTTTTTGTCTATTATGATTTTTTCTATCTTTGTATATCTTACACTAATCCAATTATATCTTTCTTGTAAAATTATTTTCTTTCTTTCTCCTTATTCTACATGTAGAGAATAAATATTTAATCGTATTTAGAAATTATATGCATATTACTAGTTTGATTGCTATAAGTTTATTACTAGTTCTTTTGTCTCTTTGACACATACCAAAGCTTATAATCGTCTATTCCTTTATATTTATCACCTTTCCATTTTATATCTTATATATCCTATATTAATATCTCTATGCTTTAGAGTATCAACTAACTCCAAGCTCTTACCATTCAATGATCCAATGTTCCAAAAATATATCCTAGACTTAATCACCTGGGCTAACTATTTTACTCTACCTCATCCAAGAAAGTGAGTGGACACTTACTTTTTGTTACATTATGATCAAGCATCATTGTAATGGTAATTGTAATGTCAATACACTCAAATAATGTGTTGCTTAAAGTGGATAATTAATATTCTAGCATTAACACATATTAATAATTCAAGATCCATATTGAATTGGTGATAAGTTTATAAGGGCCGATTGTCTACATGCAGCCACCCTCCTCTTTTGTTCAACCTTGAGACTAGCAATTAAAAGATAACTAACATAAGGAATGAATTAGAACACACAAACTCACACACACATCTTTTAAAAATATGTGAAAGTAGTTAATACTATCTCATCCAAGCCCATATATTGATATTTTATATAATGATGATGATGATGATGCTGATAATAATAATAATAATAATAATAATAATAATAATAATAATAATAATTATAATAAAGAACATGTTTTTTTTGAAAACTCATTTAATTGGACTCATATCACAATCTATTTTTTTTGCCTTAAATTGTAGTAAAAATATATTTTAAAATTTAAGAATTTTAATTCTTCATTTTGTGAAAGTATTCCACGAATGATCAAAATAAAAATGGTGCACATGGAAGAAGATAATTTTTTATATCTTAATAGAAATTAGAGTCTTGTTTAATAATGTAGACTAAAAAATTAACTTCATATGATTTCCTTCCATATTTATTATTTTTTTTAATTGCTATAAGGGTCAAAAGTTATCTATAATCTTACATGCATTCTTTCCAAAATACATTGAAGATAAAAGAGGAAAAATCATGCTTAAATGAAAAATGATTTCTCTCTCCTTTTTGATATACATTCATACACACAAAAAAGTTGAGATTATTGTATTATTTTATTGATGAGTCTGCAGACTATGAGGATGTTCTTTGCCTTTTATTTTCCTATATATGCATCATTGCACCATGTTTGATACCATGTTAGTAAAAAAAATTGCTTACTGCCATGTTAATGCTCCTCCACCGATTATGTTGTTTAGAAGACTATTCTTAAATCAATACATGATTAGGAATGAAACAATTTATTATCAATATAATCTAATAGAAAAAAAATTATCCACTACCTTAAATAATTTATGTTCTCTTTTATAGAGTATTTTTTTTATTAACTAGTGAGCCTTCTACTTAATATGAAATTCTCATTTTCTTCATTCACTACAAGAAAAATCTCATATAGCTAGGGATAATTCCCTAGCTAAATGAGTATTTTCCGTCGCTAAATAGAATATAGCAACGGATTACCGATGGATTGGTTCCCTTTCTAAAGTGTTCATCACAAAAATTAAGTGAGGGAAAGTCCCCCTAGCTAATAATTTAGCGACAAAAAAATTCATAGCTAAATTATCAAGGTAAATGAGATATTTCATTACTAAAGAGAAATAATGAAGGAATATTTCCCAAACTAAAGTGTTCGTCGCTAAATATTAGCGATGGAAATAGTCCCTTGACAATAAAATTAGCGACGGAAAATCTGTTGCTAAAATAAAAATATTTCTAGATAATATAGCAAGGGATTTTTCCCTTGTTAATTTAGCAAAGTATTTTTTTTCGTAGTTAAATTAGATAGGGCATATTCCCTAGCTAATTTAGCAAGGGAAATTTCGCTAGCAAATTTAGCTAGGGAAAATTTGCTAATATAGCTAGGGAATTTTTCCTAGCTATTTTAATTTCAAAATAGTTTTCAGAATTTAATTTATTATAAAATTTTTTAATTAAAAAATTTAATATTTTTATATCAAATTGAATAAAAAAGAAACTATAAATGATAATTTATAAAAAAAAAAAATAAAATCATTTAATAACTTATTCTAATTCAATATTTTACATAATTAAAAAAAAATAATAAAATTTTATTGCATTGCTTTCTCTACCTCTGCTCCTCCGATCACCATTTTTCTAATGCAACAAAGCTGTCCAAGTCACAGTATGTCATGTCTAATAAAAAACTCATCGCTTATACAAGCTTTGTATGGGGAACAATACGGTATGATATTTGTAATAAATTTAAACCACTTAGTCAAATTAAAATAAAAAAAAAGTTATGTTTTGATAAATATATAATATTATAGTATATATGTAAATATATACTAGTATTTCACTCGTGCATATATTACTGCAGTATATATACATAAAAATTATAGTATTATGTATACATATATACTGAGTACAAATATACTCAATATATATGTACATAAAATATTGTAGTATTATATGTACGTATATACTGACTGTATACGTACGTATATACCATATTTGTTGATGTTGCTGGTGCTCCCGTTGTTGCTACTGTCGTTGATGCCACTGTGGCTACCGCTGCTGCCGCTAGGGTTGCTGCTGCTGCCACTGTAGCTGCAGTTGCCAATGCCGCTGCTGCCTGTGCTGCTGACGCTGCCATCGATGTCGCCTTTGTTGCTGCTACCACTGCCGTCGATGTCGCCTTTGTTGCTGCTGCCGCTGCCGTCGATGTCGCCTTTGTTGCTGCTGCCGCCGCTGCCGCCTCTGACTCCGCTGCCGCCACCACTACCACTGCTAGCCACCACCACAACCATTGCCACCGCTGCCGCCAATGCCAACGCATGCCGTAGCTACCGTAGTTGCCATTGTTGCCATCACTATTAGTGCCAGTGCCTCCGCCGCCACCTCTGTCGCTGCTTCCGCTGCTTCCAGTGCTGCCGCGGCTACCGCCACTGATGCCGCCGCCGCCGCCGCTGTCTATGCCACTATTGCCGCCGCCACCACTGCCTCTATCGCTGCTGCTGCCACCGCTTCCTCCGCTACTACTGCCTCCATTGCCCCTGCTACCGCTGCTGATAATAAAAGTATGGCGGGCGATGATGCTCGACTAATAAACTTGAGATTGAGCGAGTTTTTGATGAGACGACGAGCTACTTTTCCTAAAATAGGACCCGATATTTCTCCTGGACCAAAATTACACGACACTACATGAGCATCATCATCAACATCATCCTAAGACCTAGTACAATTAGAATCAATCATTGCTGAGTCTTGATCAACAAAACTTATTTATTCATTCATTTGCTTTGTACAATGTGATAATTGCATATCAATACAATTACTAAGATTTTTATTACCAACTTCTATCTACATGGCTGGACTGAACTAGAAATATCATCCCACAGCATTAAGAAAATTTAATATCCATTGCTTTTATTATCTACATCAATGAGCGATGCACAATGATGACCAGTCCAGCCCGAGCAATTATATATTCAAAAGTGTGTCAGTGTGTAAATAGGTGTGTACGTATGACAATATATACATTTCTACAAATAAATATACGCACCCACTTATGTATATACTCAGTATATACGTACGTATATACTACAGTATAAAAGTACATATATACCGAGTATATACATACATATATACTACAATATAAAAGTACTAATATACTGAGTATATACATACGTATATACTATAGTATATAAGTATGTATATAATAAGTATATACATACTAATATACTCAATATATACTTACATTTATACCAAGTATATATGTACGTATATACTACAGTATTATATGTAAGTATATATAATCACATAGCCTTAGATGACACGCACACATGTACTTTAATGCAATTACACATATCATAAAAGACAAAAAAAAGAAAATAATATAGTACTTAAAAAACACGCATATAGGTCACTCATGCATGGTTAGCATTTCTCGTTCTTTTTCTTCTAGTACTCCACAGAGATAGAGAATATTATTACACCTGCACATGGAATATAACATACTACATTTACAAACCAATAACCGATAACAAGCAGTCGCATATCTGAATTGTGACGATACATATCTGCACTAAATAAGAGTGCCAAGAACAAACCTACGTTTGCGTGGAATTAATTTTGTTGGTTCATCTCACTGCTTCATAAAATAAGGTGTTGTTCCTAGCACCATGGATGCCCCGCCAAGAATTTTACATACCTATAATAGACTAAAATTCTACCCAAAAATTTTGGGGACACACAAACATATTCAAAGATATATAAAAATAGTTATTATAGACGTGAACAAACACAAATTAAAGTTGACTGTCATATAGTTTCAACAAAAATTTAATTAAATAATTTAATATTTTTATATTAAATTGAATAAAAATAGAAACTATAAATGATAATTTTTAATTAAAAAAATTCATTCAATACCTTATATAAATACAATATTTTATATAACTATAACAAAAAAATAACAAGATTATACTACATCTTATTAATCAATGTATCTACCGACAGTGCATAAAGTATAATCTATCCATGCATTGACGTTGCTTTCTCTCCCTCTACTCTTCTGATCACCAATATTCTACTACAAAAAAAGCTATCCGAGTCATGGTGCATCATGTCTATTAAAAAATCCATTCACTTATACAAGCTACATATGAGAAATAATGTGGTACCATATCTGTAAGAAATTTAAACCATTCAATCAAATCAAAATAAAAAAAAACTATGTTTTGATAAATATATATTACTTCAATAAATATGTAGATATATACTAGCATTTCACTCATACATATATTACTATAGTATATGTACATATAAACCATAGTATTATGCAAACATATATACTAAGTATATATATAAACAGTATATAAGTACATAAAATATGGTAGTATTATATGTACGTATATACTGACTATATACGTACGTAAATACCGCATTTGTTGCCGTTGATGCTGCTCTCTCTACCGCTGCCGCTCCTGCCACTGCTCCTGCTACTACTGCCGCTGGTGCTACCGCTGCTGCTGGTGCTGCCGCTGCTGCCAGTGCCGGCGGTGCTGCTAGTGCTGCCGGTATTGTTGGTGCTGCCGCCGTAGTCGGTGCTACCATCACCACCACTGCCGCCACTGCCATTGCCACTACCACCGCTACCTCCACTTCTGCTGCTGCTGCCAGTGTCGTCTCTGCCGTCTCTACCGTCACTGCTACCACCGCCGCTACCACTGCCACCGCCGTTGCCACTGCTACCGCTGCTAAAAATAGGCTTTTACATACCTATAATATGCTAAAACTCTATCCAAAAAATTTGGAGACACACAAAACATATTCATAGATATATAAAAACAATTATTATAGACATGAACAAATACAAATTAAAGATGATTGTCATACAGCTTCGTCAAAAATCCAAAAGATATCCAGCAAATATGTTTAGAGAGAAGGGAGTGCGAAAATAAAATGTCTTAGGAATAATAAAGATAAAATAAGCTAGCCCTCATTTTGATAAAACTGAAATTAGTAAATATGGGACCCATGCATTAGAAAGACCATGGTAATGTCTGAATGCTTTGAATCAAAATTTTTTCGCGTATCTCACATAGTGTGTCCTGCAAAGATTCATAATTAGGTTAATCAGAAAAGCAAAGAACAAAACCAGAATAAAAAAAATTGAAACCTACAAAAAAAATATCATAATTATTTGCTACACATAAACAAAAATAAATAACAATTCAAAAATAATTATCACATGAAATCATCCTCATAATTAGTAGGGAATTTTGTGCTAGCCTCTCCTGTGAAGTTTCGCATGAGAGGCTAGCACATATAGTTATGAGCCTTATTTGTATTATATGAGCCTGACCAACGGACACTCTCATGCTATGTGCTTACATATTGTTGATATTATATCGTTTGCCATTTAATTTCAAGTAAGTACAACAAATTAGTATTATCCCATTTATAAATATATGTTAGTATGCATATAGTATATGTGGTTATAAATAGTTATATATAGTTAAACATATAGTTATATATAGATATATGCATACAAGTAGTTATAAGTAGTTATACATAAATACATACAAAGGTATAAACAATTATATAGATTTACATTGCATACATATATGTATACATCATTAAAAATAAAGTTATATTTATTTATATAGAGTTTTTTATAGTTATACAAATATTTATATATAGTTATACACATATAGTTAAACATCATGTTGTATGTTTTTATACATACATTTATAAATATAGTTACATGTGGTTATACATGTAGTTACATGTATAGTTAAACTTTTATTTATACATGTATTTATATATATTTTTTCATATAATTTCATATATTTATACATATAGTTATGTATAGTTATAGATATACTAAAATATATTTTTTATACTAATATATAAAAATATATATTAAATATATGTTGTTAATTATATATTTAAATATAATTATGTATAAAGTTTTTATAGATATACATATAGTAAGATAGAATTATTTATAGTTATATGTTATTGTATATATAATATATATAGTTATATGAAGGGCAAATTAGAGTGAGTATCTCATATTTCGATAGCTCTTGTCCATAATAAAATTAATAAAAAATAAAAACAATGTGTGAACTAGAAACAAGCTAAAATTATAATATTTTCTTTCAGGCTGATGCATAAAGTTCCATGACATGTAGCTTAGATGAAACAATGTGTAAACTAGGAATGTTGATGTGTCAAGTGGGTTGGGTGACATAGGCACGACATGATTCATCCATGTCAGGCATAGTATGATTCATCTATGTTTGGCCTGGATCATAGTCATGTTGAGCTAGGTGGGTCCGACCATGCCTTGAGTTAGGCCTGGCATGGCTCGTGTGCCTGACATTATAGCATGACCCATTAGCATGAGATTTTTAAAAAAAGTAATTATTTTTTTTTTAATGTTTGTTGTTGCCTTGTTAGCTAAAATATTTATACCCATTATAGGTGAACATATTTTTGAGCCAATGGATTGCATCCGACTGCTTATTTGTATAAATTTGATAGCTTTCCAGTGTCTGTCTTAAAATATGTGAAAAATAAAAAAAAGTAATTTAATAATTTTTCAATAAATACTTAATTGATATATTTTTATTTTTATAGTTATATTATACTTTTTTTTATCTTTTCATTATTCTTAAATTCATATTGTATCCTATTTGTACCATTTTGTTAAATAATTTATAATTTTAACATGTCTTGTATGTAATGTTTGTGCTAGTTACGTGAGTAGTTGACTTTCAGATTTAAAATATAGATGTATAAAAATATATTACTATATGTAAATCCTAAAATTAATTGAAAATTAAGTCGTTATGTATAAAAAAATGAATTGAAAAAAATGAGTCTTTATGTAAATATATGTAAATCTTTGAAAATATATCAGAAAGAGATTTATCATCAATTCAACTCTAACATATATCTATAAATATATGAATTGAAAAATGAGTCTTTATGTAAATATAATTATTTATTATTTATTTAGTTATATATAGTTGATTTTTTATAATTATATGTATAAAAAAATGAAGTTTACAAATATATGGATTTCAACTCTAACATATGCCTAAGAGAATCTCCAAGAGGCTTGGTGTCCGCTTTTGTAGTTTGTCCCGCCTTATCTATAAGCCCTCGCCAGACTCCAACTCCAACAGTCTTCGATTCTTGAGGGGGCCTCTGGAAGACAACTTCTCTCTCTGCAACGCGCATGGTAGTGATGCCGATCAGGAAGAGATTTATCGGAACACAAGTGCCTTTTACTGGTAAGTCATTCCATTAATTTGATTCTGATCATGTAATGCAATTCACATAGAACTCATGTCATTGCTCAGCAATAATCATACGCGACACAAAACTATGCATACTAATCTTTCCATGCTAGCGTCTGTGATTCCATTTCCATCTCTCTCATCAGTTTGAAGAACTCTTGTCGGGTATCAAACGAAAAGTATGCCCTTTTGCTTTGTTTATGGATGGTTTTTATTTTTTTTTTGATATATATTGTTCACATATATACACACACTGTATGCATATAGATATATCGTATAGATATATGTATATATAAATTATATAAATAAATAAATATGCACACACAAACACAATATATATAGATATACACATGCACTATATATATATATATAAGTAAGTAAGTATGTATATAGTATATATAGTATATATATGATTTATTTATATGTATAATATAAAAATAAGAAAATAAAAATTAAATAATATTTTTGATTTGTATATAAAATGCAAGTTGGATTCCTATTTATTCTAACCCATAGTGTATATTGATTTTTATAAAAATGCAAGTTGGATTCTTATCTGATCTAACCCATTACCCATAGTCTTTCTTTTATATATTTTTTTAAAAGAGGGTTGCCGATTTTTTTTATAGGATACACACACACACACACACACACACATATATATATATTACGACAAATGATAGAATCAGGTTGATTATTTTCAATAGACCAAGATATTATTATTTTTTCAATTTGTTGTATGAAATATCAATTTTTTCTTAATTTAAAAAACAAATATGATTTTTATTTGGGATACATAAACATAATTTTTTTTATATTAGTTGTGGCACAATATTGTTAGTACGAGTATCTTACTTTCTTCGACCCCAGACCCTCACAATTTATAAATGAGCCAAAAGATAATATGAGCTATGTTTGAGTGGGACAAAAAAAAAAATTGTTAGACTTAGTACCACTAAACATGAATTATTCATTTTCCCAAACCAATTATAATTTTCCCATTTATTATTACCCAAATGATTTGTTAACATTTTCACTTCATATATATATTTTTAAAAATATTTTTTTTGTAAAACACAACTCTTACAAAATGTATATGCACTTTATATTCATATTTACACATAATTACCACTTAAATCTATGAGAATCACACACACACACACACACACACACACACACACACACACACACACACACACATGCATGCATGTAACTAAGCATATATATATTCATATTTCCTTCCATAAAAACATATACCTAAGTGAATAGAGTTTTAATTTCAAGTTGTAAAACTTTCATAAGAAACACATGCACACACGCGCGCGCGCACACGCACGCGCACGCACACATGCACTCGCACGCGCGCACGCACACACGCACGCGCACGCGCGCATGTGCACACGCATGTCGCACGCGCACGCGCGCATGTGCACACGCATGTGCACGCGCACACGCATGTGCACGCGCACACACACACACACACACACACACACACACATCGCAAGTGTATGTGATGAATTGTTTTCTTTTTCTTTGTAGTAAAAAAAAATGACATAAAAAGAACCTAATTTTTTAATAGCACTTTTTCAATATTTTTGTTGAGGAAGAAGTTTTAGAAGAACAAGAAAAAATAAAAAAAAAGCAAAAAAAAAAAAATTTTACAATTTAACAAATATAATCTAATATCATTAAAACTCATGGAACACATTAATATCAATGGCGACAATTATAACATATGGATGATAAAGCAAATCAGTTAAAGTAGTACACATGTTACAATCACCGTGCTAAGTGATAAGTTATAACAACGTCGGTCTGTCATCTATGGGAACGAGTGGGCCGTGAATCAAAGAAGTCCTCCGTGACAAAAAATTGCAATCCAACTGCCTGAAACACGTGAAAATGATCATCACAATGACCTCTTCTTCTTTTTGGCAAATATATCATATCGAGTGATTAAATGTATTTTAAACTTCATTTTCTCTCTCTAGTCTCTCTCTTCTGCTTCTAAAATTATTGAATCTAAAAAAAATTTAATTTTATAACCTAACTAGAAAGTAATCACAATTAAACTTTTATGATTTAGAATAACAATGAATGAACTAATGCAAAATTTTCAAAATATTAACAATTTTAAAATCACAAATTAATTAAAATTCAAAATAAAAAAAATTAGATTATTTAAAACATTAAAATCTTCTGTCTTTTGTGTATGATTTCCGTTCAGCATGGTCGGGCACGACAGTGCACTTTGTTGCGCTCACCATGCCTTGCTGGGCTGGTGGACAATGCCACCATGCCGTGTTGTGAAAAAATGAGCAATGCAAGCATGAGATGACCTATTTTAACACTTCTAGTCTGAATCAAATGCAGGCTATTGTGGAATAAACACTAGTTAGCTTGGAAAGAATGCGAGCTAACCTGGAACAAATTTAGGCTAGCATGGAATGAATCCAAGTTAGCCTAGAATGATCCCGAGCTAGCCTAGAATGAACTCGTGCTATCCTAGAATGACGTCAAGCTGGCCTAGAATGAATCCAAGCTAGCCTAGAATGAATCCAAGCTAGCTTGGAATGAATACTAGCTAGAGGTGTGAAGCGGGTCATGCCGTGCACAACATGGTTAAAATCCCATCCCGTGCCAGGCATAGTGGCCCGAAAGGCACGACAAAGTGCACGTCATGCTCACTGTGTCGAATGACAAAGAGAAGAAAACCAGAAAAAAATTGATCATGTGGCCGAATGTTTTTAAAAAAAATAGACTGGCCCATGATGGGGCGGTCAAATTTTTTAAAAAATAAACCTACCAATAAAGGTTTACCGTGGCGTTGGCACCGAAACGAGGCACGACTCATGCCGGCCCAGCATACCACAAACCATGCCATGGGGTGGCTCGGCCCGAGGAACAGTTCTGGACCGTGACATGCTGGGCTAGGTACTACTGATCTGGTTCATGCCCGGGTCGCCCGACCCATTTGACACCCTTATTCAAAGCTAGCCTAGAATGAACTTGGGCTAGTCTAGAATGAACCTGGGCCAACTCAAAAGGAATCAGGCTAGCCTATAATGAACCCCAACTAGTCTAGAACGAATTCATGCAGTCATGCTAGCCTAAAATGAATACATGCTAGATTTGAATGAATTTAGGTTAGCTTCATGCATTGTGTGCAAGCATGTCAAGGTTTGGCCTGACATGATCCTGGTAGCCGACAAGCCATACCTGGTTGCCATTTTCAGAACCATGTAATGCTAGGCATGACACATTGGCAAGACTCAGCCTAAAAAATATGACACACCACTCGGCATGGCCTGTTGGGGTAGTAGGGTGGGAAGAGAGGGGCGAGAGGTGAGGACAGACCGATGAGGAAAGACGGGCGAGGGACGAGAAGGTGAGGGATGAGAAGGCAAGAGGGAGAGGGGCTAGAAAGCGAGGAGTAAGAGGCGAATGGGGTGAGGAGCGAGCTGAGATAATGATAATGGTATTTTTAATAGCCGGCATTCACAATGCTTGCTTCTAATTTTAAAAAATCAACAGCGAGGCAATGGTCACCATTCACAATGACGAGCATTACCACGTTGTTTCTAGACGCAATAGTTTGGGCATATTTTTGAGACCAACCTTAAATTTTGGATTTTTTATTTTAAATTCATTATTTCTGAACAAAACTCCAATTTGAGTTTTTTATCTAACAAAGTATATTTGGATAAAGATTGCATACAAAGCATATTGAATGACATACTTTAATCTTTTGGATTGTGTTCTAGTTGAGCTTTCTCTTGATCTTTAGAAAAAAAAATATTTACTTCAGATACTACAATTGTCTCTACTAGACATTTAAGAATCATTAAAATCTTCAATTATCTAATGATTATTAAACTTGATATTGTATATGTTATCAATATTATGAATCATTTCTTAGATTTTTCTTAGTATATTTACATAGATAAAGTTATTCACATCCTCAAATATATAAAATGGAAATTAGAGCCTAAATTTCTTTTGGTGATCATTAATGTTCTCCACATGTTGATTTTTATTTTTTCTAATTTAGGTTTAACTATCATAGATAGGAGATTGATGAAATTATTTTGTACTTTATGTAAAGATAATCTCATATCTTGGAAATTAAAAAATAAAAAATAATTTTGAGATTTATATATAATTTATGACACGTTAATTCTATTTTTTTTTATTTTTGAGTCCATAAATATATTGAAATTGAATGTTGTTTTTCTGAGGGATAATATCTAGAATAGTTTTAATTCTATATGTTATGTTCCTAGAAGAAATTAGTTGAAGACTTTGATGTGACGTCAACTTTTTTTTCTCTTCCATGTTTAGTTTATGGGATACATAAACATTAGTTTGAGAAACTATTCAAATTATTATATATTTTTTTTCTTTGTAGTTGTATTAATGATTATCCGTAGTATGAATACACTATTCACATAAAATATATTGATGCAACCCACATTGAATGTTAGTGGTATGTCCTAACCTAATGGCATATACATTACCATTGTACATTTATATTTGAAACATGAGATATTTATATAATTATCTTATTAATCAAATTATATTTTAACTTGATAAAATAAGATCCTTGAATAGTTGGTTCTACTTTATGTCATCAAGTATGTAACTTGATCATAAAACCTCAAGGCATAAGAATAAAATTTTAATTAATCCATAGTCTATCATTATTATAGGAACAATAATGAATTAAGACAATTATGATTTCTGAGAAAATCATATTCTTGCTGATCGTGAACATATGATGTTATTCAGAACATAGATATATATTAAGAACATGATATTACACTAACCAACTTTGACAAATACTATATGGATTACATCATTATAATTTTCATTGTAGTAGTTGAATTTGAATCCTTTGACCTAAATTCACCATGGATTCCTACACAAGAATTTCATGCCTTGACATAGCTCAATATCATCCTTAACTAAATAGTAATAAAGATTATGGTTGGTCATGTAGTGAATTATGAGAAATGTGAGTGACATTAAAGGAATTTGTTCTACTCTTAATTGAGTTAGATATCTATTGGCCTTTGGATAAGTAAGACTAAGAAATGTATGACCATGCTTAAGAATCAATATTATTTGTTTAGTCAATCTTCTTAAGAATCAAGGAATGATTAAGTTAAATAAAGATGAAAGATTTCATGTTTTATTTGTAATCATGATATCATATGATAAAATATCAATATCATACTATGATAAGGTTTTTGAACTATCGAATTCATTTGATTTGGATAATTATAATGTCTTGCTAGAGACCGATTATAATTTGAGGGCTTATAATATGATTTGGGGCTGCAGCTAAAATTGAGTGAACTTTTAAGATCACACACTAGAATGAGATATACTAGGATGTTATAAAGCTCTCTTTTTAGCTCATATTTTGTCCCTAACCGAAATTCAATATTAGTTAATAGACTATGAAATAAATTTATTTTTAATAAATCATTTAACAAGGAAAAATGATACTTTCAATTATGGAGTTAAATATATTTGAATTAAATTTAATAATAATGAATCATTTAATAAAAGAAAACATTTTCTTTAATTATTGTGTTGAATTGATTTTAATTAAATTTTATTATGATGAATCATTTAATAAGGAAAAATATTTATTTTAATTATTGAGTTAAACTGATTTTTAAGTTGAGAGACTTATTATAAAAGGAAAATCTCAAGAAGAAAAATCAAAAATGAGGATTTTTCAAGTATGATTTTTTGATAGTGATCTCATTTTAAGTTTTTTGGAAAAATAGTAAAATATCCATCTATGATTTTTGTGGGACAAAGACTTAGTGTAAGGTGCTAGCACATCCATCATGTTCATTGGTCATTCGAATGGACGCCTTAAGATGGCATTTGTATCTTGTAACATTTTGTCTCATCCTGTTTTTTTTGTTTTTTATTCGAGAGGTACAATTTCAATTTTCTAATTGATTTTATCAAATTACTTGGATCCTAGTTATGTTTAGCATTTAAAATTTTATTTCCATTACATTTATAATTGTTGGAACCTAATATTAGTATTGAAGGGACTTACATGTTCTAAGAAATTAATTTGCATTGTTTTAATGGTGTGTGACATAGCCCTTAGTTCAATGTGATTGGCATGCATTATTTTTGGATTTGAAATTTCTTAAATATAGCCTATATGTTGTTAATTTTTTTATTTACACATGTGCCACTTGTTATTATTTAACATACAATAATATAACATTACTACTTGTATATAATTAATAAGAAGAAAGAAGGATATAGGCCTATTCGTTCTTGGCAACAAGACTAGGAAGATAAGGTTAGGGGGTAATTATGGGTCTTCATATTGGCTTATGGAGGTCAGCATCTAAACTACCAAATATTTTTTTTGTATTTTAGGTAATATTAGATGATATGTAAGCATAAAAATGAGTCATAACTGGATCGATTTCTTGACTATCTAGTTTTGGTGGATTTA
The DNA here is from genome assembly GCA_029783825.1 of Sapria himalayana. Lineage (NCBI taxonomy): Eukaryota > Viridiplantae > Streptophyta > Magnoliopsida > Malpighiales > Rafflesiaceae > Sapria > Sapria himalayana. Next base: position 1,625,253 of record JAREIK010003458.1, read on the forward strand.
GATAAATAGTGATGAAATCAATATGTTTTTGGAAGTATTTGATGACTTGATGATACGTGGCTTCATCAAGCAGTTTCGGCATATATTTTTGGCTGAAATTTTATTTATTTAGTTATGATAATCTTTGTATATTATGACTATTTCACCTCATTAGCACAATTTTTAAACTATGCAATATATTCTTTTTGGAAGCTAAAGTACTAGGAAGGAAAAATCATATTTATCTCATATTAAATTAAATAGCCCATTGGTTACGACATTATTTTTATGTCATAGTAACCAAATATCTCATTGATGTTAAAAGGCATTACTATTGCCTAGCACCAAGATTTTATCTTTACTAATACTTTGTATTATCAAGTCAAAACGATGGTATTTTTCAAAAGTCATGAACTTTGAGCTACAAAAAACTATAAAGCTAAAACTACTCAACCAAAACTATGATAATTATCCAGTACTATGACTTTTGGACACATAATATTACTAAGTACATAACTCGAGCATGACAACTTCCCAAGGTCATGACTTTTTCAGTCAAGAGAAGACAAAGCCTTGATTCAGATGTATGGGCAAATTTCCAAAGTCATGACCATTACGAGCATCACGACCATTTGATACAAAGAAAGGCTAGGATTAAAGTCATGATCATTCCTAATTACATGGCCATTCAAATAGAAGAAAGACCAAGTCTAATGTTGTGACCATTACTAGTGTCGTAGTTATTCTCAACATCATGGTCATTGATTCAGAGAAAGAATAATGACAATTTCATAGTCATTCATAGCACCATGACTTTGTATTATAAAGACAAAAATTAACAAGTTACCGACACTTTCTAGCATTGTGACTTTGTATTACAAAAAATTATGATTCATTCTAAAGCCACAACCACTTTCTAGAGTAGACATATAGCTCAAAAGGCCAAGGCCAATGTCATGACATTTTTCAAAATCCATGACTTTTTACTTAGACAAATACTAAAATTTGTAAGAATAAAATAGAAAAAGGATAGATTATCAAAATTCTTTTTCTCCATACATTAAAACAAAGCAAAGTGAAATGGCCCTAGGAAGGTTTTTTGTACTCTCTGGGGTATCTACAAGCAAATAAGAGGCATGATATTAGGGTTTGTATCTTCTATTCTTATGAGAGCTATCATTGGGAATCTAAGATTCATGAGACATTTTCTATTGTAACTCATAGATTTTTCCCCAATATCAGACTAAATTGATGTCTAAGATTTATGTAATAATGATTTATGTGATGTATGAATAATTTTGTGTAAAATTATTTAAAAATCTGATTTATGTTGTGGAATATAAATTAATAGATATGTTGATTAAAATACAACTTAGGTTGGAATTTGACTATTTGCAAGTTTATGTGTGTTGTAATGGTGGATAATTACAATGTAAACCATAAGGCTCACTCATAAATATAATAAAAAAAAGTGATAGCCCTTTTGACTATAATGCATGAGATAAATTATTATGATAAAAATTGAAATTGATGTAGGTTATCATTACAACTATGATATTTATGAAGCCAAAACCACAAGCAATTTTATAGCCACTTCATTATACATGTCTTAGAATAATGAATTCTAGATTAATATGAACATTTTATAAATCATTCTTCTAAGAGTTTTACTTTTAGTGTGGGAGTCACATCAATATTCTGAAGGATTGTGTTAGGTAATTCATAGGATATGTGTGAGTGTATTTTGGTGAATAAGGTGTTTATAATTCATTAAGTTGTTTTCACTTATATGATTCCAACCGATGAGATTTAAGAGAAGCACATGTTAATTATGTGAGCATGATGCTTGTGAAGTTAAAAGTATAAATGCATATAGATCATATTATTTCTTGTTCTTTATCACACATAAAACAAACAAAATAAGAATGCACATATAAAATAAGTATGAATTGTAGTTAATTATGTGCCTAAAAGATATGGACTTGTGAATGAATCTCGAGCATATATACTTTATTATCTTGGTGGTAATATACTAATGGGACAGCTATATGAGGACCATCATTAGGATGAGCTTAATCATACAATTTTTTGTGACTTAATTATACTACCTAATTTTATCAGTAAGGTAATATTCTAAAATTTTATTAATGAGAGTATCTTATTAGCAAGGATCCACGAGTGTATGGATCATACAAGTAAAGTAGACTTTCATCCATGTATCATTCCTACAAAGATAGTTTTGAAAATTCAATTATTTAATAGTGAGATAACTCATTTTTAGTAAATTAGATGTTCAAATTATTTAGAAAATTTTAGATCTATGGCTTTATTCATTTAATCTATATGATGATGTTTAAGATGCTCAACTTCCATTATGTTTGGACACATAATAATTATTAAGGTATTATGCAATAACTCATTGTCCTAATTGCATATAGAGTGGTTGTTACCATTGAGTCTATCATAATGGTGATTTTCTCATAGTTATCCACTCGATTTGTTACCACAAAAAATATAATTCATCTCTACTTGAGAATCATTCACAAACTCATACATATTAGGAAACTTCATCAAGTATCATTGATGATTGATTCGTATGCACACTCTTATTTTTGACCTAATGTGTCATAAAGACCAAAGATTAAAATGATCTATAAGAATTTGTACTTTCAACTTTTTAAGAGCCATAAGTGCATAATTTATATATAGATCCCTCAAGTTTCACCAATATAAAATGTAAAAGTAAAAGTAACTCATAAGGATTGTTACCACGTTATGAGTCAAAACATACTCATGGATGTCCCAAAGATTGTCTACTATCATCCTCCTTGATATTGATGCAACTCTCATATAAAGGTGAACCTCTTAGGATAATACACTTTTTAATATCCTTCTTAATCGAGAACAAGATCTTTTAAGACATATATAATGGATTAGTATGTGAAAGTATTAATACTTTATGTTTTGTAAGTGTCATACTCATGATGATCAATATACTTAAATTTTATATTTTAATGTATAGATTTATATCATGCATCATAGTCAGAAGGGCTATCACTTTCTTCCTAGTATATATATGAGTGAGCCTCATGGGTTTCCTATTACCATCCACTATGATAATCTTGTGCAAAGCTACCAATTATCAAAACCCTAGTTCTATTTCTATCTAATCACCCATCCAATATTTTTCATAATACAAAATAAATTAAATTCTCACATATATCAATGTTTTGTGATTGTATTAAGTTCCTTACTTACTTGCAAAACTCCTATAGAGTGTATAATTCACACCTAAGGTTTGGTAGTTATTATAACTTTTCTAGTTGCATAGAGGGAGAGGAAAAAGAATTAAAGATTCATATAAATTTCTTTATCTTCTATTTTTATACTCAGATGACTATATACTACTTTAAGTTGGAGTTAGTGACTTTTATAAGAAATTCTTAACTTTGGCCTTCATCTTTTAAGCCTGAGGTCACAACTCTAAAATATAACTAATATTCCGAACTACATCCTGATCTTTCTGTAACAAAAAATTGCATCTCTAGCAATGACCAAGATTTGGGAATAATATCTTTATAACACAAAGGCGTGTTATAATAAAGTCATGGAGTGGAATTAGTCTTTATTGATTATTATATGGTAATGGTATTGAAAAATAGCCATGTCAATGAGAATGTCTCTATTGTATATCATGTAGTTTTAGTACTAAGAAATAGTTGTAGCATAATATTTTTTCTTAATATGTTTTCTAATATCCAAGATGTTGTGGGTGGTCACATCACTAGCTTTCTCTTCTCTCATATATCTTATTATTGTGGCACTGCAAGGATACCATAATATTAGCAATTAGCCCACATGTTAAAGTCTCGACTTTGCCTAGAGGTGTCAAACGGGCCAAGCAGCCTATGCCCGGTATGAGGCACCACCCGACTCAGCCTTGCCTAGCTCTACACGACATGGTCCAAACCCATGCCTAGACCCGTGATGGGCTGGCTCTCGACAATGCTCGTATTGTGCTAACCATGCCCCCCCCCCCCCCCCAAGCTCAAGACCGACTTTCTATCAGTCCTGAACCCGACCTAGAACCGAACCCATCGATCCCATCTTTTCAGCCTGAGGCCCGATTATAGTTGTAGGTTCTAAAAGCCAAAGCTTCTGAAACATATGACCGTTTGGGTCGGTTTGACGGTCAAACTGACCCAATGGTCTAAAGAAATCACAATTTCTAAATTTTGGTCATTAGATTTTGCCCCCAATGGATAGGAGGCAGAATCCAATGGTCCTAAAAATTATGCCCCTTAAAACAATTAAAAAATATCAAAAAAAATATAAAATAATGATTATTTTATAACTTCTCTCTCTCTCTCTCTCCCTCTTTTATTTTCTCTCCATCTCCTCTCAGTCATCTCTCTCTCTTTCTCTTGGTCACTCATTTCATCTCAACTTTTGGGACTCAGGTGTGGAGTGCGACCTATCAATTGCGGTGTGGTGTGGTGTAGACATCAAAAGACAAATGTGATTCTATGCATTACATATAATTTTTTTTTAATTTTGTTTAATTAAGTTTTATTTTAAAATTTTAGTTAACATTAAAATTTAAAAGTTTAGTTCTAATTTAATTAATATTACTTAATATATAACTTTGAAAACATTAATTGCAATATATAATTAAAAAACAATAAAAAATTAAAATTACATTAATAATTTTAATTAGGATAACAAAATTAATTTAAACGTAAACATAGAGAATTTTAATATAGATAACGAAAACCCTATGGAATGGTCTGTGACTGCCAAAACTTTGGTTTCTCCGGTCGCTTTGACCCAAACTTCTAAAAAACAAAAAATTAGAAGAAAAACAATAGTTTGGACTCACTTTAATAAAATACAAAATAAAAATTTTAGGTCTGTCGAAGAAGAATCAACACAATACAAATATTATAAAAAAATTTTAACCTTTAAGAGTTCATGTAGAACTTGACACCTTAAGAGGCATACCGAATAATATACCAAAAACATGGTGCATTCGATCCTTGGCAACCCCAACTCAATGGTATGTTCTTTGAGGTTGGATATCCAGTTTAGCCTCAATATTGACCCCTTCATATACCACAATGAGTTAGGAAGGGAAGACATAACCGAACTAATCAACACATGGATCTTCTGATTAGATTTTCGGAGGATCTAAGGGTAGTTAGTATCATGCAGACATATTTTCAGCCTGCATATCGTAGGATTCCTAAGTCCACATCTAGGAATGACATACTAAAATACTATAATTTAGAAAAAGAAATAATAAATAATGAAAATAGGCATTATAGTGGAATAGTATCCATGATGTTTGATATATGGACTAGCCATGATGATGCATCTTATGAATGCCTCACCACCCACTATGTAGATTCTAAATAGACACTAAATAAAAAAATATTAGGATTCCCAGAGATTCTTCATCCTCATGTTAGCCCAGCCATTTATGAGTGCATGATGAGAATCTTAAAAGAATTTAATATTCAAAATAAAATATTTAATATCACATTTGATAATGTATCTAACAATGGAGTAACCATTAACATGTTTGTTAGGACTATTATAGATGAGCCATTAGGTGAGATTTTCCACATCAAATGCATGTGTCACCTCATTAATCTCATAGTACAAGTAGAGATGAAGGTTGTTTCTCCCTCACTTTAGAAAATATACGTAACTCACTAAAATTTTTTCGTACAACTCATAGACAATAGGACTTTGGTACTATTTGTTTGTCTAAAAGTCTAAAGAAGAAGAAATTTTAATTGGATGTGAGACACCATTAGAATTACATATATCTTGGAGTCATTTGTTGGATACAGACATATGATATCGAACTACATCAGTAGTAAGAGTGATAAACTTATTATTGACGATACTAACTAGCTATAGAATTTCATTTATGAAATTCCTAAAGATTTTTTATGACACGATGAACATGTGTTCGTCAGTTTATACTCTAACCACTTGCATTGTACTCGGATGTATATACAATATTAGTAGCATGTTTAGGAAGTTTAGAAATAACATTATAATTAGCGATATAGTTGTAGAGATGAACACCAAGTACTAAAAGTATTTGTCTACCATTCTATCTCTTTATTGTCTAACTGCCTGTATGGACCCTAGAGTTAAGGTGAATGGGTTAGAGAATGTTTTGACATACATATCCTTGTGCATGAACCAGGAATACCAACATGAATGGTTCATTCACGAAAAGTTGACTGAGCTCTATACATACTACAATACTAGGTATGGTGGTGGTATTAGTGAGACTCTGAGTACGGACATGGATACCATAATCAGAAATGATGATTTTTTCATTCAGTTAGCAAGGGGGAACAACGAGGTGGACCATTGAATAGGAATGAACTGTCTTGGTATTTAGATATCGATTATTGCTTAATCTTATCACATACTGATAATAAAAATTTTAATATTTTATAGTGGTGAAAATCATATGAGTTCAACTACATCATGCTATCTAATATGGCATTGGATTTACTGAGTCCTCTGGTATCGAACATAACATCAGAGTCTGCTTTTTCTATTATATTGAATATAATTTCAAACAGGAGGTTGAGAGTATAGCTAGATATTGTTGAGGCATTAGCACACATGAAAGATTAGGAGGATTTGAGCTTGGACATCCATGATCATGCTAGGACTACAACAAAAATAGAGGAGTTGATTGATGATGATAATTCGGGTAACATTGATGAGGATTGATGATTGAAATGAGATTAAGACATTGATGAGTGTGATGAGTGCCTGAGCCTACTTTATTGCCTATGGCCTACTACTATTGATATACTGAAACTGATATCATTACTGATCATATGCTAATATTGTTTATCATTTTATTTATCAGATTTGGATTGTCTTTGTTTATTTTTTTTGTCATTTTACTTTGAGGCTTGATTCAGACACTTATGTTTTTGTGATTAGCATTGGATTAGATTCATTTTTTATATTTATTAGTTTATCTTTGATATATTATATTTTATCTTTTATTTATTCAATATTGATCTTACTTTGTTAATTATAATTTTGTACTTTTTACATATTTTTAGTTGTGAGTTGTTAAAACTTAAATGAGACTTGTTAGTTTTTAAATTTTAGTTGTTTATGTTTTTTTAATTTAATTAATTAAAAATTAATTAATCAATTAATTATTTAAATTTAAGTATTAAAATTTAAATTTTTTAATAATTTTGAATTTGGGATTAACTTTTTTCCAAATGGCCCAAAGCTAGCCCGAATAGGCTAGATCCAACAACTCCAGGCACGACCCGACCCAAACAAGTTAAAAGCCATGTTGGGCTAGCTCAATTGAAGCTGTGTTGTGCTAGTCATGACATTATTAATATAACGGGTCATGCCCGACACGGCACGGTGGCCCGATTAGGCCACTTAAAAATGGTTTGGGCCAACCCAACCCATTTGACACCTCTAGGTGGGCCGGATGGCCCAAGCATGACATGAGGCATTGCTCGACTGAGCCATGCCAAGCCCAACATGTCATATTTTAGAATCATGCCTAGACTTGGGTTAGACCGGCCCAAGGTATGACTCTTGTCGTGCTGGGCTAGAGGTAGTCATGCCTCTTGCCAAGTCAGGCACGACCTAAATGCCTAGCCTAATGGCACAATCTACCGGCATGGTAAACTTATCTCGAGACTGGGAATTTAGGAATTAGGTTTATGGGTTATCGAGAAATGATTGTGGTCGAGTTGGCTAGAATCCAACCTACCATATACATAAAGGATTAAAAAAAATTGTTCATTAATGATTTTTCCAAACTCTACCATATGGTGGGGTTTTATAATGATACTCGCTTTGTGGCTGGCCATGGCATGCACCATGCCATTAATTTGGCATGGCACATCCGAGGTGAGGAGGACCTAGCCCTACTTTGATATGCAATAGCCTTTTGGCTATCACCTATATAGCCTATACTTATTTGTCGGGTTTATTGGCACTAGCTGACGCTGTGATGCAATGCCGAGTGACTCGGCACTGGTAGTCAACACTCAGGTTGATGGACTCGGAGCTTGGGTGCAAGTGCACTGTAGGTTGTGCCTGCCATCTACCAAGACTCGACAGGCAAATTCATAATGCCAATAATTACTTATACAAAAATGAAAAAACAATAAAATATTAAAATATGGCTAAAATCATGACTACTAGATTTCATTCCAATGACCAAGGCATAAATCCAATAGTTGTAGGGTTTCTACCCAATTTTAAATTCTATGTGTGTGTGTGTGTGTGTGTGTTTATATATATATATATATATATATATGATTTTAAAAGAAAAAATCTATAAATATAAATGATGAGTTTGAAGTTTTTCATTTTCATTTCTCTTCTAAATTCCAACCCTCTCTCCTCTCCTCTATCATTTTCTATGCTTTCTACTCTCTCTCTCTTGAGAGTAGAAATATATATATATATATATATATTTATAGATTTATAAAAAATCTAAAAGTTTTTTATCGATTTATAAAATTTATGAATAGTTTGAAGTTTTTTATAGATTTATAAAAAATCTATAAATCATATATATATATATATATATATATATGATTTAAATATATGATTTTAAATATTGAGTTTTTTTTGTTACCTATCTTGTGGGATGTGAGCGATGGCTTTATCTCTCTCCTCTCTAGTCTAATACATAATTTGGGTATTTTTTTTAATATACTTATATATAATAAATTAATCATAACAAAAAATAGCTAATAGTGAGTATAATTATAATAATATTAATTTAGATATAGATATAGATAATAATGATAATACTATAAAAAGGTCTGAAGCTGAAACCATGTTTTCTCACATGGACTCATCTCAAATTCAAATTCCTAAATAAGTAACAAAAAATTTGGGTTTTATGTTCACTATATGTTTACTATATGTAACTATTTATTACTACTTTTACTATATGTATCCTAACATATAATTATATATGGGATAATACTATTTTGTTGCACCAACTTGAAATAAAATGGCTAAAGATATAATATCAACAATATGCAAGCACATAGCATTAGAATGTCCGTTGATCAGGCTCATATATGGTATAATACAAATAAGGATCGTACTTTTACCTAAACCCAACCCTTGGGCCTCATGCTCAAATATGAAATTATGTATGATAAAAGATATAATATTTGATAGGTTTATATAGAAGAAATTTTATTTTCTTTTATATAATTTTTCATCTAACACTGCACTCTCTATGTCTCTCTCTCTCTCTCTCTCCCGCTCCTCCTTCATACATTAAATGTCTTTTTTTTTGCTTTTATTTCTTGTGCATTATTATACTTTACACACTTTATCTAGTATAACTATGATATCTATTAATCTTTATCGTACTAAAATTTACGTTATCTATTAATGTAGATTCTGCCAACGCATTACCTCGATATTCATGATATTTAAATTTTAAATATTCATCTGTAAGTAATTGTATTTTATTATTTTTATATTTTGAAGTAATATAATGTTTTATTTATAATAATGATTGAGCATTTTTTTTGTAAATAAAATAGGGCAAAATGAGCTTTTTTATTAATCTTTATCGTAGGCTTCAGAAATGGATTAATCTAAAAGTTTCTAGCCCAGTGCAGAAATGGATTAAAATCAATGTGCCACTATTAGTCATCCGGTGCATTTGGAAGGCTAGAAATAAAAGTAGATTCGAATGATATAATATGATAATAGAAAATATCTAGAAAGATATTAAAGAAGAAACAAGTAAAATTCCAGAATCGAACCCTATAAAAATTCAAGGCTCGAAGAGGGATAAAGAAACCTTAATCTTTTGGAATCTAAAAGAAAATCAGCCCGAACAATTTAAAATAATAAGTATAAAATAGGAAAAACCACCTCAAGGTAGAATATCTCTAAACCCAGATGGTAGCTTCGATAAAGATATGGGCGAAGCAGGAGGCGGAGGAGTGATTATAGACTCGAAAGGAGGGCTAATATTAGCCTTCAGTAGAAAGATGCAAGCATCCTCGGCCGTTCATGCTGAGATATTAGCTTTAAGAGAGGGAATTAAGTTATGTGGAAAATTAGAAATTAAAAATATAGATATTCAAATAGATTCGAAAATTGTTGTAAATTTAATCACAAAGCAGACAAAGATGTGGAAATATGAAGATGACATAGAGGATATTCTACACGATATGAACTTTCTAAACTTTTCTATAAAGCACATTTTCAGAGAAGCGAATGCATTAACGGATATATTAGCTAAAGATGGAAGAAAGAAAGGTGATCAAAATTATAATGAAGAGAGTTTACCAAAAAAATTTACTGGAATATTAAAACTTGATAGTAAGGATTCTCCTTATATTAGAAAGAATAAAAATATTAATTAGAACTTGCCATTCAAATAGGCAAATAAGACTGTATAATGGATCACCCTGGTCTTGAGGGGTGATCGAGATAAGGTAAGTGGCTTTTGTATGCATGGTTTTTCTGTCTTTTTTCTACGGGTAGAAATGAAAGAAGAAACCGAAACTAATTTGAAATAACATCGGGGGATTGGCTCGGGAAAAGGTAATGGATGTATAGATATGTAGTATGTTCTGCAGGTACATATGAATCTGCATAAGGAAACCTTCAGTCCTTAGAATGGTGGATTATACTGAATGGAAGGCTCGATCTGTTTAAATGATATTGTCAGAAGTTGGTATTATATAGAGTCTGGTTGTTGGAAGTCTATGTTATATTTTCTGGAAGTCTGTGTTATTAAGTGTGTGTTGCTGGAAGTCTATTTCTTTAAAATGGGTGTTTCTGGAGGTCTGTTTCTGGTTGTTTGCTGGAAGTCTGTAATATATAGGTGTAGCCTGTAAAAGTTAAAGAAGTCAGTGAATGAATGAAAAGCAAAAAGATGGAAGAAGGCAGAACACCTCAAACAATCTGAACAGCAATGGATCGGTTCCTGAAGTATCAAGCCAATTGCTAATTTGGTTTGTACATGGAAGGGTGGATAAAGGGTTCAATTACGTGTATGTCTGTATGATACAAGTGATCTTGTGCAGGACAGAAAACTTGCAGGTGAATGGTCAATCTGGATATAATTTACAGCAATAAACAATAAACACTTGGGAGGACAGCTTAGAGAAATGCTCAAAAACCTAGCTAGAGATTAAAGAAGGCACGAGATGACTCAAGACTCGAGCTAGCTAGAAAATGCTGGAAGAAGAATCAAAGATGTAGATTTAAAAGACACAAGACACGAGAGATGCAAAGGAACATAGAAAGAAGCAAGATAAAGCTTATTATACTCATCGAAAGATTGTAAAAGCAAGACAATGGATTAGCTACCATCATAAAGATAGTAATTAGCATTCATAAGGAATACTTCCGTGCACAAAAAGGTAAAGATAAGAGACATAGAATAACATAGCCATATCACAAATAAAATTACATTTTATTAGATTGGTTAAATATAATTTATCTTTATTTGAAGAATAGGTGTAAAAGGGCTAAGGGTAGATGATAGTTTGTATTAACGGTATTCCTCCGCCAAAAGAGAGGGTTATTATTAATAAAATAATATTTGATAAAATAAAAATAATTATATGTCTGTCTATCTATCTCTCTATTTATTTGGCTATCTATCTGCCCATCAATCAATCAAACTATCTGTCTATCTATCTATCTATATTTCTATATATTTGTCTATCAATCTATGTATCTATTTTGTATCTATATGTCTATCTATCTATCTATCTATATATCTATTTATTTAGTTGTATATCTATTTGTCTATCTATCTATCTATCTATCAATCTCGCCATCTATCTATGTATCTATTGATCTATTTATGTATCTTTATGTCTATCTGTCTATCTATCAATATGTTTATCTATCTGCCAATCTATATTTCTAAATGATCTATCTATCAATCTAGATTGATTAATAGATTAAAATCTATCAATTAAACAATCTATCCAACTATCTATAATCTATCTATAAATCTATCTATAAATCTATCTATCAATCTATCTATAATATTGTCTATAAATCTAACTATTTATGTATATATTTTCTATCTTTCTATCTTTATATATATATATATATATATATATATATATGTGTCTATCTATTTGTAGAACTATTTGTTTATCTCTCTATCTCTCAATCTACAATCAATCTCTAAATCAATCTATCTATTAATATTTCTATCAATCTATATATCATTCTATCTATAAATCTAACTATCTTTCTATCTATCCATCTCTCTACTTGTCTCTCTATTAATATATCTATGTATCTATCTTTCTATCTATCTGTCTATCTATTTGTATATCTATCTATTTATTTATTATCTAACTATCTATCAATTTGACTATCTATATGTCTGTCTATCTATTTATCTATCTATCTTTCTTTCTTTATGACTATCTATCTGTTTATCTATCTATCAATATATCTTTCTGTCTATCTATATATCTATCTGACTATTTATTTGTCTATCTATCTTTCTATCAATATATCTATTTATCTATCTATCAATCTCTCTAACAATCTATCTATAAAACTGAATATCATTCTTTCTATCAATCAATCTATCATTCTATCTATTAATTTGTTTATTATATCTATCTATCAATCTATCTATCAATCTGTTTATAAGAAATACCTATTATTCTATCTTTCCAATTGTCATTAATTCTATTTATCAATCTGTTAATTAATTTGTCAATGAATCTGTATACCTATCTATCTTTGTATTTTAATCAATCAATCTATCAAAATACGTATCAAATTGTCTATCAATGTTTCTTTCAATTTATTTATCAATTAGAATATCATTATATATATATATATATATCTATATATCTATCTAATAATATATTTATCTATCTATATCTATATGTATATCTATCTATATATAGATCGATCTATCTATTTATCTATCTATTTGCATGTATATCTATATGTCTATAAATTTATCTATATATCTATCAATTTGTATTTGTATTTGTTAATCAATATGTCTATCAATCTTTCTTTCAATATTCTAATCAATCAATCTACCTATCTATCTATCTGTCATTCTATCTGTCTATCTATGTGTCTATCTATCTATCTATCTATCTATATGTCTGTCTATCCTATAGTTTATCTATGAGTCTATCTATATGTCTATATATTTTTCTATCTGTCTATCTATCTTTTTATCTATATACCTATCTATATATCTATTAATCTATCAATCTATCTTTTGAACTTTTGATATATATATTTATATATATGTGTGTCTATCTATTAGTTTAACTATTTGTGTATCTATCTATTTTTCTATCTATCTATCTTTTGATTGATCTATCTATATATCTATCTTTTTATCTATTTATCTATCTATTTATCTGCCTATCTTTTTTACTATATATATATATATATATATATCTATTATCTATATATCTATTTATCTATTTATCTATCTGGTTATCTATTTAACTATCTTTCTATCATTCTATATATCAATATGTTTATATGTCTGTCTTTCTATATGTCTATTAATTAATCTATCTATCTATATATTTATTTGTTTAATTATCTATCTATCTAATTGAAAATCTATCTATATATCTATATTTTTTATATCTATTTTTTGTATCTATCAATCAATCTGTGAATCAATCTATCAATTAATCAGTCTAACTATAAATCTATCTGCCTACTTCTCTAATAATCTATCTATCTATTTATTTGTCTATTAATTTGCCTATCTATTTTTCTATCTATTTATCTATCTATCTGTATATCTAATAGTATATCTATGTAACAATCAATATGTATATTTATTTATCTATCTTTATGTATGTCTATCTGTCTATCTATCTATATGTCTATCTAATTGTCTATTTATCTGTGTATCTATCTATCTATCTATCTATCTATATTTCTATCTATTCATTTGACTATCTATCTTTCTATTTATCTATCTTTCTATTTGCATATCTATTTATATATCTATCTGTCTATCTATCTTTTTATATATCTATATATAGATCTATCTAAAATATGTCTATCTTTCTATCTATCTATCTAAATAACTAATCTGTCTATTTATCTATCTATCTATGCATCTAAATATCTATCTATCTATTTGTATATCTTTGTGTCTATCTATTTGTCTATCTCACTATCTTTAAATCTATTTATTTGTCTCTATATCAATCTATCTATCATTCTATATATCTATATTTCTATTAATCTATATATCTATTTGTTTATCTATCCCTATTTGTATCTATCTGTCTATCTATCTATTTGTCTATCTATCTATTTGTTTATCTATCTCACTATCTATCTATCTATCTATATATCTATATGTCAATTTGTCAATCTATTTATCTAATAATCTATTTATGTTTCTATATATGTATCTATCTATCTGTCTGTCTATCTATTTGTATTTCTATCTTTCTATTTCTCTATTGATCTATATAATAATCTATCGATCTATCTATCTATCTACCTATTTGTCTATCTATGTATCGATCAATATGTTTATCTATCTATCTATCTATCTATCTATCATTTTATCAATTAGTCTATTAATTTATCTATCAATCTGTCTTTCTATTTATCAATCAATCTATCTATTTATTTTATATTTATCTATTTGTTTGTCTTTCTATCTATCAATCTATTTTCATGTTTGTTTATCCATTTATCTATCTATGATATTATTTATCTATT